>OY744483.1:281923199-282378020 GCA_963556165.1 Tipula helvola
GGTGTTCGTGGAACTGGTGATGTACAAGGTAGCAAAGTGTAGTGCCTTATGGTGTCTTCGATGCAGACAGTTAAAACATAACCCCTTCCTTTGAACGAGTGTAGACCTGTCTTCTATAGAGAGTGGCTTAAAGTTATCGCATTGGAACATATTGTGGGTTTCCCCACAAACTGAACAGGCTGTTGAATTCTGGGATGATGCGTCAAGGATCTCAGCCAGCAAGTTTGTGGGATGTTGGGCTTCCCCTATTTGTGAGCTTGTGTGTGAAGTTGATGATTGTGATGAGATGGCGGCGATGATTTTGGCTTTAATAAAAAAAACATTTCTAGTGATTCCCAATGACTGTCTAAAAAAATCATGACTTCTTGATATGTTGGATATTGTACTCTGATGATCCCACTGGCGATGGGTTTCAGGATCGAGTTCCTCCGTGATAAAATTCGTCAAGATAATATCCCAATGTCGTGACTGGAACGGCTAATACTTTCAGACACATTATTGTTCATGGTAATATCTATTTATTCTTCTTAGCTCTGACGCCGACTCGTAATGTAATGCAAGCATATTCTTGAATTTCCGAAGATGGCTATCAATGATGAATCGTCTGATTGACTTTAGTAACGTAGCGGTATTCTGTTGTAGATGTCGTCTGCGTTGAGATGTGGGACATATGGACTATGTAATACAGGGTTCATGGGCTTCTTGTCACTCAGGATGCGATTTTAAACTGGTTGAAGAATATGTATTATAAGACTTAAGCACGTGGGTGGTTATAGCCTCGGTTTCGATCTCTTCTTTGATTTGTTCGCTGTTGAGTAAGACCTTCAATTGGTTTTATGTAATTAGCTAGCTTTAGCTGAACCGGAACCGGTAGCTTAAACTCCGTCTCTTGTCGTTTATGCATGACCAGCATACCCCTAATTTCCCATTAAATGTAAGGTTCTGGTACGTGTGATTTTTGTAGAAATTGCTACTGCGACAGGAATACATTTTTCCCTCAGGTTAACGCTTGGCTTAAATTTTGAAATGATTTTTTCATTAAATTGTCGTGGACTATCTAGCCATTTCCATTGATGTGTCGCCCAACCTTGCGAGGAAAGATGCTCCTTTGATCGCCTCCTCTTCTATTTTGCCCGCCACAAAATGATGTTCTATCTGCCCAAGGTAAATTTCCCAATTCATTTTATCTTTTTCGAAGAAATAAACTGTGGTTGTATAGTAGTGCGATACTGCCGTAATTTCCCTCAAAGTAAGAATTTTTTCAACTCGAATATCGTCCGGGTATAAATACTCGAGGTATCGTCCCAAATATGCAAAATTACCGTCTTAAATTCATCCAAATAATTGTATCGATAATCCTTAAGCAGTTGAGTTTGTTTTTCGAAACGAACGAAAAGTTCTTCATCTGAGAAAATAATATCATCACCAGCCCCTTACTTTTAATTCTGCGATTTTCTTTTGCGGCTTCCGTAAGCCTATGAATTTTCTTTTTCTTGAATGTTGACAGTTTTAACTCATCGTTGAGTATTCGCCGGATTGTTTCGCGCTTTATTTTTAATTTTTCTGCCATTTCTCTAATTAGAGATCGTAAGTTTAACATGATCACAACTACCAACTACGCTATTACGCAACTAGAACTAAATTAAATGAGTTTTTTTTCATGTGCGTAAAAATGTAACGGTACTTCACGATTTAAAAATTTCAAGATTATTTATCTCTTTTGTTTTCCACTGCTAGAGAAAGAGAGTGATATATGTACATACATAAATTGTATGTATTTGTTTTCGTTTGATTAGTGTGTGTTTATAAAAATAAATCCAATATTGAAACTTGATTGAACATGTAGACGCAATACAATTTTAAATACATCACAGAATAAATGAAATTCTACCTAACCAAAAAATTAGGTTTCATTTCCTTTTGCTAGACCAAATTTTCCTTTCCAATTGTTCACATTTGCCAAAACAGAACACTTTACACCCGGTAAATCTAGGGTTAACGACATATATAATATATAGTGGAGAATTAAAACCACCCCAAAATATTTTTTTTTGGCTTATAATATTTGCACCTGGATTAAATTTTTGTGTTGTGATTATGTTTTATATGTAATTTGATATTACCCTTGAACGATAGTGATTTTGTTTTGGCGCAGAAAAATTGGTTGAACATGAATCGGAAATTAAAAAAAGGGTTGCAGTATTAACAAGATACAGGATATTAGGTGGAAATTACATATTGTTATTGTTGTCAAATTTATGGCACGAGTCTTGTTCTTTATAATTATAAAATTTAAAATAAAACAAATTTTATCTTAAAAAATATTTCTTATTTATTTCAAAAAAAATAAATTATCTTAATCTTGGAATGTAATAATTTCTATAAGTACAAAACCAAATGTGAGATTCAAGGTGAATTCAGATGAGATGATGAATATGCTGGTATTTGGATGGATTACAGTCTTCCTAATAATTGTATTCACCTCCATTCATGTAAGTTAGTTCATCCCCCCAATCTGTTGCGGCTGGCGGTTCATTATAGCAACATGTCTTCTTCAATAAAAATGTGACATGTTTTTGTCGCAGAATACAAATGTAGAGCAATAACGGAGCCTGAAGAGCATTCACCACGATATGTGTATACAGTAAACTGTCGTGATGCAACCACGACAATATCAAGAAAAACCAGGCTATAGTCATTATTAGAAATATTAACGAGAACATTGTGAAGCTGGCCTTTAACTTGTGATGTATCCGGCCATAAGTACACATTCGACCGGTGATTTGTACTGTCGATACGTAAAAAAATAAATTTACAATAATTATAAAAGCGATTGGGGTAAAAAATATTGCAATTCCAAGCCATCCAATTGTTTCTTGGTCTTCGATCATATTTTTTCGTTTCGATTCGGGTGTATCCAAAAATACGTGCGCAAATACACCGAACACTGTTAGTACAAAGGTTGATCCCCATGCGTAACTCGAATACCAACAATATTTTCTACCATCAGTCACTCGTAGAAATACATTACGCGATCGAAATGTTTTCCAAATGTAATATCCTAAACTATTTAACCAGAAGAATGCTCCCAGCAGGCTGGCATATAAAATTGAATCAGCGACTAAAAAACTAACATGACCCGCATTTTCGGTGAATATTCGTACTAAATTTGCTGCTTGGCTAACAATAAGGCACAGTGTAATTGTGGTGATTATATTACCCACCAAATCCCTGTAATTATATCGGTAAAAAGTAATTATGTATTTGAATTAAATGAACCAAAAATGAATTCTCACCTGAGTGATGGAAGCACAAAATATATAATGGCTATGACCATAAATACGGACATACTAATTCCATGGCAAATTGGATTTATAATTTTTCGAATCAAGTAATCGGTATCGGTCCAATGTATCACACGCTCCGGTGAACATACTAATGCTTTCTCCGCATATCCATCACCAGCTCCATCTTTTTTCACCATTTTATCAATACAATAACGACCCGGTTCAAAATCATAATACAATGGTGTAAAATCTTTTGGATGTCGCTTATGGAAATCATCTTCATCGTCCGGATTTCGCATATAGTGCCGCAGTTTACCATCTGGAAGTAAAACAATTTTATCGTAGCTCTGAGGATACTGGAAAATTTTGGAAATTTGTGTTGGTCCACAATCTGGTTTGCCGATTGCATATTTGAGTGGCCCTACTTGAACGTCTTGTTCGTTGGCAAAGCCGGTGAATTTTGGTACCCAAAGTGCTGCGGAAAAACATAATGAATGTTAATTAATAAATCAAATTTGACTCGCATTTATAATTAGTTTAAACATAAAATCTGGTCTCTTCGGTGTAATAAAACCCGCAGATAATGCAACAACACAAAAACTATTTTGTTTTTGTGTTAATTTAGAATTCATAACCAAAATAAAAACGAAACGAATTTAACAAACAACTTTAGACAAAAAATGAAGGTAATGAAATTCAATCAATTATTCAGCTATTACTTTACCCAACAATATGTTGTATATGTACGTTAAATATGCTGTGGTTTGGTAGTTCTGAGTACCTCACTCTCTTCAATGGATTAAATAGACAGACGAACAAAAAAAAAAATTCAATTTTCCTTTATACGAGTACATATTATAGTCAAGACGTACCGAGGGTTTGTATATAACAAAATAATTTGTCAACTCGCAAATTTATGTATATACATATTTAAATATGTATATCTGGCACAAATTTCCAAATCAAAATATCAACAAACTGCTGATTTGTTACATAATTTTTTTTTGCACACAAATTCAAATAAACATTGGGCGTTTTATTTATACAATAATTTAATCGTCTGTTAATTAATTTAATTTTGAAAAAATAAAAAAATAAAAAATTAATAAATTATAATCGCTGTGTGAGAATATGGTATATATGTACACAAGATGCGAGACATACACAGATGTTATATATTATTCTCGCGGATTGTGTCGGCACGAAAATTATTTCCAGACAGATTTTATCTAAAACATTATACATACTTACTTTCGTTCACCTCTGCCGCAATTGTACAATCATCGGAGACGAAAATTTCAAACTTTTCACAGCATTTATTTATTCGAACATATTTTTTATCTTTATCATTACTACTATCACTATTATTTTTATTATCTAAATTACAATGAACCGTTGTAATTGTTATTACTAAATTTATTAAAATCAATTTTATAGCTAAATTATTATAAAATTTTAATTTAACTGTCAACATTTTGGCTGTGTGTAGTATATTTGGAACTTTTGATTCAGCTTTTAGTCATTTAATCTGTAGGCCGGTGTGAAATCTGGAAAAAGATAAGAAAAAAAAAATTGTTTAGATGGAATTGTTTTATAATATTTTGATGGTTAGTCAGCTGAGATTAATTGAACCCGTGGTCAATTGTATCTAATTGATAGTAAACTTTGTCATGACTCGCGGTTTTCTAATAAGAATTTTTCATAAAATATGGGGTATTCCAATTACGCAACTCTTGATTTAATCTTCTAAGGCTAGAAAAATACTATTCGAAGAAATTTTCCAGTTATCTTGAAAATTTGGAATAATTCGGAAAATCATGCGACCCAATATTTAGCAGTTCAACATCCCCAAATATTTTCGAATAATCTCGAGAATCTCAAAACATCTTAAAAATGATGGTCTGGCGCGCCTCGAAAAATTTGTAATAAATGTTGGAAAACTAAATCGAAGATTTTGAATTAATTCGAATAATATTGAACCCGAATAATCGAATAATAATAAGCCTCAATATCACATTTTCTCATAATAAGCTTTAGTACGTAATCCAACGCTAAGAATTTAAGATTAAGCTGAATCTGCACGGATCGGTCCTCGAAGTGTAACCAAGTTCACACTGCTCCCGGCTCATGACAGCGCGCTCATTTTTTGATAAGCGTTAGTTTGTTATGTTGTTTACAAGCCTAGGAAGCATATCGTTTTACGTCGCCATTGTTAATGAGCTACGACATTTACTTGTAAACAAAATGTTTGTGTATCGGACTGGGAGCGCCCCGAAATCTTGCAATACAAAATCTTGCAAGTACAAAATCTTGCATTTCTTTTAAAATCATGCAAGTCAAAATCTTGCAAACCCGAAATCTTGCAGTTACAAAATCTTGCAAGTACAAAATCTTGCAAGTATAAAATCTTGCAAGTACAAAATCTTGCAAGTACAAAATCTTGCATTTTAAAAATTTTGCAGTTTTAGTATCTGTACCTGGCTTTAGTATCTAACGTAATATTGCTTTTCATAAAAGTTCAATATAATTAAAAAAATAAAATAAAATCCGGATCACTATGCATAAAAAAAATACGGCTAATATTAGAATTAGAATGGAAATCTCCATTTTCCAGAATATTTCAACACAAAATATTTCAACAAAATATTCTGGATTAGGAAGATTTAATCTTCATTTTTCAGAATTTAAATTTTCGTTTCTGGCTGATGGAGATTTAATATTAAAATTAGAATGGAAATCTCCATTTTCCAGAATATTTTAACAAAATATTCTGGATAAAAAGATTTAACCCTGGACATTTGATAATTTTTGATATCTCAAGCAAAATTCTACTGTATAATTATCATTATACAGTAGAATTTTGTCAATGCAATTTGTTATCTTGCATAACAATTTCCCGTACATTTATAGAATCGCGCGCGCGATTCTATAAATGTACGGGAAATTGTTATGCAAGATTTTGTAATGCAAAATTTTCTAATGCAAGATTTTGTATTTCAAGATTTTGAAATGCAAGATTTTGTAATGCAAGATTTTGTAATGCAAGATTTTGTAATGCAACATTTTGTAATGCAAGATTAAGGGGCTAACCCGTATCGGACTATTACACGTTACAATGAAACTGGGTGGACATTCAAAAACAGCAACATCGCCAAAAATGGTTCGAAAGGTAAAGGCTAGAATTCAACTTAATCCACGACAAAGAGCAGTTCAATTGGCGAAAAACCTCAATGTGTCTGCTCGTAGCATGGGGCGCATATTAAAAAATGAACTACGATTGAAGCCCTACAAAATATAAAAAGTGCAAGATTTAACATTTTTCATAAAAGGCGGTTCGCCTAACAAGAGCAAAGGTGTTAAAACACTTGCACGTCGGTGGCGAGCTTGAGAATTTGGTATTTTCTGATGAAACAATTTTTACGGTTCAGCAATATGTAAACAAACAAAACGATCATGTTTGGTTAGAGTGCAAATCAAAAGACAATTTAGACCAGCGAATTGCTATGCGGTAACTGCCCATTCTTACAAGAAAAATTTTCCAGCTTCATTTCTTCACAACTAGAGGGTTGTTCCCGGGAATTCCCGGGACAAATCTCCCGGGAAAATAGGAAAATTTCTTAAACCCGACTCCCGGGATTTTCATTATAAATCCCGGGAATTTTTAATTTAAAATCTTTTTTTGTTTTTTTTCTCAAAATTGGGTGTTTTACTGAGTAATATAATCTCTAAATTTTTCAAAACTTTTATTCTATTTGATTCAATGATTTCATGATTTTAAAATTTCTTTATGATGAACTTTAATCTCAAAATTCATCTTTGTCAAATGAAAAGCTACTTACGATCGAAAAACGCTTGTATAAAAGGCGCAATAAGGAACGTCCTAAATTATTTAAAATTCGGTTTGGAAAATATCTCTAAATAATGTGAGTGACAGTTTAACTGGATGAATCATGATAATATGGAAACTGAAGTAGGCGCTAAAGACCGGGCCACTCCGGGGTAAAACTGTGCAGAAATGGTTCTCAATATTTTTCTTACAGTACTGCTAATTTCTTAGCTGTAAATCTGCAAATGTGGCTTCAGCTGCTAAATACACTTATTGATCAATACAACAAAAAGTGTACAAAGAGCTCCAATCATAACAATCATTTTCATTAATTATTCTTTCATTGCATTTATTGAAATATCTCGCTGACTAACGGAATAGGTAAACTTTCAAGCCTTGGTTTAATTTTAAGCCCTTTTTGATTTCTCCTGAAAATACATTTCTTGCGTTCTTAGTTACATTTCAAGAACAATTTTGGGTTTTTGGATCATTCTATGAACTCCACTCCAAAAAAACTATATTGGAATTAGCCAAAAACCTGAACGGACCAACTTTTCTTTGTGAACTTACAGTAATTCCTCGACTTGGAACTTAAAGGCGAATTCCGGGAATTAGATCCTGATCCAGAACACTATATATAATTAACTTGCTCAAAAAATTAACATCATGTGTAAATTATTAAGTCTATGCATAAATTCGTGTGGTTAAGCCTAAGCTTATAACCTTAACTTTATGGTGGGTACGTGACTTATCCCGTGTACGCATTTGCTACATATTAAACATTTTGGATTTCGTTCTCTCAGTTCTTGTATTGCCTACGATTTGAAATGAATCCTAATAAAGTTCATATTCGTTATTTGTTTTTCATTGTTAGTCAGACAAAAACGGAAGAATTTTTTGTAGCGAATCATTACCGGTGATGAAAAGTGGATAATTTAATGAGACGATAAGTCAATGCAGTGCAAAACTCGAATAATACTGAAATCGATATACTTTCTTAAAAACAACGAATATTCCCGAATCATTTTAAAATTCTACAGAATTTAGAATAAAAAGTTTAGAATACATTTGTTTATAAATTAATCGGTTAGTTTTGATTAACCTAAAAATCTGGGGGAATATTGTTTGGTCACGGTTCGTTCTTACTCGCTTTTTTTAAATTTTATTCTAGCAGGAATAAATATATTTGATCAGTTTCAGTAAGACGGGTTTAGTGAATTTCGCGAGTTTAGTCGTAGCATGTCAACTTCAATTAAAGTTAATCGCGTTTTATTGTGTAGTTGGTTGGTTAAGTTTAGCCAAACCGGAGTACAACGAAGTCATTAGATTTTTATTAAGTTTGCTTAAATTATTTCAGATCACGCCCAACTCGTTTTTCTCTAATTTGAACAGAATAAAAAATATGTTTGATTGAATTCTATGGTACAGCGAATATTATTAGAAACCAACCGTAATTTTATAAAAATGAAATTTAGTAAATTTTAATCAATCAAAAATTAAAATCAAAATGTATTTTTACAAGCGTTCAATCTCAACTTCTTTATAAAATTAAGCATTTAATGAAAAATCCGGTTTTCAATAAACCGAAGAAATTTAATTTACATCAAAAAAAAATTAAAATTACTATTATTGTCCGGATTCTGGGTTTGAGGGGAACCGATGGGATGAAAATATTTTATTTAATTTCCGACTTAATTTCCTCTCTAATTTTAAAACTGGATCTCCATTTTCCAGAATATTTCAAAATTAAACCTTCTTTTTACCGAAATTCTGAAAAATAAGATTTAATTTTGAAATATTCTAGAAAATGGAGGTTAAATTTTAAAATTAGAATGAAAACCTCCATTTTTCAGAATATTTTAAAATCTAATCTCCCATTTCCAGAATTTCGGGAAGATTTAATTTTAGAATATTCCAGAAAATGGCGATTTAATTTTAAAATTTGAGTGCAAATATTTTAAAAATAAATAAGAAATTCTGGAAAAGGAAGATAAATAAATTTTAAAAATATTCTGGAAAATGCAAATTTTCATTCTAATTTTAAAATTAAATCTTCATTTTCCAGAATATTTTAAAAGTAAATCTACGTTTTCCAGAATTTCGGGAATTAATCTTCCTTTTCCAGAATTTCTGATTTATTTTTAAAATATTCTAGAAAATGGAGGTTCCCACTCTATTTTAAAACTGTGTCTCCATTTTCCAGAATATTTCAAAATTAAACCTTCCTATTATCGATATTTTGGGAAAAAAGATTTCATTTTGAAATATTCTGGAAAATGAAGGTTTAATTTTAAAATTAGAATGAAAACCTCCACTTTCCAGAATATTTTTTAAAATTAAATCATCATTTTCAGTTTTAAAATAGTTAAAAATATCTTTCTAATCTCTGAAAAATGTCTGGAAAATGGAATTTACATTCTAATTTTAAAATTAAATCTCCATTTTCCAGAATATTTTAAAATTAAATCTTGTTTATCCAGAATTTCGGAAAAGGAAGATTGAATTTTGAAATATTCTAGAAAATGGAGGTTAAATTTTAAAATTAGAATGAAAACCTCCATTTTCCAGAATATTTTAAAATTAAATCTTCATTTTCAGTGTTAAATTATTTAAGAAATTTCTTTAAATCTCCAGTTTTCAGAATATTTTAAAATTTAATCTCCCATTTCCAGAATTTCGGGAAGATTTAATTTTAGAATATTCCAGAAAATGGCGGATTAATTTTAAAATTAGAGTGGGAACCTCCATTTTCTAGAATATTTAAAAAAAAAAATCAAAAATTCTGGGAAAGGAAGATTAATTCCCGGAATTCTGGAAAACGAAGATTTAATTTTGAAATATTCCGGAAAATGGAGATATAATTCTAAAATTTGAATGAAAATCTACATTTTCCAGAATATTTTTAAGATTTATTTATCTTCCTTTTCCAGAATTTCTTATTTATTTTTAAAATATTTTCACTCTAATTTTAAAATTAAATCGCCATTTTCCGGTGTGTTATAAAATTAAATCTTCCCGAAATTTTGGAAATGGGAGATTAAATTTTGAAATATTCTGAAAACTGGAGATTTAAAGAAATTTTTTAAATATTTTAACACTGAAAATGAAGATTTATTTTTAAAATATTCTGGAAAATGGAGATTTTCATTCTAATTTTAAAATTAAATCTCTATTTTCCAGATTTAATAAAAATTAAAACACCATTTTCCAAAAGAACCACAAATACTTATGTTCCTTAATATCAATCCGAAAAGGTACCGGGGCCTTATTTTCTTTCTAGGATGAACTTTAATACCATTTCTAGGAAATAAGTCCGGTGGACATTAATTTCAAGGGCGTTAATTCACTCCACCCCGAAATATTGATAAATAACTTCTTAAGGTTTTTTCTTAAGATTACTTTAAATTAACGAATGCAGGTTCATATTTTGATTTTGGTTGGTCTCTCATACCGATTAGTAATTATTAGGCTTAGGATTCTTAGCTAAAAAAAATATTTTTTTGGGAAATCCCAACCAAAAATTTGTTGGATAGTTATTCTTTTTAGAACAAATAAAAGCGAATGAGCTCTATAAGTTACCACATATTTTTACATATTTCCACTTATTTTACGTTTTACCAAATATTTATTCCAAATATTTTTAATTTTACTTCAAGAATAAATTCGACTTTCATAGTTTAAAATTTAATAAAGCAAAAATATTTTTTAAGGTACATTTTAAATTTAGGCCAACAAATATTTTTTTTTTAAAGTTAAAAATGTTTTAATTTGGCCTAAACTCTGCTAAGTTAGATCAATAAATTAAGAACAAAATAAACTTTATCTCAATACTTTCCGCTTTTACGATCCGGAGTTTTTCTAGAAAATTAGGTTTTGTGGAATTTATCTAATTAGGGCATAATATGGAAATATATGTATGTAATAGAATTCATCGGAATTTAAATTAAATAGACAAGCGTTAAAATTCCTTAAACTACAATATGTATAAAAACACAGCAAATGAAATTCTACCTCATGCACTTGAGCAACAGTTTTAATGTTATTCATAATCAAAATGGGCTCGAACGAAAACGTAATGTTTAATCCGAAAAATGTCAAGTTATTATGTTGAATATAAATTTGTTTATTAAGTGTGAATTCTGTAGAGTAATACAGTGTTAGTTTGGTTAAAAATTGCTTTGGAAATTGATTAGGACATTCTACTTTGTTTTGAGCAAAAATTTGAGTGCACATTTTGTGTTCCAAACTTGATTAAAACATAATTTTAATTGCAATTAGGTAAGAATTGGGTTGCAATACGAGATTTTATCTCAAAGAACCAACAAAATTTCCAGTTTTAAAATTTGTATCGAAAATTTTGAGTGAAATTTGAATTAGGAATATATATTTAAAAAATTGGTTTTGGCATTCCAAACCAAGTAAAATCGTTGGTGAAATTATTTATAGGAATTGAGTTACTCGAATTTTGATTTCACAAAATTTTGAGAGAAATATAAGTTTACATTGCACTATAAATGTACTGAGTGGATTTTCAGTTAGAAAACAAAAAAATGGGAGCAAATTAGATGGAGGGAGCAAAGAATAGATGTGTCAAGCGAAAACCAAAATACATATTTTGATAAATTTGTATATTTGTAATTGGATTTGAATAAATCCTTGGATTCATCCAGAATAAAATTAGATTACAAATCCATCTAGATTGGAATAACCTTTCAGTGACATTTTAATCCGAAATTGAGTTAAACTTGCAAACTGTACTTGAATGTTGATTGTAATTTTGATCACGCTCATTGAATTAAATTGAAATATAAACTTGAGTGAAATTTAAAGTTTTAACAAATATTTAGGTATTTCACTAATTGCTAATACTAATTTTCCTTTTAATATGCAAGTGGAATTTAGAGTAGTAACTTAGTTTATCTTTTCCAAGCTGTTTTCGAAGTAAATAAATGGAATTTTGAACATAAATCTAGTCTAAATTGGTCAACTCCATTCGACAGAGGAAATTGATTAAGAGAACTAAATTTTAAAGAGCTTGAATCGTAAACTAAAAGCTTGAATTATAAACTAGGTATAATGAATTTTAGTGAAATTTTAAGTAGAAATTGTCTTTTATATTTGGGAAACACATTTTGAAAACAATTTCAGCAAAATATTTAATGCACATTTTTTGTAACTGAGTTTAAATTCTATATACGATTTCAACAAATATTTTAGTTTAACTAGAAAATCAGGATCGAGCAAAAATCTGAATTCTTTTTGTTTTATAATACAAGTATTTCAATTTTAAACCGTAATTGAATAAAACCTTAAGTTGAAACTTACATACCTAAATTAGAAATAGAGTTTAACTTGAGTTGGGAATCCGGGCTGCTTTTAATAACAGTTTGAGTGAATTTTAAAAATTTATTTAAAATTATTCGAGCAAAATTTTTATTTAGAACGGGATAAAACAAGGTTTGTATAAAATTTGGACTAAAAATTCAATTTCAATTCAATCGAGAGTTTGGATGCAATTTATTTAGAAAATATTTAAAAATTGAGTTTGAATTCCAAATATAATTAACACAAAATTATGGTTGCAATTAAGCTATAGAAATTTTGGATATTTTATTCATAAATTAAGTAAAAATGTCTACCTAGATTTGTCTAAATGTTCTTGGTTAGAAATTTGTAAGGGTATTTAAGAAAAATTGAGTATTATTTAGAATTTAGGAGTAGAATTTAAAACTGTAGTTTGGAGCAAAAGGTTTATTCAATTTGTATAAGAATTTTGAACAGAAATCTAATTAAGTATCGAAGTATTTGAATTTTAAGCAGTAATTGAATAAAATGTTGAGTTGGAATAAGATAGACATTTTGAGACAAAATTGAAGGAGGAGTTGAGTTATAATTTTGAGTGAAATTTACAAAACAAAATATACAGTTCAATTTCAGCTTTCATTTGAAAATGATTTGAGAAGTGTAAGTGTGATATTCCAAACTAAATTTTAAATGCAATTAGTTAAACTTGCAATGATTTGTAATTGAATATGATCTATCATGTAATGAACCATTTTTGGACTACTTCTTCAGCACTTTGTAACCCAGGAGAGTTAGTTTATCTAACTTTATAGCGAAAAACTTGATGATTTTTTGTTAATAGGAACATATTTTTGATTTTTTAGAACCTAAAAATCCTAAGCTTAGTAATTATACATCGCAGACTAAATGTTTCCAATTCTTAATTAAATTTAAAAATATTAAATTCAATATTTTTTTAAAACCTAACCCGACCATACTTATCAGCACAAGATAGAGCTGCGTATAACCGCTAGGTTAGATAAATAGTAATGAAACGACATATCCGAACCGGCTAAATGGTTACAAAACGGGAAAAATTTATAATTTGCCAAGGCCTATGTAGGACAAACTAGTAGATCATTTAGATATTGGTTGAAGGAATACACAAGATATATAGGAAAAATTAGGACCAATTTTACTCAACATAGCAATGAGACTATCAAGAAAAGCCTCATACATTTTGAAGTTTTGTATAGATTAAAGAAATGTGGCATAATCGAATGGAATGAATTAGAAACATTCAAAAATAGAAACAAGAAATAGTCAAATTAACATAACCTTAAATCTTAAAATTTATAGATTAATTAAATAAAATTTTCCTGAAAAATTTAGATTTCCACAAAATGAAAATTAGACTAAATTTTTCAATTTTGACAAATTAAATGAATTTGTTAATTAGTTACAGATTGTGAGATTTTGCAAAATTTGATAAACTGCAATGCCTGAATTAAGGATCTGTTTATCCGTTTAAAAAAGGCCAAAATCGATAATTACTGAGAACGGACCAACGAACGATTTTACTAACAAGCATTTTTATGTCTTCCTGTTCTTACCGAAATTCACTGTCGTCATCTCTTAAGCGTGAGACAACCAAACAGCTGTAGTGAGTAGTAGATTTAAATCATAGATGTCAATTATCATCTATTTAATCTGCGACTGCTTGTTGTGTTCCAGGCCTTACACTCATGCAAAAAAAATAAAAGAAACACCAATATTTTTCGAAAAATAACCTCATTTCAATAGTTCGTAACGCGCTAAACTCAACACTTTTTAAAAATGAAATAGGCTTTTTCGAACGTAAGGGTATTCATCCCTTTGGGATGATTGTTTCATGTGAATCTTAACAACATTTTGGATCGGATTTTCAAATCAGGGCAATAGGCAGGTTTTACTGTTTGAATATTTTTTATTCCAGCCAAGCCCGTTGAAAACGCTATTATTTTTGGAGAATAATCTATATTCTTAATTGTGTGAATTTCCAACAGGTTAGCAAATTCTTAGTTATACTTTAAGGGTGAAATTTCGGAGTATTATAAAAATCTAGCCACTAGTCATCATTGAAACTTTTAGACCGATTGATCTGTATCTACAAGAAAAATCGATTACGCAACATATTCTACAGAAAATAAAAATCTACCATCTAATTAGCATTCAAAACATTTTAGCATAGTTTCTTTTGCCAATTTCAGTGCCTGGCAAATTGCAATCTACTATTTATAATAAATTTTAGTTCGTAATAAACATAAATAATTACATTTTTTATTGTTTTCATAGTTTTAATAAAGGTAATTGCATTTTTTTTTTGTTCGTTTAGATTTATTTACGGTAGCTATATGCATATAAGTCTAGACCTAATTGTTGGCAAAGTGCTAATTAAAATCGTACATCTATATGTTTGTACGAAGATCAAGATCACAATATTAATTTTATTACCAAGAATTTCAATATCGTTTTTTTTTATTCACTCTACCTTTAAATGATTCAATCGTCTAAATATTTACTTTCAATGCTACCCGAATATAATTTGGTTATACATACTAAATGTATATAATATTGCCGATTAGAAATATTATGATGATAGATTTATTTAGATTAGTCAGTACAAAATATATACACCGATGTGCGATTGACTTGTATGACGCAATAAAACGTGCAAAAATTGCGATGATTCAGAAGATTTTGTTTTTGATTTGAGGAGAGATTTTTATTTAGTTTGAATTTGTAAATAAGGTTTAGATACAGCTGCATTATTAACCATGTGTACACGTCAAATATCTCGACATATTTTATAAACAAAATTCTAATTAGTAGACAATTTTTTGACAAAAACTCGGACGTCAGCATATAATAAAAATTGACCGCAATAATGATAATATACAAACGCGATCTCCGGAAGATGTAATTTAATATATTAATAAATTATTATTTTTATTTTGTCTTGTGACATCAGACGTTTTTCTTTTGTATTTATCTTAATATTCCAATGGAAATTAAAAGTGACATTTTGTGATCTTATACACAAGTAATCGGAATCTAGAACAATTAAGATAATCATACACACATATTTTCCACTTATTTGAAAGAATCTTCTATTTTGTTTGGGGTCGATTGAAAAATAAAAACCTGTACCACTCTAAAATATTTGGTTTGGATATAAACATACAAAACTATTTCATCTTAAATATTTTAGGATGAATATGCTTGAGATAGAGATGCAAGCGTATAGTTAAAAATTTTAATTAAAATAAACAGAAAAGATTTTTATTGTTTTCATCAAAATTAAAACAAATCCCTTACTAATATTAAATTGTACATCTGTATATGTGTAGATGTAATTGTTTATTTACAAAGAAAAGTGATTCTTTGTTTATAATTAAAATTTAAAATTAACCCTCTCAAACGCCTTGTACAATATATTGTACATCAACTTTCATCGCTTCGACCAACCGTAATTTTTAATTTTTGTCTCATTTCTCTTGTGCGATCGTTCTCTTATGTATTTATGTTCACACTACAGTTTTATGAGCAATGCCATATCATAGCAGTGCATAATTGTGCTACGTATTTTATTTTTGGAAGAAAGTCAATTTTAAATGGCGTTTGAAAGGGTTAAAAAGTATAATTATACAAGTTTTTTGTTTTGTTAAAACAATGTTAATGAACGGAAATTTGTTTGGCTACAAGTAAACAAGGATACGATACAGTAGTTTTTCATCTGGATTATATCCTATATTGCAGGATGTATTTTTTGTTACCCGAGGAACTTGAACACTACAATCGATCATATCATTTCAAAGATTAAAATTAAGTCATAATCGCATGCAAGCAAACAATTAAAAAAAGCCATTAAACGGTTGTAAATATAAATAGAAATGTTGATTGTTTATCAAAAAGTCATAAAATAACTGTCGACAAAAACTTAATGACATTTTGATTGGATTTTAAAGTTGTGGCGCAATGTTCTCATTAAATCTATTCAAGACAACGATGATGATGTAGTGAAAATCACTTTTGTAATGACTCAAAACAAAGTACATATATAAGATATGTAGTTAGTGATCTTAAATTCCATGAAATCATGATCGATTTTATGCATCAGTAAGTATGAATTTCGTACTTTTAAACTGTAAACCACCCATTAATGTCTTATTTTATTTAGCGACCGAATTACAAAACGATAGATGATGATAGCAAATATCAACAATTCGATGGAAAAAGCGAAAACACAATTGAATCCGAATGCCTGTTGTGAAATAAAGTAAATACACTTTGAACGATTGCATTTTTAAATTTCCAAAATCTGTTATGAACTATTATATATTATCGATATCAATTGAAATATTTTTAAAGCTTTAATCTGTTCATTAAACGTCTAAAAATATTTTCTTTACTGTGCCTTATCAAGTTGTTACTATATTTTAGCAAAGGCTCGAAATTTATCGCATTTACCTCTTTTTATAGACAAAATATATTAACAATAATGGCATTCACAACATTTTTCGACTTGTTAATCGGAAAAAATGAAGAGGCCATTAATTTTTAATATATCTACCAAAAAAGTAGAAATATCAAAATCCCCCCGTACATTAACCCAAGAGTCAATACAAAGTCTTTCGACTCCAAAAAATGAAAACTTTTCCTTGAGTTTTCTCTGTGGTAGTTTGGTTTCGTACTGACAAGCTCGCACGAACAAAAAGTTCGGTCTACTCATCAGGTAGCTATGCATGCCTACGATGAAACTACAAAATACAATTCTAACTTCATACATTAAGTATGAGGCAATTACGTACTGACTTAGCGAATTATATTCACTAAATCAAAACTCAAGGGAAAAACCCTCATTTACGTGTGTTTCATGCCCACACAAATAATAGAAAGATAAGTTTGTCTGTATTTAAATCAATAAGATTCTTTCGGTTTTTTATAGTACAGGGGGGGGGGGGGGGGGTTTGATATTTCTACTGTTTTGGTAGATATATTATAAATGATTGATAAAAAGCCGAAATAATCTTATTGATTTTAAAACAGACAAACTTCTGTTTCCAAAAATTTTTCGACGAAAATATTTAATCAGTGCTCATTTTAAATGCCAGATTAGTAAATTTTATTTTGGAATGACCTAATCACTTTTATATGCTGCCTCTGATAAATGAGATTTTTAATCGTCTGTCACGTGGCTTAATTTCCAGATCTCTTACTTTTACCCCAAGAGATGTTTTATTACACAAATATCGTTATGCTAATCGTTTGTTCAATACTTTGGTCATTTGTATCTTAATCCACCGAATCCAATTTTTTAAAAGATCAAAAGTTGAACAAGCTGGTTAATAAGAAATTTAAGATATGAAGAATGTAAAGCTGTAAATTTTTAAATTTTCAAGACATGAATAAATTACAAAAAAAAAAATTAAAATAATTTGAAGAACGTCAAGATCATCACAAATGTTTGATGTTGATTGAGCAGTCGCAAGTGCTTTAAACATAATATAAATCAATCGTAAGTGCTTTAAACATAATACAATACATGTAGGATTTTCAACAGTTCCAATATCCACTTCACTCCAGTGAAATTACCAAATACTATCATAAGTTTGGAATAATAAAATATTTGTATTTCGAAAATTATCATTTTCTGGCTTCTAGGGTATAAATTACGGTGGAGAAATAATTTCCACTCCACCGGAGCTACATAATGTGTTGTACTCATACCTCAATTCTCACAATCGTGATCAAGTGGCACGACTGCAACTAAAAATATGTCGCTCAAATTACAAATAATCGTATCATGAGTGTGAATTTGGTCCTTGACACGATGATGGTAGCATACATGTGATTTCAATAAAATCGAATGATGCAGTACTTGAAATTTAAGGACAGCGGATACGCTGGCTCGAAATTTGGTTCCCTGAGCCACCTTTAATTAGGTTGCAGAGTCAGCATTGACTTGTGAAAACCATATTATTATGTATTTTAGCGCTAAATAAGATGGTAGCAGGCTTCTCTCTTCAAATACATAAATCGTAATGGGAATTTTAATTGTTTCTACTTCGAATAGTTTCTGTATACATTTTAAATCTGGTAAGATCGTTTACCTCACTAGGTGCTTGATGTCAAAGTCGTTCTAATATGTTTAGGCTGTTCTAATAATACCAGATTTCTGGTAAATACAAAAATCTTTGTACTTCCGTTAAATGCAAGCATTAACTTATTACTAAATAATAGCCATCTGATTGGAGTGCGAAATGTAAGGCGTTGAATCAGTGATTAAGACAAATATTTTGCTTCTTTTGACTTAGATACAGGAATCTCTTTTAAAATGGGTTTTTCATTATCTAATCGCGATGGTTGAACTCTTGACCCGATCACGAGACTGTCATGGGGTATGCAATATGAAGACGGTCAGTGGTCATCATTAAGATTTAAAACTTTAAATAAACTGCGAAAGACTTGGAAAGAGATTGCATCAACAAATTGTCACATCACTCTAAAAATGATCTGATTCAACAAGTTGGATTGAAATTTCAATTTTGTGTTGCTTCGAAGAAACATGATTTTCAATTTTCAATTTGAACCATTTATTTGGTGTCGTTTATAAAATTTGAAGGCAAGTGAACTTCACAATTTTTAAATTCGATGATTGCGGCAAAATTTGAAATTTTTAAATCAAATTTCATTCAAACAATCAAAAAATCATAAAAATTTGGTGTCGTAAATTTAAAATTCTCTCGATTTTGTGAAATTTTCAAGTTTTTATATTTCTAAAACAAAATTCGATTCTAAAATTTGTTTTCAAATATTAAAGTATGTAATTCGAAATTTAAAAATTCTAAAGCTAAATTTAAAATAAATGTTTAGGAATTTAGGAATAAAAAAATTTTAAAATTGGCTTTTGAAAATTTAGGTATTTTGTGATTTTAAAAGTTTATTTAATTCAGTTAGGCAAAAATTGCTCAAATTTGGCTTTTCAATTTCCATTTATCGAAAATTCTAATATTGTGGAATGTTAAATTTTGAATATACATTATTTGATTACATCGGAATTTATTGTCTTCCACTCCACTTGTGTTGTGTTTGTGTACATATTTAGTTCTGAAATTTTTGCATCTTCATTTAATTTTCTAACTATACCCCCTTTAATACTCAAGATGTTTCATTGTAAAATCAAAATTTAACAATTTTCCGAAATGCTACAATGAATTCAATAAATCAATTTATCCATCACTAGACAAATTTATATGGAAATATTTCACGTAACAGTGTTCTGGCTAACAAAAAATTGTTTGACCCGTTAAAACATTTTTTAATATTGGCGGAACGCGGGACATTGATCAGTTAATGAGTTCACAAAAATTCTCGCTGTCAAATATAACACGTTTACCTCTATTGGTAAAATCGCTCAAATGTTTTTGTAGCAATGGACCGCATTTACAAATACAACTGTTGGAGAATCCCAGTGTAAATACGAAATATTGTTGGGATGGGTGAAAGACAGAATATTGAAGCACAATATTTTCATAATCCTAAATATAATTATCTAGCAATCACGCAAATTTCGACAATTTAAAAATAATCTACTGATGAGTCGTTATTGCGATAGCATTCGGACCTATGGTTCAATACTTGTTCGAGACAACAGTTCGCGGGACGACTTTTCGTTAAATACCTGGTAGTGAATAGCGAGCGCAATGTAGTCTTCAAATGAGAAATCAAAATTTAGTCAAAAAAATCGATCCGAAGCACACAGCATAAGAGAACAGGAAAATTGGTGTGACGTGAGTGACTGTAGCCATTTGACTACCAAAGAACAAGTTTCTTCGTTCGACCAAAGATTTCTAATTTCAAAGTCAATTTTTTTTTTTTTAATTGGATGCATCCTTAGAGCATTTAAAACTGGTTTGTTACATTGGAAACTGAATATACGTAATAGGGTTTCGGAGCGATTATCAAACCATTTTGTAGAACAATACTTTTATGTTACGAAGAAATCAGTTTAGATCAGATCCTATATACCTTCCTCTTAATTTTTATTCGTTCGAACTCTCGAAAAATGAAAACAGGACAACAAAAAATTAGGTAGGTAATCCAATGGGAAATCGCAATCTCTAGTTGGGTTTATAGAAAGGAAAAATATTTCAATAGAATAAAAACCGAAAACTATATTAACCCTTAAAGTACACACTGGGTTAAGTTGACCCAGGTCTTTTTTTTAAATGCGCGCCATTTTGGAACGCATGGTCCCTAGACCATCGGGCCAGTGGATTAGGGAAGTTTGAGCTATCCACTAGACTAATATACTTCTTGGGCCAGCTTCAGTGCTCTCATAGAAGCCGAGCAATGAGCGATGCAAAAACAGGTACGGGTAAAAATCACCCTGTGTGTATTCTGCGTCAGAAAAACGTGATCAGTGAAAAAATTCATTTTTGTTAAATATTGTATGTGTTCAATAAACTTGAAACTGTAAGTTTACTAAACATCTATTGGAGACCGGGACGGAAAATATCTGATTGTAGTTTTAAAGATAATGAAAAATTCTATAAATAGACATGGAAGGGAGTGATGGAATTTCTTACAAAGGTGCCATCAAGCTAAAGTTGTACAGAGTGTTGGTGAGGTGAATTTTCTTATTTGGGTGTGATATTTAAACGTTGATGGATGATGGATAAATATGGCTGAATAACGACATTCAAGAGACCAATCATACATGTAATATTTGCTCCTAAACACTAACACCCTTATTCCCTTAGTCGTATCACTTCATTTGACGTGACAATTGTCGTGTCACTTCAACTATAATTTTGTATTCTTCAAGTCGATCGAAGTGATGTGACACGACAAATGTCACAAAACAGAATCCATTAGGCAACACTAATAATTTACTATTATTTGACGGAATTCTGACATTTAAAAATCAAGAAAATGTCAAATGTCTTGTTAAAAAATCCAAATATGTTAGAAATTTATATTTCTTAATTTGTTTGTGATATTATTGACATAATAAAAAATAGGGAAGGCTTTTTGATTCCTTCGCTTATTTGAATATGTGTATGACATAATGCCCATTTTGTCAGAAATATAAATTTTATTTTTCACATACAATGTAAAATTACTAATAATTACAATATTTATAAATTATAAATGTGTAATATATTTATTAACTCGCTCAAAATAGTCAAAACATAATTTAAAATTGAAAAACTATCGTTTTTTGCCTTCATCCATTTTGTGTCGCTTGAAAATTTCAGGCGATGAAATTGTCATCTCAAGTGACATGAAACTTTTCAAATGACTAAGGGAATACCAATTGGAGAGACGTTTGTCACTTCAAATGACGACTGCCACTCCAATCGACTAAGGGAATACCAAAACTTGATTGTCGGTACAAACGACAAGTGACACGACTAAGGGAATAAGGGCCTAAGATGAAATAGCACATACAATTTCTGTAAAATCGCAAAACCATTCTTTTGATTCGAATGATGCTGTTGCAGATTACTGTCGTCGCTGGTGGCTCCTCACCTTAGAGACTTCCTCGCTTATTCTGATTGTTCAGAATAATAAGAAATTGATGAGCTATTTGTGAGTTCGATTCGAACGTATTCGACTATTCGAGACACACAACCTATCTAAACTCTTTATATTTTCTAAATTTCTACAAGTACTCCTAAATTATCTTAATACCGAAATTTCTATACATAGTTCTAAATTTGTAAAATTTTTAAAATAAAAACTTAGTAAATAATGAACAGAATTTTATTTCAGTTTATAAATTTAATAAATCCAAATTCCTAAATATGTAGTAAAATTTCTTTATTTCTAATATCTAAATTCTGAACATTTTAAAGTTTTGGAAATTCCAGAATTGTTTTTGATATTATAAATTTCGAAATTGAATTTTATTAATTTCTAATTTACTAATTCTAACAATTTGCCTCAATTTTACACTTTTATCCTGTAGGTACTACTAGTTCTGCGTCGTTTCGTTTTACAAATTACGCTTCATTTTGAGTAATAATGACAGATTATTGCCTTAATTTAATTTCACTAATTTATTTTAGGTTATCTGAATTTCTGATGGATTAGTATTTTCTGAAATTGTTTGGAAATCTGAATTTGCATTTGAATCAAAGTGTCATTGAGCCTTTGAGACTCGGTGTTAAAAGATAACTATTTTTCTCGGTACTCAATAAGCTGAAAACACGTTCCCAAATTTGACAATGACTTACTTATCTTTAAAAAAAGGGCCTGTTGGAAAGCCTGGAAGCAATCCTAATAGGCTATGGCTGTTTTGAAAACCAAATCCATCGCTCGGGACTGGCTCAAAATGATATAAGCTAAGACTGTCTAGAAGAGGGTGACAGCCGAATTCACTTCGAAAGCAGTTGTCCGGTTTTGAATAAACTTTAGCACAAATGTTCAACTGTAGGTCTTTCAACATTGGTCCGTTCTCTTAGCCTAAACTACATAGTCCAATTTGTCAAGGCAGCGGTGCACCAATTATTGCATTGTGAAGTATTGAGTGCAGACCGTTTAAAGATGTTAATCTTCAAAGGTACAAAATCCAATAACCCAAATAAAAAATTCTAAATCTTTTCACTTTTGAAATTTTTGCGTTTTTGTAATTTAAAATTAAGAAAGAAGTTGTGAAATTTTTACCATTGGATTTTCAGAGTCTATCAATAAAATTTGTTTAGTGAAAATCGTACTTTTTTTAGGACACAATGTATAATTCGTTCATCTGATATGAACTTCACACCGATAATAAATACAAATTATTATTAAATCGCTATTTAAGGATTAAAGTGATAAATCAAAATTGTCTGTCTTCTTTAGTAGATGTATGCATTGTTGAAGATTTTGTCAATCCAAAAAATCGAAAGTAGAATATATTTTTAAATTGTTTCTCTTTATTTTTTGTATTAGGTAACATTTTCTTTGTAGGTCTTAGCCAATCCAAATTTTGTAAAATGAAAGTTTCTGAGTTTTTAAAGTTTATTCTACTTTAATTTTCTTATTCATAAGACGGTTAAAGCTTCAAATTGCTTTACAAATTCCTAATACTTAAACGTGGAATCCCAATATTTCTAAATTTGTCTAAATTTTTTAAACTACTAAACACCAAATTTCTTAATTTCTAAGATACATAGGCTATTTAAAAATACGTGAACAGCTCAGGCCATGCTATCTTAAATATCGCCTTTCTATGTTTTTGAAAGAATTAACCTCGTAAACCTGGAATACGACTTAAGGCCATGCAAATCTCGAATAATTTCGAGTAACAAAATTTTGAAAATCAATAATTCTGTTTTGATTCCTGTTTCTTTCTGAAGTAATCAATTCAGCGGGGTCCAAACCAATTTAATTTGTAAGCAGATTTTTATTGAATGATAAACGTCTTATTTTTTATTCTTATTTAGGCCCAATATCATGGACTCAATTTTAGCCAATAAAAATGTTTAAACAATTTTAAATTACATACTTGCAATTTTGTTGTGAAAGAGTAGAATTTTTATTTGATCTGAAAAATCGAAGCAATAAAGTAATGTGCTTATACCTTAGGTTTCAGTACATTGCTTATATTTACAGTTATTGATAACGTTAAAAAAAAGAACAAAAATATATTTTACTCTCTGATTCGGTCATCAAAACGAGATTATAAAACAGATTGTAAAAAAAAAATCATCGATTAATTTTCTTTATTAGCGTCGTTCATACAATGCAAACTACGATAAATTAGGCGATTAATCATCTATCCTCGTTCATACAATCGGGCCTTATTCAAATTACATTTTTTTTAGGCTGCGGTCGTATAGTGTGTTTTTAATATGTATTTTTGGATTTCTTCAAGTAATATTTATCAAGTAATTATAAATATGCATAAAATATGAGTTTTCGCTACCAAAATAATGAATTGTACCCAATGAATAAATTCCACAATTCGCTATTCGTAAATAGACATATGAGTATCGAGTGCGGCGTGAATTAAATAAACGTTAAATATAAAAAAATTTCCGAAATTGGTTGTTTATTTAATTCACGCCGCGCTCTACGTGCGTCTATTTACGAATAGCACATTGTGGATTTTTATTTTTTTTTTGCTTTATAGGTTTAGACAGACTAATGTGTCTGTCCATATCACCTCTCTTTTTCTTTACATTTTTCTCACAATAATACTTAAGTCTATAATACAATATTACTCTCTTTTAGGAATTTACTTAATACTGCATAATTTTGGTAATTCTTTAATAAATTGGATAAATTTCGGCTGTGTTCAAAATTAAAAATTGACCTTGATTTCTTAAATTTGCATATTTTGTGCATTTAAAAATTATATGTTCAATGTTTTCTGGGACGTTACAAGTTTCACTTTCACAGCTATTGCTGACTTCTATTTTAATTTTTAACTTTTCCCACTATAACGAAATATTGGGTAATTTGCTCCAGATTATCAAATTTCTCGACGAATTAGGTTACCAGGATCCCGAAACACCGATCAGAAAAATGTCGTGTCCGTCCTTCCATCATTCCAGTCGCACATTTTTATTATTTTTGTTTTGCCTCGCATTCTCACAAATATTAATAGTTTTGGTCGACATTTTGTATAAAGATAGATTTCAGTAATAAGCAGTTTGTGTTAACTTTTAGGTCCATTCGAGTATATGTAGAATAGAGGGGTTGCAATGGAAGAGAAAACTGCCAAACAGATTTTCTCAAAAACAGGACCGACGATTTTGTTGTTATGTTGATGATAAACTTGACAATTCATCATCTACTTGTTCAAAAAATTTGAAGTCGATTGAAGCATTGCGTGGGGTCGGTCATTTTAACAAAAAGGAGATATAAATTTGTTTATCTATTTACCGAGGTAATGTCGAAATTTTCCGATGAAATATTATTCTACAATTAATACACCTTGCAAATCCCAACAATTGTTCCCTAGGTGTCTTCAAGACAAAATGAATAGATTCCATTGTAATATGGAATTTAAATTTCTAAATTATGTCTAGTGAGCTTTTAAATATAGGATATTCCCGTTTCTGTGACATTAATATTTCTGTGACGTTTTATTGACATTTTAATGATTGAAATTGCAACATGTTGATCGATACATTATTTGTGGATTGCTTTAATAAAATCGCCTTTAGAGGTATTATTTCTGAGTAATAAATTCTTCTGGTATTCAAAGTCGTATATAACTCTTAATAGCAAATTACTATGGGAGGCTTTAAAATAACATCACGCCATTAGAGTGGAGCAGATTTGGGAGAGCTGGGAGATATATAAAATGAAATGCTATATGACAAGCTGGGAATTTGGTAGTAAATGATAATTTACGTTAATTCCGATTTTGTATTGTTTGTATTTTATTATTTTGTATTTTCGAATGGTCCACAGCGATGTCCCGTCCAGACTGAAGCGCTGAGTAAAAAATTATATTGACCAATTCTCATGTTGCTCACATAATATTGTGATCTGAATAAATTTTGGAACATTGTAGATGCTCTCTGAATGGAGTAAATTAAATTCTTAAAGACTTTCAACGGTATACTAGAGATGTATAACTGGATCTAATTGTTAAAGGTCGAAGATGAAAAATGGCGAATGCGACTTTGATTGCTGCCCAACACGTGTCAGTTCTAAATATTCTAACATTATTTGTGAGTCTGGGATTTAGCGATATGAGAGTAGAAGATTTATATTATCGTGACCAATTGTGTTATTGGAGCAGAAGTCTCCAAAATTTAAGAAAATCCGTGACATATTTTAAGGACCTTGCCTGCCCAAAATAACAAAATGTTTGTAAAATATAAATGATTGGGAAAAGTGTCGTCCGAGAGTCGGATAGACCTAATTTTTTCCTTATAGCTTTCCAATTGCCATGCCCGATCCGAATTCTTGTCAATCTTTTAATGATAATTCCCATATTAGTAAATTTGTTAAACCAAGGTTTCCTTGATACCAATGGCATATGGTAAAAATTCCATATTGATTCTCGTGTTGATATTTCTGCATACTCATTTTGCCAATTTCCCAAAGTTCCTTGCTTGTCTCAATTTACTCACAGTTCGCACTCGATGTGTTTTGTACGCCTTAGCCGTATGATTTCATTATTAAATAAAACCAATTAGTTCGTGGTCAGTTATTCTCAGAATAAAAACTAAGCAATTACTTAATCAATTAACAGTTGTTTGTATTTTTTAGAATAAGAACTATCATCTTAGCAATCATTATAATTCGGCTTTTCCCCTCTATATATGGAAGATTTATTTTCAAAAATCATATGCGTACAAACACACAATTTAACCAACCGGGGAGACCGGATTTACCCAACTGGAACACCTAGCACATATACGTACAAATGCATTATTCAATAATAAGTAGTAAAATAAAATAAAAAAAGTTCATTCGTACGTTTCAATAATTATACAAAATTTTTTATTGTTTTCGATTTTTATTTTACATACTAACTAACTGTGATAGCGATGAGTTTTGAGATTACTATTAAAGTCTAATTATATATACTCAAGTTAATTAGTTCAAAAGAAAACTAATTGTAATTAGTCGAAAGTACACAAAGAATACTTTGTACACATAATGAATTTCTGTTGGTTGATCTCGCGATTGCAACTTTTTGTTTTTATGGTTTTCTACTCCTTTGAGATTTAAAAAGAAATTATTAAATGTTTACAATTTACATACTACATAGATTTTAAAATCCCCTGTTGAGAACTCAAAGATTAAAACGTGTGCGCGGATAATGACATTGAAATAATTTTTTTTGTCTGTCTAAAGTTCGATAAATTCTTGACGTATTTTATTTATTAACGGTTATTGTTATAAATCCATTGGTAGACAGTATGTCCCAGTTTTATAAAATGCAAATAAAATGGGGAAATGTACAGTCTTCACGTGTCGGCTTGATAACAACTTTGCTAAAAAATGTTTGCATCGGCAAAAAAAATGAAAATATAATAAACGATAATAGATAGATGTGGGGGCAAGCTGGTATAGCGACGAACGAATGTTGTTTATTTTCTTTCAAAAATGTTGTTATATTGTCCGCAACATTATGAATTTAGTTCAAAGTTTGCCGACCCCTGACTTCATTATTTGTTTATAATATAAATTTACACAAACACACATTTAAACATTTTATTTTATATAATAATTCTTCAGAAATAAATGAAAAATTATGAATTATTTATAAACAAAACTAACCACTGATCACTTCCGGTTTATTTTTTTATTTTATTGACGACTTTTATAAATTTACCATAAAAATCGCGCACACAGCACAACCAACTATATAATTTTAAATGAATCACCACGTGCTATTTCTTAATCTGGATTATCTCATTTAAAACGAGTATTTTAAACCAATAATATAGGGGAATATTAAAAACATTCCACCCTCACTCTTCTTATATGCCTTTGAATTTGAACACACTGGTATAATTTAGGCGCAATAATATTTATCATAAACACTTAATATTTTATTTATGTAAATTAACAACACTGTTTATCTATTTTAACACTAATAATCCATAACTTCGAGCGAATAAAATATTTAAGATTGATGTGTCGAGTTATTTCTTTGAATACAAAAACAAAAAAATAATCGTGGTTGAAATCAAACTTTGATCGTTACGTCTCCGAGTTTAACTGTGTAGTAAATAATAAAATAAAAAAAATACAAAATTGATATACATACAGTTTTTTGGTTTGTTATTTTCGTATGAAAGAGCACGGCATAGTTTTGTATAGTGGAGAGGAAAAAAGAAGAAAATATTCAAAAACTATGGTGCATACGGATTAATCAAAGACATGCGATAGTTTTCTTTAGTTTATTACGTTAGTTTTTGTTGAGGTTAGTTTGTTTGGTGGTGACTTGTGGTTGTATTGGTGCACGATGGTATGTTTTTTTTTTCTTTTGGCTCATTAAACCAGGGGTCACAAATATTTATGTTGTGGATTAAGAAAATGCGAAGATGTTTATTTTTGAACCATGGTTCTAAGACCAATTCCTGGATGGTGTTTATTTACTTGTCTATATTTGTAATATAGCTTCGTTATCTAGCAATTGTGCCATTTTTTGGTTGCGTCTAAACAATTGAACATTATGCATTATTTCCCTATAAGACGGAAATAAAAGATTTTAATGCTTCTAAAAATGTAGGTGACGAACCTGCAGGATATATGTCAAGTGTTGCACACATTTAGGCGATTATTTAAAACAGTTTTGAACATACAAATGAATTATTAACTTTGCTGAACTTGAGAGGACATAAAATGTAAGTTTATAATAAACCAAAATGATTGCTGAACAATAGGCCGCCTAACGCCTTGTTCTCATTAGTCAAATTACTTGAATTCAAGTAACTTGAATCTACTTGACCAATATGAACTTATTATTTTGCTTGAATTCAAGTTGATTTTACTTGATTTCAAGTTTCAAGTAAAGTAGAGGACCTTTCAACTTTTGTATTCAAGTCGAGTCGTCTGAAATGAACCATATTATAAAATTTAGCAGTGTGGAAAGTACTTTATCAAAATAGTGAAGGTAGAACTTTTAACGTCTACAAAAATGAAGCAGGTTGCATCGTCCTGTTGAAACCACATATCTTCGATATCTATTTAAGCAATTTGGGGCTAGAAGTAGTTGTTTATCATCTCACGGTAACCGCCGTTGACGGTGACCGCATTCTTGAAGAAGAATGGTCTAATCACTCCGCCACTACTACCTACTCTTGGATTCTCAGCTCTCCATAAGCGACCATTCTATTTGTTGACATACCCACCAAGTTCGAAATGCACCTCATCGGAGATGATTTTCTTCGAAAAACATGGTCTGCTGATCAAGTCAAAATTCGCTGTAAATTGCTTCGTGGGAATTTCAATTTCTGAGAACGATGGGGAATCGAGGTGAAAGGATTCTGGTCAATTCTCTTGTGGCGGCAACCCTACCGTCAAGGCAAGTCATCAGTAAAAACGACATCACCTTTTCGTGGTCTACTGGGTTGATAAAACCACGGTATTCTAAAACCACGGAAGACTAAAAACAAAAAAGTTGGTTTACACAGCTGGAAGCACAATTTGAAATTGGTGCCATGTCAGTCGATTCCACCAAATATGGACATCTAATTGCTGCTCTCGATCCTGAAACAGTGAAATGTGTGCGCGATCAAATTCTCACACCGCCAAAGAACGATAAATATGCAACATTAAAAAGAATCAAAATCGAACGCTTAAGTGTATCGGCAAAAATAAAACTCGATCGACTCCTATTTGGATTGCAGCTCGGCGATAAAAAACCATCTCAACTGCTGAGGGAAATGGAAACACTCTCTATTAATCAGGTCACTGAACCAGTTTTAAGAAACTTGTGGTTACAACGTCTCCCAACACATTCACAAGAAATTTTGTCGTACATGGATGATTCTAACCTGCAGAAACTAGCAAACGCTGCAGACAAAATAGTCGACGTACAAAAACCGACTAATATTTTCAACCTGAAAGCCTCGCCACGAGACGACGACAGAGCACAACAAAATAATTTAAAAGGTCAGATCAACTTCCTAACACAACGAGTGGAAGCATTGTTCGGTCATCACGGGACATCTGAAAACAATTCATATCGCGGACGTTCGCAAAGCCCCAGGACCAATGACAATAGTTGTCAATGCAGCAGTACGCGCTCAGAGGAACAAGTGACAAGACACCTGAATTGCTGGTATCATTACAAATATGGTATTCAAGCGCGAAGGTGTTTAAAACCGTGCTACTTCAACGAGGCGCAACAATCAACAACGAATCCGGAAAACCAGTAGGCACCGTACTTCACGCGGCAAGTAACGGTAGCTAAAACTCAAAAAGAAGCTTAATCATACTTGATTCACAGAATAACCTACAATACTTGATCGACACCGGCGCCGAGGTTTCGGTAATACCGCCGATAAATCTCGAGAAGTCCAATTCGTCTGCATTTAAATTGTTCGCGGCGAACGCTACAACGATCGATACATACGGTTGTAAAATCCTCACTATCAACATACATAGGTCTTCGTAGACCCTTGACATGGAAGTTCATTATTGCAAAAGTCGATCGGTGTATTCTTGGAGCTGATTTCTTGTCGTATTACGGTTTATTGGTCGATATTAAAAATAACAAGCTCATCGACCCCAACACGAACGTCTGCATCAAACGAAAGCCAATTCATATTCCTTCATACGGCATCACAACGATAAAGGCCGATTCAACACATCCCGAGATTCTGGAACTACTTCATGAATTCAAAACGGTAACTCGGGAATCAACAAATCTAAACACGGTGAAACACAACGTCACGCATTGCATCGAAACATCTGGTCAACCTTGCCACGCAAAAGTACTTCGGTTGAACGCGGATAAGATGAAAATAGCCAAAGCTGAGATTGAAGCTTAGACAGCACAAGGAGTATGTTGGCCCTCGAAGAGCAATTGAGCGAGTCCACTCCGCACATGTCATAAAAGAAAGGCGGAAACTGGCGATTATGCGGTGACTATAGGGCATTAAACTCGGTAACGAAACCTGATCGTTATCCGATACCCTTTCTGACCGATTTCACACATCAACTCGAGTCATGTACGATTTTCACGAAGATCGATCTCATCCGTGCGTATCATCAGGTTATTATCGAAGAACGAGATATAGGAAAAACCGAAATCATCACTCCGTTCGGATTGTTTGAGTTCACCCGGATGATGTTCGGGTTACGTAACGCGGCTCAAACATTCCAACGTTTGATTCACGCAATATTTCGAGATCTACCATTCGTGTTTCCGTATATCGACGATCTACTGATCGCCTCACATAACTCGGAAGAGCATTTAAAACACATTCGAGTTGTGTTCCAACGCCTAAGTGACGCAGGATTAATCATAAATCTCAACAAATACGAATTCATGAAGAGCGAAATATCTTTCCTCGGATTTCAAATCAACGCAAACGGCATGTCGCCTGATAAACACAGAGTGGAAGCAATTCAAAACTTCCCACAACCAACGACAAAAGACGGCATTCTTCGATTTTTGGGGATGATAAATTATTATCGAATCTTTTTACCGAATGCAGCACACGATCAGGGGATTTTATATGAGTTTTTAACTCTCGTCCGACGGCATAATTTTCCAACGTTAACAGTCCTCACTGTAATCATTCCTTCCTATAAGCATTGTCCCCTTTATATGTTCCTATATGATCTAGACATTCTAGACTAAAAATGTAGAAATCCTACGAAAATTCCATCTTCTATGGCTTCTACAAGAAAAGTTACTGCAATTTATCAAACGCGAAAAGGTACAATTGTACCTATGCTGCCTGACGAAGGTTAAAAGGGCGGAAAAAAAAGAAGAATAAATCACCAATAACTTGGACCGACGAATCTATCAAAGCATTCGAAACGTGCAAAACAAAGCTGGCGCAGTGTACTCAACTGGCATATCCGATTCCAAATGCCAAATTTGCAATTTTCGTCGACGCGTCGAATACAGCAGTAGGAGCAGTATTGCAACAACAAACTCAAAAAGGTTGGCAACCACTGTTTTTCTACTCACGTAAGCCGAATGATACCGAAACCCGGTACAGTACCTACGAGGTTACGACAGGGAACTTTTAGCAGTTTATTCAGCTACCAAGCATTTTAAAAATTTCGTCGAAGGTCGAGAATTTATTCTATTCTCTGACCATAAACCGCTGATATTCTCGCTACGTCAAAATCTCGAGAAAGCATCTCCTAGACAACGCCGACACTTGGATTTCATAGCTCAATATACGTCGGATATTCGTCACATTTCGGGGAGCAACAAAGTCGTTGCGGATACGCTTTCACGAATCGAACAAATCCAATTAGGAAGCACAATTGACTATGAAGCAATAGCAGACGAACAAATGAACGATCGAGCTAGTAAAACTGATGGAATCAAACGTGTCTTTAAAATTCAAAAAATTCCCAATTTTTAGAACCGATAAGGAAATTTTATGCGATGTTTCAACGGGAATTCAAAGGTCGTTTATCCCTAAATCATTTCGGCGGGAAACGCGCCACCCCGGGAAACGCGCCACAGCAAAACTGATTAGCAAAAAAGTCGTGTGGCCATCGATGAACAAAGAAATACGTTATTGGGCCAAACACTGCATACGTTGTCAAAAGTGTAAAATCACGAAACACGTCAGAAGTAAAACTGGAACTTATGAATCGACCAGTAAGCGGTTTGATGAAATTCACATCGACATAGTCGAACCGTTACCTCCATCCGAAGGTAACTCATATTGTTTGACCATGACCGACCGCTACACACGTTGGCCGGAAGCCACACCAAAACAACATCACTTGGATTCCACCGCAAGCGAACAACGGCTTACAATCCAGCATGCAACGGGTTAATCGAACGATGGTATCGTAGTCTTAAAAGCGCAATAATGTGTGTTGCTGAAAAACAATGGACAAAATCTTTACCGATAATACTACTCGGTCTGAGAACCTCATTTCGGGAAGATTTTCAAAGTACATCAGCTAAACTCGTTTATGGAGACCGTCACACACCGATGAAAAAGGCAGATTACTTAACAAAAGAGTAATCTTTGACCCCAAAATCAACGAACAAACCAAATCCAGAGGGGGCCGCGCCATCGTTAGACCGGCTCGCTTTCAATAAATTTCTATCGTTCACTCCGTTCACTGGGGGAAGGATAGTGTGGCGGCAACCCTACCGTCAAGGCAAGTCATCAGTAAAAACGACATCACCTTTTCGTGGTCTACTGGGTTGATAAAACCACGGTATGTTAAAACCACGGAAGACTAAAAACAAAAAAGTTAAAAATCGGAAGTCAACCACGAACGATGTAAAAACCACGAGAATGAAAATATAAAGTTGACGACCTAACAAAATCAGCATTCATCGCACCATCCGAAGTGTAATATTCTTTATGTAATTAAATAAATCGATTAAACAAACATCGTTGTATTAGTGAATAAAATACATTAGTTAAAATATCAATCGGTGTACATTAATTATTGGTTGCTACACGCACGTGTATAAACATAACGTTTTGCGAATATAGTGGAGTGTTAATCGAGAGAACCCGCATAGTCATCCTCGTATCGACACAATACCACACTCTCACTAACTGCTGCAATGTTTTCATTAGACTGAGCTGCACGTCGGACACTATCGGACTACTGTACAACGAGAAGGTGCGTAATGGTGACCGAGAAATGCACGGCATTTTTGAACCGGCTCCGCAAAAATCTCATCATTTCGGTAGTGGATTTTCACAATTTCTATGCGTTGTGCGTCCGTGTAATTGTCCATGACTAAATCTCAATGTTCATAAATTAAAGCTGCAAAAAATACCGCTGTATTACCGACACAAGAAAAAGTGGTGCTAAATTCAAAATAGGCGGCTTTATGGGACATCCTATATAATATACATAATAAAAAACGATGGATATTGCTTCACACGAAGGAGGAAGTTATCGCGTTATCATTTCGCGGATTAAATGCTCTAAACCAACTATAACAGTCGAACGCTTGTAGAATATGTTCCGTTTGTGATAAATTCTATTGAAGACGGTAAGAAACGTGATGTAATGCTAATTGATTAACATCAGTAAGATGTACATAGATTGAATCGTATTTATGTGATCGAATTCAAATTGAAAAACGGTGCGATTGTGTTTCGCTACTACATAGTGTTACATCCGGCGTCCCTGTTATTTTAAATTTTTGTTAATGATATAAATAAATGTCTGTTGAGAATAATGATATGTATAATTTGGCTTTCAATGTTTATTGTATGCAGGCGACATAAACATTGTTCTACATGTGGAAAGTGACTATGATTGTCTAAAAAAATAACAACAAAATAAAAACAAAAAATAACGAAAAATAACAATTATTTGTCAGTGATCGATAGATTTAAATAATATAGCTTTTCTCATTGAATTGAAGATCATTCCTAAGGAATCGATCACATCAGTGATCAGTAGTACAATTATAATTATTAATCTAGTATAACAATAACCGATATCAAAGTAACTTTTATTCGACACTATAATGGGTGGATAATTTAAAACAACAAGCAAAACAAAAACATAATTAAATGTTTACATTTTACTTTTCCAGTTTCAACATAGTACAATTCTCAAAAAACTCAGATAAGAATGTCGACTCTGATAAATTGTAAGCGATAAACACAAACAAAAACGAAAATTTCATTAAGAAAATGATACGGTTATTTTTAACATATCCGTCGAATTTAAAGATATGTCACAAATAGGCAAATTTATCAGGGATTCAGGGATATTTCTCTTAGTAATCTTATAGTAACTTAAAGCACGTTTCAAACTACCTTGCAAACAATTCATCACGTTGGTTACGGATAATACATATTGAATCTTGATGGAAATAGACGTTGTATTGTCCTAGACCTAGATTGGTGTAAACTCAATTAAGATCAACAGAAAGTGTGACTTTAATAATTTTGTATAATACAAATCAGTTAAATAAGCCAAACAATACAGAGATCAATAATCACTCTGTAGAGGCGTCTGATAGCACCAATCAAAATGTGTCGAGTAAAATTTCATATTTCACTCAACTGTTAAAAAACATCAAAATATTTTTCATTTCAGCTCGACTAATGCTTATGTACTTTTAGTAACCGCTTTTGTAAATTTTGGATCAATCAAGAACACCAATTATCACCAGAGCACTCCTCGATAGTAGCTCCCAATTCAGTCTTATGACTCAAAAATTTGCAGCTTGGCTTATGGTCTAAGACATAAAAGCTTCATCATATCTATAACTGGAATCGGAGCTTCTTCACTATCATGCCACCATGTTAGCCATAACGATTCAATCACGAATTAATGCTTGCATGGCCTAAATTGACGTTTATTTATTGCCAAAGATTTTGATCGACGATTCCGCAAAACATAAGGCTATGACCGATCCAGAATTTTCAACACAGCAACAAATAGATCACCTGACAGGGGGAGATTTTTAATACTCTCTAAAGGTGGTCGGTCAAATACATCTGGGTCCAGATATGCGTATTTGACAAAATACATTACTAGGCTGGGTTGTGTTTGGCAAATTTACAAATTATTCCTCACCACCATAAAACTACCTTGTATGCAGCAAGATGTTAAAACGAAGAAACCAGTCTAAATGAGCAATTTCATTTTTTTTTTAATTGGACACCTGAAGGACGAATGACTCGGGATGTTCATTGAAGCAAATTACAGCAGAAAAGGTCGCCATAACAAATTTTCTTACCACATCATTGCGTGTTACAACCGGATAGCTCCACGACCAAAATTAGGATAGTTTTTGATGCCACGGCTTTGAACGACATTCTTATAGCGGGATCTTCATTACAGCAAGACTTGTTCTCTATTTTAACTATCTTTCGAACCTAAGAGTATACGTGTTCAACGTAAAAACTCAAATTACGAAAATTCTAGGAATGGCGGGTATGGAACTCCAGAAAAGGTGTACAAAACTTCAGCTTTAAAATGGCGACTTCACCAACACACTTGGGAAATATTGGCAGCCATCATCGGACATTTTTTGTTTTAATATCCAGGTCCAACGAGCCAAAACGTACAAAAAATATAAATGCTTAAGCATGATTGGGATCAGTCGCTTCCACAAGGCCTATGTATATACTTTTTGGCAAGATTTTCTAAATCAACTTACATTTTCCAACGATGTTCAAATTAATCGGCAAATCACGTTATCACATTGATTTGCTGACGCGAGCAAGAAGGATTTGGAGCAGTTATTTAAGGAGTCAAAGCGGAGGCTCAGTTAACATTCAATTAACCTGCGCAAAGTCTCGTGCAGCACCTCTGAGTAAAACGACCATACCACGGCTTGAACTTTGTGCAACTTTGGGTATTCCAATCTTAAACGATTCATTCTTTGTGGATTCAGCCATCACATTATCATGGCTAACAACAACACCATTAACAACATTTGTTGGGATTCGAGTGACAAAAGTTTAAATATTAACAGCAACATCTAATTGGCACCATGTCAGTACTAAATTCAACTCAGCTGATCTATTGTCAAGAGGAAGTTCACCAGTAGAACTGGTACGGAATCCATCCTGGTTTAAAAGGTTAACATTTTTGCAAACCTCACTTAACACCTATTTATTGTATTTGGATCCGCCACCATGTTTAACTGTTGGTAGTTTTTTCCTTTATCTCCATGTAGGAGCATATAGGGCGTCAACTAGGCTGGCCATTATACTCTGTTGGGGCTATTGTCTTTAACTCTCCCTATGTTTTGACAAGTTCTTTCGGTTCAGCTAACAGCGTGCTTTTCTAGGTCATTGCTGGCCTCCCACTTTCCGCTTACCTCTCGGGTATCATTCTAATGGCGACTGGGTTACATTATTTGGTGGTTTCCTCCAATGTCGATGCCTGTTAGTTTTGTTTACTGGAGAAGTTCTTGGTTGTTAATGGTGTTTGGCCAGAAGCATTTTATCAGTCTTCTCATGCATTATTTCTTTACAAACAAGGTATGCGAATTTTTCAAAATCTTCAATTGGGAATTGTTGATGATGATAGATGCACTAATGTTCGTGTTTATTGACATTACTGCGGCCTGCAGCTTATCGTAAACATTAATCTTTTTGTTATGTCACCTGCTTCTTCCGTGTAGGGGCATAACAGTAAAATAACTTGGGTGCTTTTTATTTTTGAATGAACTGATGCTGTTATTATTCTGCTACTTATTACTTCCATTCAAGAAGTGCCTTTTTTCTTTAGTTGTTGCCTAACATCATGTAATTAATTATCCGTGCTTGTTGTTATTGTTAATCTCCACTATTTTTCCATCTGACTTCACTAAGGTCTAGGATCTCTACTTCTCAACTTCAGCTAACCTTGATGTTTCTATATTACAGTTTCCAGTTCGTTTCCGTGTACGATAAGCCAATGGTCGATATTTGATTTTGTATTATTTCTTGCTCTATGTACTCGTTTCTGTGATCATTTTAATACAGATTAATGATTGATTGATCCATTGAATCTTATCCAATTTCCAGGGCTGCTCAATAAGGTATACTGGCATACCAAGGAGAATTCTTATTTCATCATCCTCATCACCATGATTTGTACTACTGTACGTTCCCATGTGGTCACCCAAATTTGTATAAACCGTAGCAAGCTTGACGTTGCTGGTGTAGTTGTTGCGCCTCTTCTTTCTCATCTATTCGATATTAACTTTGATTGGACTAGATTGATGGTTGAATCACCATCCGGCTGTGTTTCTAACGCCGAGTGCAACAGTTTCCCAAACTCCCTCCTTTACTAAGAACATTTCCATTCTGTACTTACATATCAAATAGTTCTAATTATTAACTTTACATATATTTATACGTATGTTTAAAAATTTTCTCTGTTTCTCGATGAAATATTAATTTGTTTAATTTGACTGAGGTTTCACGTTGCTTTCGCGTATTTTTATTAAAATATACACTAAATTAATTACACATCCAGTCAGTTCGATACTAAAAACTATAATGAGTAAAAAAGCAAAATCGGAGAAAAGAAAAGGACAATGATAAATAACGGTAAAATTGAACTACCGAACAAATGTTACGAATATGAAAGTGACACCTATCCTGCTTTACATATAGATTTTTGTTTTCTGAATAGTACCGTTATCAAATTTCGTTAATCAAAATTGTTTGTGTGTTCAAAATCAATTTTTTAAAAATAGTTGATCCACATGCTCACAACGAAATAAGATTCATATGGTAAAATTTGCTAAAGTAAGTTAGTTAAACTTGCAACAATTCTGTAGTTATTTTAAAAATAATGCATTCTTTCCAAACTTGACTTATGCTTCATGAGTCAATTTAAGACACTACCGGATGTATCGTAAAAAGGTCATTTTAACAAAAAATGGTTTAAGATAACTAAAGGGAAGAATTAAAAACTAAGTAGTGTACATGTAATACATTACGGTCATCTTTGCTTTATTAATCTCTGCTACATAATAAACATTTGCCAGAAACATTTATTTGACCCTAATTATTTATCAAGATAAAAGCAAAATGTTGACCTGTGACTAAAATTCATTTGTCAATAGATTCTGCAAAATTTTGGTGGTACGCAGCAGGTACATTTGACACAGCTCTTTGGTGATTGTATGTCATACACATACTTAATAACCTAGTAAGTCGAAATATTTGTTCCCTACAAATTTACAATTCCTACAAAATCGCTTCACTACCTCTGCTACAAGAGTGATATAAAATACAATAAAACCACCAATACATAAATCAAAAACCATAAGTAGGTAATTTTTTATATTTGAAATTACCTGATAATTTAAAAAAAGACAGAATATCATGTTATGTGTGTAATCGTCTCTTTTCATATCATGTCTTGTAACAGTAAAAATTGTTTGAAAAGAAAAATCAAGTTTTATTGTTAACAATATATCCAGAAATCTTTTAATGGAAATTCGATAAATTTTCCAGTTTTTTTTTTTTTTTTCAATTAAACGGTTAACATTTTCCAAGTTAATGTTTCAACTAGAACTTGGGTGACTTAAAATTATCATTGAATTATTGGCAGATTTTCCCCTATATTTTAAACGGTTCCCCTCTTATGCGCATTTTGAATGAATTTGAAGTGATGGCGAGATATGGTTGTTTCGTTCGTAAGAGGAATGAGAATGGAGGGAATTTTTGTTTGGTACCATTTCGTGTAAAAGAGCGATAATTTATTGTTTTATTAAAAAGGGTGAAATATGGGTAACGAACACTACCTCTGGGGGTATGAGATAAATATCATAAAAATATGTACATATGTTGTGTTCTTTACGTGTTGCACGATATGTTGCAAACTGTTGCGTCTAACTTTTTTTTTTCTTCCACAGCTCTTGGAAATGTTGAAATTTTATTCAAGATTTGAGATCAGCGATGAAAGTGGAGATCCCCTAACTGATCACGATATGACACAGATTCATTATAGCAAAATAACATCATTGCAACGGGCCGCATTTGCTAAATTTGCAAATCTACGACTATTTTCACTTGCAAATGTGGCAAGTGTCGACACTCGTGAAACATTGGAAAAACATTTTGGTGCACTGAATGGAACGAATTTAAAAGAGATTGCTTGCTATTTAAATTTAGTACCGGATGAACCAAATACTCCCTTCGATTGGCATCGATTGGATGAGGAATTTTTACGCGAATTGTTAATTTCGCGGCATGAACGTCGTGTATCACAGTTGGATGCACTTAATGAGATGCCCCTGTATCCAACCGAGAGTATCATTTGGGATGAAAATATTGTACCAACTGAATATTTTTCGGGTGAGGGGTGTTTAGCCCTTCCGAAATTAAATCTGCAGTTTTTAACTCTTCATGATTATTTGCTGCGCAATTTTAATTTATTCCGTCTGGAATCGACTTGTAAGTACATATCAGTTTTCTTGCCATAAATATAAATGCTTACGCCTTTTTAAAATTTTAGATGAAATTCGACAAGACATTGAAGATGCAGTCAGCCGAATGCTGCCTTGGCAATCAGAAGATGGTGATATTGTTTATGGCGGTTGGGCACGAATGGCGTTACCTATATCAACATTTGCGGTAGTCGAAGTTTCAAAACCGCATATCGGTGAAAAGAAACCATCTCGTGTGCGTGCCGATGTATCCGTGACGCTAAGTGTTCGAGCCGATATAATGGAAGAATGGGAAGGTTTACGAAAACATGATGTCTGCTTCTTAGTCACGTTAAGACCACCGGCCCCAATCGGTTCAAAATATAATTATCGTGACCCTTTCATTCCACAAGTCGGATTGGTTTATGTACGAGGTTGTGAAATCGAAGGAATGCTCGATAGTTCGGGCCGTGTTATTGAGGATGGACCGGATCCTCGCCCGCAACTACCTGGTGAGCAACGCACGTATCGAGTTTGGCTCGATTGTAATCAATATCGTATTGACATGGAATCACTCCAACAGGGTGGCGATGATGTTTATGAAGGGTTTAACATAATTATGCGACGTAAACCAAAAGAAAATAATTTTAAAGCTGTGCTCGAAACAATCCGGCACTTAATGAACACAGAATGTGTTGTGCCACCCTGGCTTCATGATATTTTGCTCGGGTATGGTGATCCTGGTGCTGCTCATTACAAGCGGATGCCAAACCAATCAAAAAATTTAGACTTTAACGACACATTTCTAGATGTCGAGCACTTGAAGCGTTCATTCCCAGATTATGAACTAAAGTTCACGACTGAAGATGCTGCCAAGTTAAAGCGACCGTTTAAGCTACATTTTGGTGATGTTAAAGAAGGCGGCCAAGACAGTGATGAAGAAGATGCTAATGAGGAGGAATTACCAAAAATTTTAACGGTGGAACCTTACGAAATCCCGAAACGAGGACCGTATACGTATAATCAACCAAAAACGAATTCAATTCGGTTTACACCCACTCAAATCGAAGCAATCCGGGCTGGTATGCAACCAGGACTTACTCTAGTCGTTGGTCCTCCAGGTACCGGTAAAACTGATGTTGCTGTGCAAATAATTTCAAACCTGTACCACAATCATCCAAATCAGCGTACTCTTATTGTTACGCATTCCAATCAAGCGCTAAATCAACTTTTCGAAAAAATTATGGCCCTTGATATAGATGAACGCCATCTACTGCGTTTGGGTCATGGTGAGGAAGCTCTCGAAACAGAAAAAGATTTCAGTCGATATGGACGCGTTAATTACGTTCTACAAAAACGTTTAGAATTGTTAACACAAGTACAAAAATTACAAGAATCACTTGGAGTCGCCGGTGATGTTGCCTATACATGCGAGACGGCAGGGCATTTCTTCTTGTATCAAATAATTGCGAGATGGGAGAAATTTTTATCGAAAATCGAGGAGGAAAAGAAAAATGATCGTGGCGACAACTATTTGGAACTGTTCAATACAGATTTTCCATTTTTCAAATTTTTTGCCGACGCATCGCAGCCTCTTTTCAAAGGCGACAACTTTGACAATGACTGGAAAACGGCTAAAAGTTGTTTTGATTATATTTCACGAATATTCAGTGAGCTAGAAGAATTTCGTGCATTTGAATTGCTTCGAAGCGGATTGGACCGATCCAAGTATTTATTGGTGAAGGAGGCAAAAATTATTGCCATGACATGTACACATGCTGCATTAAAACGTAAAGAGCTGGTGAATATGGGATTCAAATACGACAATATACTGATGGAAGAATCGGCTCAAATTCTAGAAATCGAAACCTTTATTCCATTGCTGTTACAGAATCCGATGGATGGGTATAATCGATTGAAGCGTTGGATTATGATTGGAGATCATCATCAATTGCCACCGGTCATTAAAAACATGGCGTTCCAAAAATACTCAAATATGGAACAATCACTATTCACACGGCTGGTACGTCTTGGTGTTCCAACCGTTGATCTTGACGGACAAGGTCGTGCCCGTTCTTCAATTTGTGAACTCTACAAATGGCGTTACAAAGTTTTAGGTGATTTGGAGCATGTTACACAATGGCCCGAATATCGGAAAGCTAATCCTGGCTTCGCATACGATTACCAGTTAATCAATGTGGATGATTTTAAAGGTGTCGGCGAAACGGAACCAAACCCATTTTTCTACCAGAATTTGGCAGAGGCGGAATACGTCGTAGCAGTTTTTATGTATATGCGCCTATTGGGATATCCGGCAGAGAAAATATCAATTCTAACCACATATAACGGGCAGAAACATTTGATCCGAGACGTTATTGACTCAAGATGTGGTGAAAATCCGTTAATCGGCCGCCCATATAAAGTAACCACAGTCGACAAGTACCAAGGTCAACAGAATGATTTCATCCTGGTGTCACTAGTTCGTACCAAGGCCGTTGGACATTTACGCGATGTTCGGCGATTGGTTGTTGCACTGAGCCGTGCTCGTCTTGGCCTTTATATATTCGGCCGTGTATCCCTATTCCAAAATTGTTTTGAACTTCAATCTGCGTTCAAATTACTGATGAAACGTCCATTGGAGTTGCAACTATTGCCCAACGAAACATTTCCAGGCGATCGTCAAATTAGTGATGATATTCCGGCGAATGTGAAATCTCTAGGTAATATGACACAAACGGCTCAATTCGTCTATCAATTCTATATGGACAAGGTGAATGCGATGAAAGAACAATTTGAGACTATCAAACAACTTTATGATAAGCCGCCAGAAGAAGGTCTTGATGATGAGCCAGGTAAAGAAGACGAAGCAATGGAAACGGATGAGGGGAGTAAGAATCGGGAGCCGAAAAAATTTGTCGAGACTCCGATTCAAAATGAAATTGAGGAAATGGATGATGAATAAAATCTTAAATTTTTTTTTAATAAAATCGTAATCTTTGTAAAATTTGTTTGTTTTTATATGAAATAGCCTCTACATTTTTTGTGTGTTTAAAACCGGCGCCTAAATGTCAACTTATTATTTCTGCTTCAATGTTGTGAGGTGAAGTAATTTCCAAGCGATTTTGGCGGAATTTTCTTTTGTTTTAAACTTAAGTCAGTTGTCAGTCGCATTATATATCTCAATCAGTGAACATCTTTTTTTAAGTTTTCGCAATAATGGTTCCGGGTACTGCATATTATCGTATAAAGCCCATAATATTCGTGCAGAGTGAAGGTATCACAAATTTGCGACTCAGTAAAATAAAAATTACATTCGGGGATGTCCATGGCTTCTTTAAAAAAGATTCTGGAATAACCGTTATTTAAATACTACGTAGAAAAATAAAGTAACATTAAATTCGGCATACCAGTATTTCCCTTGAGAAATTTCTGGAATTACATGCTGTTATAAACCATAGGCGATATGGATCCTAGTTTAGATCTGGCTAGAGCAAATTAAAAAACAAACAAACTTAAGGCCCGTGAACGACGATAAACAAAAAAAGTAATCCTTGGATTTGTTTTATCCTCTGTTTAATGCCACATGTTGATCAACTTTGTTGGTGTGGATCGAGTATTGAAACAGCAGAGTAAGAAAATTGCAACTCTGAATTAGAAATTGCAAGGTTATTACAAAAGGATTTTATATCTCCTGCTGCTCCACATTTTGGCGGAATATGGAAGGGAGGGTAAAGTTTTATGACTCACATGAAGAAGGTCATAGCCGACCCTGCTGAAATAAACAAAATAAATAAAGAACCAGTTCGTTGTAGGAAGAAAGGTCATATTGCTAGTGCATGTATGTCGTTTTTAAGAGGTTGGTCAACATCACGGCCTTGTGAATCGGAGGATCATACAGATAAAGCTAAAACCTGATGCTCATTCCATTTGCGATCCAAGCCGCGGTCAAGAAGGATTTGGAAAGACTGGTCGACGAAACAGAGAAATTTGCATATGTGCTGATTTCATGATAACGGAAAATCCACAAATCGAACTGATCGACATTCGATTCCTAGAATCGACGAGCTATTTTATGGATTACAAGGGCATCAATGTTTCACCAAAATCGATTTAAAGGATGCCTATTTTCAAATAAAACAGTTAGAGAACACGAAAAAGTTTATGGTAGTGAACACACCTTTTGGGATTTAAAAGTATCAGATTTAACAGTAAGTGCTAAATTAAATTCATTAAATTCAATAAGTTATTTATTAATCTTATAATGTTTTGTTATAACATTTATAGTGTTAGTTTGTTAAAATTTTGCTTCCGTAAATTTTTCTTTCTTTAAAATTTTTTGTATTATTGGGTGTTGTGTTGGTGTATATAGTGTTTTATTGTGCAATTAAGTGTATTACCAAATTATGATGGTATAATCATAATATATGTATGTACATTACTAATTTCAATAGTTATACATAAGTAGTAGTATTATTACATTATAGTGTAATACCGGACGGCATCTGTGAAGTGCTTCATCAAGGTTGTTTGGTAAGTGATTTTTTATAATTTACCTACTTATATTTTATATTATTATTATTATTATTATTAATATTTTGATGTAAACGGGAAAATATGCACCATCTACCCTAACAAAAATTTATTTGATTCACTATGTTTATTATGATGTGATTAAGTTTTCTATTTTATAAGGGGTGTAAGGGAGGGTCTTGCCATGAATCAATCGCAAATAGGCTATGTCTACTAAAGGTTTCTTTTTTTTGCCAATAACATGAAAGCAACTTCGTATATCTCATTTTTACTCACTCCCACGCCGACTTTAGCTAGCAGGCAAATGGCTGCTTATGAGGTGAAACCAACACGGATTTTCTGTTAACGATGTAAGATCATTGAGTAATTAATGACCTTATGTTACAGTGGCGCCCAGAACTAAAAGGTATATGGCAAACAAGCATGATAAGAAATGGTAAGCCAAACATCGTGGCAAACTAAACGGTTCTATTTGAACACATATTGATTAAACAGTTATAAATTGTTTTTTTTTAAGATCATCAGTCTATTATTATAATATTGATGATGATTTGTTTCAATAAGGAATTTATTAAATTGGTTTTGCGGATGATTCTTCTACTAACTGTCCACATATGTGTTAAAAATGGTTAATTAAAGACGTTAACGCAAAATCTATTAACTGTTTAAGTAGCGTACTATACAATTAACTTTTATATCATATAATAATTATCTAACTGCCAAAGTAGTAGATTTTACCGTATTATGTAACAGAATTTTTTTTTTATTAGTATACTGTATGGATTATGGCTTTGGAATAATAACAAGGAATCACTACTTAGATGCCAACTATATAGTGTCGTGAAATTCCACTTTGGATAACTGACCGATTCTTCAAATAAAAAACTATGTATTTTAAACTCGCTACGAACTTTTTATTCAAAATCACGTTGTCTCCCGTTTTTCTCTTGTTTTACATTGTTCTCTTTTTGAGAAATCATAAAATACTCCCGTTTAAAAAAAGAAAGAGATACTCATATATAAGAAAAGAATAACAATAAAGTATAATGAGTGCGTCTTCTAACATAAAATAATTCATCATTGCTGATGCTGACATCTACGCGGCACTAGCGAAATTAAAATTTAAAAATCAGCTTTTCATACCGGCTGCGTTGACTTTCTCCAGAATCTCCACGAAAATCTAAACCAAAAGTGTTTATCAAATCGCTAACGCTCGAAAGTTGTATTCTGTGTTAGTTAAAGCCTTCAAAATGTGCAAAAATAAAAAAAAATGAATATTGATCATCTGAAACACGATGAATTAGAAATCGAATGTCAAATTCGTAAGCTAAACGGAACCGCTCTCGAACGAAACGAACTGCTAAAAGCCCAAATCTTAGAGGAGCCCGAAGCTCCTGTTCTAAAGCCAGTTATAGCTCATACCGCTGCTAAGAGAAATCCTTTACGCGAGGTAGAAGTTTGCAATCGGAAACTAAGTCAAATCCAGTCAGGACTCTCTGAGAATAAACCGAATAAATAATTTATTTCTATAATTAAAAGCAGGATTACTCACGTGCAGGATAGACTACGTAGAATTTCTAAATCTAAAACGGCAAACACGTTAGCTATACGGAAACCTTACTTTCTTGCGAAAAACTTTTCCATCTAGTTCATGCTGCCATCGAACAAAACATTACGTTGTATTGGGCATATGTAAGAAAAATGTTTCGTCCGACATCACACGTGGGTACAGTTAAAAGATGAAATGCAGAAGTATTTTCGCGATTCTCGAATAGATGACAGTATAAAATCTGATATGGATAATAGAAAACTGAAGTATAAAGCTGGTGAGTAATTCACGTCATTTTATCGAGTTATGTATATGATGTCAAGTGGATTACATATACATCGCTTACAGATGCCGAGTTCATTCGGATTTTGGTGAAGAATACGCGACCGATATGCAGCAAATTGAGAGTAATGCTAGGCAAGATGATTTACTTTACTTAAAGTCTTTGCTTGTCTGTGAGGCTGCACTCTTTGGTTTTGGTTGTCTTTTCCGGGCAGCGGTAGTCTGTTTCCTATATAGACTGCGTACTGTTCATCTGCGTGGTTGTTCTTCCTGGTACAGTTTTGTCTAGGCTTTGTGGGGTTGGTAATTGTTGAGTTGTGTTTTGCATGTTGATGTAGTCCTTTGGCTCGTTAGTTATCGGTAGGCGGCATATTTTAATAATATTCCTTTTAAACGTATTGTTTTTTGTTCCTGTATTTGAGCGTGATTACTCTAACAAGTCCATCTTGTCCTGGATGAAGTTCAATTACTCTTGCTAGTGGCCAGTGCGTAGGAGGTAGTTGTTCGTCTTTGAGGATTACTAGTTCTCCCAATTGGATGTTAGGTTGTTTCTGCGATCATTTTGGCCTTCGTTGTAGTCGTGAGAGATATTCCATATGCCATTTTTTCCAAAATCCTTGACTGAGCTTGGTGAGCAAATTCCATCTTTTACAGTTTGGATGCCCTCCATATCAGGTTGTGGCATTGATATGATGGCCCCGCCTACCAGGAAATTTAATGAACTTAAAAACCCGTCATCATCTGAGTCGTTTCAGAGTGGAGCTAGTGGCCTAGAGTTCAAGCATGCCTCTATTTGATCTAGAAGTGTTGAGAGCTCCTCAAAAATTAGTGTATGAGTTCCAATTAGGGCTTTCCACAATTTTATATTAATCGGACCAGCATACTCTACTCCGCTGTTAGTGAACGGTGGTGCTGGTGTTACTCTTTATTTTGGTAACATGCCCATTAGTTGGTGTGATGCTAATTTCCTCGCTCTCGTACAGACTATATATTCATGTATAGTGTGACGAATCATATTTTTGGCGTTCATTACCCAATACTGCGTTCTAAGGTGTGCTAAAGTTGCTTGATTGCCACCATGTAGTGTTTTTATATGAGCTTCTTTGATGAGCAAACGTGTTATGATTGTACTATTGTACTATTCTTTGGTAGGTTTTGATTCGCTTTTAACGTCTTTAATTCTGGTTCAAAACCTTCCTGCTGTGCGACTCTGATTATTACCCATAGCGATGCGTTCAGTTCCTCTGGTTGAAAATAGGAGTTGTTTTTAGCTTTTAATTTTGCATTTGATGGAAATCGTAGTAGGTTGTAATGAAGAGAATCTATCAAATTCAATCACAGGTTTTTTCACTGTTGTTGTAAATCTTCTTATTGATTTTCGTTCCATGCTGCCTGCTTGTTCCATTTTTTCATTATTGATTTTTGTTATTGGATAGCTCAAATTCTTTAGTCATATATTGGCCCTTCCCACCAAATTATGTGGGTTAATAATTGAACTGGGTTTAATCCTCGAGATGTACAGTCAGCAGGATTCTCGTTAGAGACCACGTGATGCCATTGGCTAGGATCGGTGATGGCTTGTATCTCTGTTATTCTGTTCGCCACAAAAGTTTTATGGTATTGTGGGTTTCCTTTTATCCAGCCCAAAACTGCTGTGGAATCGGTCCAGCAAAATGTTGATATATTGTTGTTGATGTTCAACGCATGTTTGACATTTTTGAGCAATTTACAAAGTAGCAATGCGGCGTTCAGCTGTAATCTTGTTAGTGATATTGTTTGGTTTAACGGTGCAACCTTTGTTTAGCGGCAATAATTGTGATTTGGTTGTTTAGTTTGCTGTATATCACTGCAGCATATGCTTGATTCGAGGCGTCACAGAAACCATGTAGTTCAATTTTGGAGTTACTGTTGTAATTTATCCAACGGTGAATTCTGATTCCCTCTAAAGATTTAAGTGGAGTTTTTCGTCCCATCCTACACCGGAAGCCCATGCTTAAATCTTGAAGTAGAATTCTAGCCTGGACCACCATTGGTGCTAACCATCCTATCGGATCGAAAAGCCTTGATACCTCTGACAAGATTGTTCGTTTGGATATTGTTGTTTTAGATCCTGGCAAAAAAACTTTGAATTGAAAGGTGTCTGTTGAAGAGTTCCACAGGAGTCCAAGTATTTTCACTGTGTCACTAAATTCTATAGTATATGTAGTCCTGTTTCTTTCAGATTTTCTGGAAGCTCTTCTAATAACGCCTTTTCATTGCTGGACTATGGTATAAAACTATGATTAGCCCCACAAATTTCAGAACATTGGCCATAAAATAATCCTGGGCGGTTAATTAGAAAACTAGTTTGATTTAGTTTCTGAGGTTAAAACCTCCACCGCCCTCCATTCGCAGGCTATTCTGATCTGTCTGAACATTTTCTCAATGTCCACAGCAATCACGTAACGATGTTTTTCCATCTGATCAATATTGCCGTTAAGTTGTCTTGTATAATGTTGAACCTACATGCATCATTTCATTTAGTGATGTACCTGTTGTTGTTTTGCAGGAAGCGTCAAAGACTACCCTCAATCTCGTAGTTGTGTTATCTTCTTTTATGACAGAATTATGTGGCATGTAGTAAACCCGAGAAGCATCTTTTTCTGTATCATCTTTAATTAGGTCCATGGGGTTTAACTGGATGTACTCGTTCATATGAATTTGTGATATTGATTCTTAAACTCTTTATCATTCTTGAATCTTTTTTCAATTTGAAGCAATCTAGCTGCTGCTTTACTTTTAGATTCTCCTATCGCCACTTCTTTGAGTTTGTTGTTGTGAAGCGGCATCCGAACTTCGTATCGTCCATTTGTTAATCGCTTGTTAGTCTCTTCATAGTACTGCTCACATTCGATCTCTTCAGTAGTTAGGCTTCGTATAGGATGCAGTTCTTCAGATTCCCAAAAGCACTTTAATTGCTTGTCTATATCTGCCAATGTGATGTGGCTATTTAATCGGGTGACTGAAATGCTGATGGTTTGAGCTGGACGACCAGATATGATCCATCCTAGCTCTGATATTTGCGCTATGCACTTATGATGCGGATCCCGTTTTATGCCTTCTAACATGATTTCCCCGTATATGTCGACACCTATTAAAAGATCACTAGGTCCGGGAGTTTCGAAAGTAGGGTCGGCTAGGATTACTTCCTTTTGTAGTTCGCTATCTAAACCCAATGAGTTCTTGTCTGGAAGCGTTTTAGTGATAGTTACTAGTAGTAGTCGTTCTTTTGTTGCTGAAATTCCGGAAATTTCAGTTAGAACTCTTGTCTTAGGCAGGCCTAGTTATTGTGCTGCTTGCTCTGTGATGAAAGTAGCCTGTGAGCCTGGATCGATCAGTGCTCGTAGTAGTGTAAAACTACCGAACATATAGAGCAGTTGCTAAAAGTACCGGACCACTATCTTTGTCGAGTGTTGAGATGTTCAGCTTTGCAATACTGTTTTCCTGATTTTTTACGTGTAGCAACGTATGATGTCTGCCTTTGCAGGTAAAACAACTAAGTTTGATGCTGCAACTTGTTATCGAAAGGCTTTGGCTGATACAATTTCTGCACAAATTGGGCAGCATGACCATCTGATTTCTTTCAGAAATGCTTAAATCTTTGAATCGTTGGCATGATTCGGGCCTGTGGTTTTTCTGACAGCAGACGCAAATATTACTTTGTTGTCTGGCTGTTACGAATGAGCGTCTTCTAAAGATTGGAAACGCCTTTCTAGAAATTTCAAGAATTGGTTTGTTTCTTGAAATTCTCTTGGATTTTCTAGATAGCTCTCGTATAGCCGTCGTGTCTCGTTGTCCAACTTTTTTAACAAGCTGAAGATGATGAAAGGACTCCTTGTTTCAATATTTATGCCTGTATTCCTTATGGCATGTAGGCACTCGGTTGTTGTGTCATGTAAGTACTAAGTACTTGATCGCAGCAGCCGACTCCGTATTGCTCGTATACTGATTCAATAAAGTATTCAGCAAATTAGATACGAGTAATCTCCTGTTGTTGAAGCGGTTCTCTAAAATCTCCCAAGCTGCATCGTAATTGTCTCCATGTTTTTTAATTTGATTTTTAAAACTGGTCTGGATCTGTTGTTACTATAGCCAGTATGCCTTTAGTTAATCGAATTTCTCGATATAAACCTCGCATTCGGATATCTTGCTGCTTCAACTGTTGCCTGAATTTTGGCAATTAGCTAAAAGCAACGTTTGACTCAATGGTCGACGCCTCGGGTAGTTGGCTGTAATTAACTTCATTTGTTGATGCCCCATGCTGAGTTGTATTGTTGTTGCCCTCCTCAGATGGGATGAAGCTTAATTTTTCATTTGTTCCTGCTTCATCTGATGTTGGAAATGGTGTGGATGGCGAACTCGGTGTACTAAGTCGTTGGCGAATATCCTCAATGGTTGTTGTGAAATTTTTCGAAACCATTTGTCTCTCCTTTAAGTATAGATGTGTTGAATTTTATTTTCATTTATCACGGTCTTTAAATCAATTATCTTACTTGTCCTTCAGTTTTCGGCGCCAAGATACAATTTCTACATTTTTATATTTATACAGGCAGATCATACCCGCGTGGTCATTCCATCATTATACTATAGGACAAAACGCTCGAATGTCTATATAGAGGATACTGGGCACAACTAGGATAATGCAGCTTGCTAGAGGATACTGCTGGTGGCCATCGATCGATATAGATATCGAAAAGATGGTGAAACGCTGCGACAATTGTGAGGCTAATGGCAATTCAGCGAGAAAAGAATTCTCCGAATGGCCAACATCTGCCGCGCCTTGTGAACGAAAATATCGATTTTGCTGGGCTATTTATGACAAAAATCTGGTTAGTCATCGTGGACGCCTTCTCGAAATATCCGTATGTTTTACAAATGGCAAAGACAATGTTGACTTGCAGATTCGTGCCTACTTTGAAAACGGCTCCTAAAAAATTTTTTTTTTGATGGAACATCTAGTGAAGTGTTTCTCGTAAAATTCTTAGCCACATATCGTGCAATGCCCTTGCCAATTGCGATCGATCTCCGGCTGAGATCTAACATGTAGCTGATCCCAAACGAAACAAAGTAGCATTCAACTGCTGTTAGGGTCGTTAAACGTGTAATTTAATTTGTGAAAACTTATACAACATGTTTTAGGTTAAAATGTCGCCCTACAGCTATTTCGGCCCTATAATAAATATTAATACAAAAACAATATTAGGGTTTTTTCGATTATCACAAAAACTAGTAAGAACAACTTACAACTTACCTACAATTCTAGGAAGCATTCTATTACTTAAGGTTTAAATCACACCGAAAATAACTAACTTCTAAACAATTTATAAATTTAAAACAAAATTAATTTATTAAAAAATAATTAAATAAAGCTAAAATTTTATTATCTAAAAAACCTAATTAACTTAAGACCTAATAAATACTTAGAGCTAAAAATTATAAAAAAAAAAAATGTTGACGGATGATCGTTTATTCGTTTTATTTGGCTGCTTCAACTTCATTGTCGTGATTGCCAGCACCTGAATAAATAAAAACGGACATTTTAAAATTGAATCGAAATGCTAATGTACAGAAAGCCGTTAGTATAATGCATGCTAGTATAATGCTAGTAAAAGAAAATTTTTAGATCTTAGTACAGAATGAAACTAAAGTGGCAGAATACAAATTAAATTTGATAATTAGTCTACACATTGCATGCACTTCAAATATTTTATAAAAGCTAAAAAGTATAAAACTATTTACCCCCAATTTATAATAACAAATGTACAGTTATAAGTGTTTCTAATGACTACTATTTTTCATGAATATATTCAGGATCATGATGACGTGACATCATTTGTCTACCTTCATCCTGTAGTGTTTCCTCTTCGGGCGCATCACTTGAAGCCCAACTCTTGGGCAGCGTAAAACATAAAATTTGTTTACCAGCTAAAGATTTGCGAACACGTTTGCGCCATACAATCAATATGATAAATGCAAAGACACCGTACAGAGCGTTTAGTGTATCGGTAATAAACCAATACCATCCAATTTGTTCTCCATTTTGATAGTGATGGGCTAAAATTTCGAATATCCACGATAAACCGGATAATCCAAATAGGGCTACGTATAATTTACACCGATATGAGAGTGCACGTTTTCTATCAACTGACATATCAGGCCTTTGTGTTAGCAACACAATTGCTGTCCAAATGAAGAATACTAAATTTATGGCTAACATTATTGACATTGGAATATACAAGAAATTATAGGCTACGTCGCGATTTCCAAACCAGCAGCTTCCCGCTCCAAAACCAGGTCCCTCCAAAAGAGTTGAATGTTGTCCAATTAGTGCGATCGTTATAACAACAGTTGGTATTGTCCAGGCGTACACATGGGCAAATAAAAACCATCGTTTCTCCAATAATTTCCAACGACGCATTCTGCACAATAATTTGAACGGAATTAATTTTGTAAATCGCATAATTTGTATATACACCTTAAATACACTTACAATGTAATTTTCCACACATTTGCCATTACCATATTGAGCCAGGCGAAATGGGCCAGAATAAAAAATAGTATAATGTAAGCAATTATTACACAGGTGTTCATGGGTATTAAACCGGGTGTCACTTGTAGCATAGCCAGTAGAAACAGGAATATGGTTGAACATATTAGGGCACAAATTGTTATTTTATCCTGAAAATATTAAATATTTAGAGTGATACTTACACATATAAAATATTTTTTATCTATTAAAGTCTTACCTGGGTTTCTCGTAAGTCCGGCAGTATTAAATAAATATAGAGCGTCAACAGTAGGCATATTACTGATATAAATGAAAAAGTGGCACGGCATATAAACATTCCATAGTATCCAAGCGCATCCGTTTCATAGCAAATGAACACCATTTGAACTATTTCGGGTAGCGTATCATTCATAACATGTGTAACACAAAATTCCGATGGCACCACCGCTAATTCAAAACGTGCCTGATACAAGTGTCGATCTTCACGAATCGTCACCATGCCTTCGGTTGTATCTTTTGGATTAATCATGTACATACCATCGGAACACACAATATTCCACGGTTCATTACCACTGCAATTTTGTGTCGATGAATCGACAATATTATCGTTCGGACAGCAAAGCGTAACATCGTACAACCTCAGCGTTGAATCACTTACATTTATTTTGGTTAAATCTAAATCACTTTTTACTATTTTTAATACTAGAACTAAGAATATTATAAGCTGTTTGTGCCACATCTTGGGACGATAAACGTAAAATTTGTTCACGACAGAATATTATTTTGTATTTGGTTTGTGCGATGACTATCGTTCACTGCTGTTCATTGCTTCTCACGTAGATTGTGTGCTTTTTATTTATAATCTGTTGGCATTAAATAAAAATTAAAAAAAATTAAAAAAAAATTGTAGAAATTAATACAAAAATAATATCAAATAGTAATAAAGTCATTGAAATGTTTATCTATGCGATCTTATCGATTTACACACGAAGATATGATAAACTGCGCTATGGCATATGTTTCGATTTGTGATAACGTGAGATAAGGTAAAAATATTGTGTTTTTCCTGTGAAAATCAAAATTAATTAAAATTACGCGAGGTAAATATTATGTAGAAATTCATTGGAAATTATTCTGGCGTAATTATAGGGCATGCAGTAGATTTAATAAATTTGGAAATGTCGTCATTTTAGTTATGTAGGCAGAGTGTAAAATGGAAACAACAAACACGGATGTATAAAGTGGTATGGGTATCCCATCATCATATAGCGATAATTTGTTTGTCCTCTATTTTAGTCTTGGCCAGTACAACTAACTGCAAAAATTGTAAAAACTACATAGGAACAATTTTAAATTTGTTACGTGTGAAACAACTTTAAAATGCAGCCAATTAGATAAGACATACATTTATAAACTAAACTAAACTATTTCTCAGTATTTAACGTTACATTTTTGGTTTAAAAAATCGGTAAATTATTCTATTTTGGATTTGGAGGACGACCCTCACTGAAATTAATTGTAAAATTAAAAATTTAAATTTTTAATTTTATAGAGAAATCCAAACGACTATTCTTCAGTATAAGCAAAGATTGGTTCTGTTAAATTAATCACCTAAACCTACTCTGTACGCTTTAGAATACATCATTCCTCTACATGGCAGTCTTGTTGAAAATTCCATATTTAGACTATTATTGTGAATGGTCTTGCCAAACCCAAATAGAGGGGTTCTATAGATGGTAGCATCTCTCTTCACGGCTTGTTCTTTGTGTGCATCATTAGAAAATTTCATCCGAATCTGTTTATCACCACAGTTAATTTAAAATCAAATGATGGCAACTTTTTTAATTAGAATTCAGCAGACCTAAACGTTTTCTACATTTAATTACAATTTCAATCAAAACAATTGTTAGTTTTCATGAAATATCCTTGTTCCGTAAAATCTCTCCAATTGGAGTGTTTACACCGAATGACGATAACACAAAAATTCGAATAAACATTTTCTGTTGATTTTTTATATTAAATGTAGAAAACGTTTAGATCTGCTAAATCTAATTAAAAAAAATATAAAGGTATGAAACCTCACGAAGTGATTACAATTTGTCGTTAAAATCAAGTCAACTCCTAAATCACTCCTAACTGAACATCTTAACTCAATCTTCATCTCAACCTCCAATTCAATTTACAACGCAACTTCCAACTTAATCACCAATTCAACCCTAAATCAACCCTTAACCTATCCCCAAACTCAACGACTAACGAAATCCACGAAACAACGAACCCACCAGTCAACATAAAAACTTATATGTAGTAGTACCATCATACGAAACAAATATTTAATCGATGAAGTTCCAGATGTCTCGTCGATCGCATTTAAATATATACCCGCATCAAACATTTTTGGGTATGTACCCAGCGCAGTATAATTTACGTACGGTTTTCCATACCCATTTTCCTATCCATTTACATAAAACAAATGCGAGTATGTGTATAACCATTTTGGAGTTTGCGCTCAGCGCGATAAATTTTAAAAGAAAAAACAAGGTCTCCTTTCCGTACGCACTGTATGTTGGGAGGTTTCAGTTCCGTATGTGTCAAACCATAATATGGCGTACATGTTTCATTTTCAATCCTTTGTTTGCAGATGCGACATTTTTTTTAAAAGTACGCAGGTAAATACAATTTTTCTTAGGAAGTTTCTAATGAATCGGAGGATAATTTGGAAAACGATTTGGCTGATTGGTTTGTGAAATACAAAATTACAAATGAATCTGCATATGCTTTGTTGATTATTCTAAGGAAACTTCACCCGAATTTACAAAAGATGTTCGTATTTTGAAAGGAACACCAAAACAAACTAACGTAATTGGTATGGGAATTAGGAAGCGGTTGCTACACACATTTTGGTATAACAAAGTACGTAACAAATTTTTTGCAGCAAACTGAAAATAAATATTTAAAAGCTGTGAATAATGCTATTGGTATCAAGAAGTTCATCGAGTCAATTGTGGCCTATAGTAAGAAATGTAGTAGGTAAAAAAGAAGTTTTGGTATTCGGTGCATACTAAGTATGTATAAAAAAGTTGTTTTGTCCGACGTTTTTTTAGAATAATTTTTTAGTGAAATGGATGTGTTAAAATCAGAAGGTGTTATGTACAACAATAATGAAATTTCTACCGGATTATGGGCAAATGTTGGCGACGCACCTGCTAAATCCATGACTCTCGGTGTTAAAGGACCAGTTAGAATATAACAAAAATTTGAGCCATTTGCTATAGAACGAATCAATGTAGGACACCAGTGGACTACATGCACTGCGTACTGCTCGGAGTAATGGTGAAAAAAGACGTGCAAAATTTCTGCATGCAGTACTGCGTGCAGACCTGCACATGTGCATCTTTTTGTAACATTTTCATTTCTTTTGGTTGGTAGTAGAATTTTTTACGAGCTATTAGATTGTTATAAACTTTTGTAAGTATCAGATCGTTATCAATTTTTGTGTGTGTTTAATAACAATTTTGTGGTCAAGTACACGGCTTCTTACGGCTATGGACCTTTTTGTGTCTATGCCTGGTCCTAGTAGACCGCCACCCAAACCTAACCTAACCTACACGGCTTCTTCTCTGAACTGTTCCTTAAAATTAAAGAGAAAGATCCGGAACAATTTAGGAAAGCCACTAGGATAGGAATAAGGGAGTTTGAAATTATAAATAATTTATTAAAAATAAATTACGAAAAAAAAAAATTTATTCGAACTCCAATAAATCCCGAATTTAGGTTGGTTTTGACACTAGTGGTAAGTAAACTAATACTTTTTTAAATGAATATGATGTCAACATTAAACTACATAATTCAATAAATTGTAACTTTTAAATATTTGGCCCATGGTGCAGCTTGGCAAATTTTGTCGTGGTCTTTCCGCATCGGCATGTCTACCGTGCGTGAAATTATATTGGAGGTATGCCAAATAATTTGGAATGCACTGAGTGGAATCTACCTGTCTCCACCGATAGAAGCCGAGTGGGACAAAATTATTGATGACTTCTACATTAACACAGCCAAATGTCGTTGGTGCAATCGATTACAAGCTTCTTCTTCTTCCGCTGGCGCTACATCCCATGAAGGGATTTGGCCGCCTCAATGATGCTCCTCCAAATAATTCGATCCGCCACAAGAGAACGCCAGACACGGTGACCGAGTGTGTTTAGGTCCCTTTCAACGTCGTCCATCCATCGGGTAGGTGGTCTCCCACGAGGTCCTACTTTCGTTGGTGCCGACTCCAAGGCCTGTTTGGTGGTCCGATTTTGTGAACGAAGTACGTGCCCAAGCCATCTTAGCCTTGACGATTTTATGAATCCAATGATGTCAACTTTATCGAGATCATTTCTGATCTCATGATTCATTCGCATTCTGTACGTGGCTCCTTCTTTAATAGGACCGAGAATTCTTCTTATGATCTTACGCTCAGTTACAGCGATTTTCTGGATGTTTTGTGCTGTCAGCGTCCAAGACTCACAACCAAAGGTGATAACTGGTCTTATCAGCGCCTTGTAGATGTCCAATTTTATTTTGCGCGATATATGAGGAGACTTGAAAATTTTTATATTGGCGTAAAATGCTCGGTACCCTGCTGCGATCCTCGATGAAATGTCCACAGAAACGGAGTTATGCTCAGTGATCAGCGATCTTAGATATTTGAACTCATTCACCTTTTCATATTGAGTGTCTCCTGAAATGAAGTCCCCACGAGTCTGCCTTCTCGCGGTCACCATGTATTTGGTCTTCGCTTCGTTGATCTGAAGGCCTATTTGTTGGGCTGTTAATTCCAATGGGAGGAGGACTTCTTTTAGGGATATGATGTTGCGACCCAGAATGCAAATATCGTCAGCGTATGCTAATAGCTGGGTTGATTTATAATACAGGCAGCTACGCTGGGCCATATTGAGCTGACGAATGACATACTCTAATGACAGGTTGAAAAGAGTTTGAGCTATTGGGTCTCCTTGCCGCACTCCAGATGTTATCTCAAAGGCATCCGAAATTTTCCCTTCTATTAGCACCTTACATAGTGAGCCATCCATTAAAAGCTGGCACATTGAAACCAATTTTGACGGTATGCCCAGGTAGGACAATACGTTCCATAACGTATTCCTCTTAATGCTGTCGTACGCCTGTTGAAAGTCTATGAATAGACTGTGTACAGGGATGTCCTTTTCATAGCATTTCTCCAGCAAAATCCTCAGCGTAAAAGTTTGATCGGTCGTTGATCTATTTGGACGAAAACCACATTGATAATCACCCAAGATCCTCTCGCTGTAAGTTGATAACTTTACTGCAACTACGTTGGCCAAAACCTTGTAGCCTGTGTTCAGCAAAGCTATACCGCGATAGTTGTTGCAGTTCAATCGATCTCCCTTTTTATGAAGTGGACATATAAGAGCCGTCTTCCACTCTACTGGGATTTCTTCTCTAGACCAAATTGTTGATATTAGCTCAAACATGCGGCAGTACAGATAGTCACCGCCATATTTAAGCATTTCGTTGCAGATACCATCCTCACCAGGTGTCTTGTAATTTTTCATCTGCGATATCACGTTCCGCACTTCATCATTTTATGGAGGAGGTGGTGGTGTCATCTCGACGTTAATATCGCGTTGAAGCAAGAGAGGTTGTTGCTCGGGAGGTGGTGCCTGTTTATTTAAAAGCGAGGAGAAGTAATTTCGCCACACTTCGAGGACGGTTTTAGTGTCCATTTCCAACTCACCGGATTTGTTGCGAATAGCGCTGCTACGTGGATGAAAGTCCGTAGCTAATTCTCTTATGCAACGATATCTATCTCTCAGGCTAGAATTTTGGATGTTGCGCGCCTGTTGTTCATGCCATTCCCGTTTTTTCCGTCTACATAGCCGATTAGCGATTCTCCTCGCAGTCATGTAGGCGTTATGGGATTGCCTTGTTCTTTGCGATAGATCTCGTTGTCGTGCGCGATCTTTTTCCCGAATAGCACCAATACAATCATCATCAATCCAGAGATTTTTGGGCCTTGACGGATTTTGGCCTATGGTGGACTTTGAGGCATCGGTTACCGCCGTTTTGATAATGTCCCACTGTTCTTGAACGGAGTCAGGAAGTGGTTTATTTTCCAAGATTTCTGATACAGTCATCCCGAAGGTGATTCTGGTAACTTGGTCGTTCAATGCCGCTGTGTTCCAACGAGTGATGCGCTGGAAGCGATGATTATATGTGGTTGATAAACGAAATTTTAATTCTGCAACTACCAGGAAATGGTCTGAATCAATGTTAGCTCCACGTTTAGTTTTGATGTTTTTAAGGCTAGAAAAATGTCTCTTGGATAAGAGGATGTGGTCGATTTGGTTGACCGTTGTTCCGTCGTTTGATTTCCATGTGGCTTTATGAATGCGCTTATGTGGGAAGTATGTGCTGGCAACCACCAAGTTGTACAGTAAAGCTAGCTCGATGGTGCGCATCCCGTTGTTGTTTGATGTATGGTGCAAGGAGTTTGGGCCGATAGTGCTTCGATATGTACTGCCAGCACTGCCAATTTGAGCATTGAAGTCACCCAAAACAATTTTAATGTCATGTTGCGGAATTTTGCTCAGGACGGTTTCGAGCTGGTCGTAGAAAGCGTCTTTGATTTGATCAGGCTTCTCCTCGGTGGGGGCATGAATGTTCACAAATGTGATGTTAAAGTGACGTCCATGAAACCTGAGTGTACAAATCCGATTACTGACAGGCATGAAGTCAGTCACAAATTGACGGCATCGATTGCTAATCAAGAAACCAACGCCCAATTCATGTTTATCCATGTTATTGCTATGACAGAGGGTTAGTCCGAAGCGACTATAATCGGTGATGTCATTGCCGATTAGTCTTGTTTCCTGTTGATGGCAAGCACATACGTATAAAATTTCCACCACACTCTGGCTCCCAATATTACAACTATAAAAACTATCACAGTATTGTTTTGCTAGCAGCATGTGATAGAAACTACGTATTTTCGACGGTAGATCTTGGTGCATATGGGAGCCAAAGTGACGGTGGCATTTTGAAACAGAGCGGTTTCGGACGTCAGGTTTTAGAAGGAAATATGAATATTCCAAAATGTAGAAAATTGCCGCAAACAAATGAAGAATTCCCGTGCTTCTTTATCGGTGATTTAGCATTTCCATTGCGGTCAAATTTGATGCGGCCATATCCTGGCCATATTTGATTCGGCCATCTCCTTCCAAAAGACAAAGAATATTTCAATAAAAATTATCTTCGGCAAGGGTTAAAATTGAAAACGCATTTGGAATTCTAACCGCTAAATTTCGTGTCCTTACAAACTCTTTAAACATGTTTCCAGAGAATGCCGAAAAAATTTTAAGAGCGACATTGGTGCTTCATAATTTTATAAGGCTAAATGACGGTGCCAACTATTTCTTTAATAATTTTGTGGACCACGTTAATGTGGATAATGAATTTGTACAAGGGAGTTGGCGAAACGAAGTCGAACCTTTGCCACAATACAGGATGTTCAGTAGATATAATGCCAGCAGAGAATCGTTTTCAATTAGAGACGCTTTAAAAGAGTATTTAGAAAATGTAAGAAACTACATAAAGTTTAATTCAAAAATGTATTTAATTTTTAATTGTTATACAAATTCGCATTCACTACTTTTAGTATTTCAATTTGCAATTTGCCAAATTCGGCTGGTGATATGCATGCGCTCTCCACTTGTTCACATACAGCTTCAAAAAAAAATCGCACGGGAGTTTTTGGCGCTTGTTCCTCGTGAATAAAAGATTTTTTGACAATTTCCATCAGCTGTTTCATTTCGATGTTTGCCGATTCTAAAATTGCATCGGATTTATTTTTTTTTTTTGAGCCAGCTTTCGGTATGGGGATGGTGAAGGAGTACTACTGTCAAATCGTAAAAATCAAATTTCAACAGAAATAGGTAAATCACTTAAGTTTCATTTGGTTTGTCAACATCATTTAAAAATGACATGGAATCAAACCACTTCCACTTTTTTTTTTGGGGTGGGTGCTTTATCACCTGAGGGTTTGGTATGTCATTTGGCTCTTTCTTTTATGAATTTATCCCGGAACGTTCTCCAGCGTGCTTTCAGTTTGTCCACTACAAGATTCAAAAATTTAATTAAATATTTTTATTGTGTGGTGTTTGTGTAAACTAAATATAAACATTACTTACTCGGTATTCCTAATTTTTTTGATAATTTAGAGAATTTTTTGTCCCTTAAATAAACATTTTTGTAATTATAATGGGTTTTATTAAAAATAAATTCATTTTGCTGCACAAAAATTATAATAGCTTACTCCATCTTGAATTCTTAACTCAATATTTATTTACAATATGTATTGTCAAAATTTTTAGAAAACAATAAACACTACACCGTGAACTGAGTAAACATTTTGAATTTTATTTTTCTTATGTTGTCAGCTGTGAGTAATTTGCAGCGAAATTAAAAATAGAGATAACTTGCATGACATGCAGAACACACGTGTTTCATTCCATATGAAGTAATGTTTTCTAAATTTATTTTGCTGCACTGCACGCAGAATTATGCACGTCTGTTTTCACCATAGTGCGACAAAATATAAAGACATGGGTGAAAATTAATAAATAAAAATATTTCTTAACAAACTATGATATAGCAATCCTCGATATACGCATCAAAGTGATTAACTAAACATAAAGAAATTTTCGGAAAAACGGAGAACTTTCACAGAAATTGATAGATGGAAGGCGCCGAATCTTTGGTTGTTCTTATGCTATACTGGCCCAATATTAGTAAAGGTCATTCTGCAGACTGATTATTACAATCACTTTATGATATTGGCTTGCTCAATAAGAATACTATGCGATTCCGAAAAATGCATTCTTAATAGTGCATGTGCTGCCAGAATGCTACAAAAATACGTTGATGATTTCCCGGTGCTATATGACGGTAGTTCAGTTGGGGGTTTCATACGGTTTTACTGAACCATTTGATTGTGTATCAATGTACACGATTTGATTGATTTGTCTGACGACGTGGTAAAGTTTGAACCTATTGACCAATTCAGCGCTTTCAAATTTGAAAACTGTTTACAACATTTTAAAAGAACACTTTAAGAAACACGGTCAACCGCTTCAACAACTCAGCAACAGATTGCTCGAACTTAGTGGGCATCTATCAGCTGCATAAAATGATGATTAATTGTATTAATTCTTATATCGAGACCTGCAGTTTAAGGATTGTCACTATTCAGTGAAATAGGCTAATAATTATTGCTTTGTAGAAACCAAAGTTTTTGTAATTAAAGAAATATTACAAGTTAATTTAGATCTTTATACAATATAAAGGGCAATTTTATAATGAACACAGTGGATTTTTGCTATAACCAGAGTTAAACAAATTTAAAATATCAGCAATTAAATTTAAAAACATGGCTTTAAAAAGAGATTCAACAACACTTTATTTACCTTTATTATAGGAAAATTTCGGCAATTAATTTTAATTATGAAATCACACAGCCCAACAATTTTTCAATTTAAAAGTTCGATTTGTATATAAATATTTTCAAACAATTTTACATTTTAGTTCAAGAAGAGTTTGTCAAAGAAAGCAGAGAGAAAGATGGTCCCAAAAGTCCCTTATACTCCGATTCAGGAATTTTTTAAAAATTCGTAAAGTTACACCAACTATACATCAACGGGGATCCCAGCTGAATATTTAGAAATATCAGATACGGAAAATAAAGAAAATTCTAATAAGGAAAATATTGAATTTTTCTTAAGCCAAAAAAATTTTGATTTTTCAAAATTGCTCCGAAAAGAGATATGCTCGGAAGAATATTGGTACTGCATATTTAAAGGAATAACGACAGCATGGATAGAATCAAAAGAAGGGATAACAAGGGTTTGGTAGTGTTCAGTCTTCAAAACTTATATTTTTGATATCAGTTTGTACTTCTGTATAGACAGGTTACACCTCAGGAGATGTTTAAATTAAAAATCATTCAGCATGCTCGGTGCTGAACTCGGTTGTGTGCAGTTAGGTGGGTATTCGGTGCGCCACTCCACATATGATTCATAAATTTCTAAAAGTTCCAAAGAATAAAGATAAGAAAAAGTGTGGGGGATAGGACGGATCTCTTAGGAACACCAACATTTAATGTATGAGGAATGAAAGTTGCGCCATCCACCACCACTTGGATTCTACGGAAAAATAATCATCTACGAAACCAACCTGATAGGAAGCCAATTGGTCTCAACTTGTATTTTAAACTCTTGTGCCTTGTTCCTGGCGTGGTTAGTTAAATCACCGATCGATTCACGTCGAAACCCGTAGTGGTGGTCTAAGCTGTTGTGGTTTTTCCAGCTATTTCATCAAAAGGAAATGGATTATTGTTCGTAGCATGATCAATAAGGTTTTTAGCTTTGGAAATCTTGTCAGATAGTGCAGACCTTCCGCTATACTCTCTGAATTCAGATACGTGGAAATTTTAAAAATCCTTAGGCTAATTTTCTTCTATGAACTGTAATTCTTATGGTACGAGTATCTTGACGAAACATAATTACAATGTTGCTAAGTTTACAATAATGTGTTTGGTTCGCGAAAGAAAACTAGCCTAGATTTTTTAAATCTCAACGTATATAAATTCAGAGAGCATAGCGGAAGGTGCCAATGAGCCGATAGTTCGTAAGTTGTTTAAAATGCAAACATTATTCAATTTAACCTTATTCTAGACCAGGGGCGTGTTTTATGTGTTATGTTTTATATTTTATTTATTAATAATTATTATAAACTTATTGTGACTGGACTGTTCAGGCTCAGTGTGTTAACTCTACTGACGATCTCTTCTTATAATCGTTATCATCTGTTCGATCCAAATACATACATCATCGTTACATAGAACTGTTACTTATTTTACACCCTGCGCCATTGAAATGTTCGGTTTGAATTTTTAAAGTAAATTTTGGAAATACCACCGTTTGCTTCAAAAGTAGATGGCAAAAATGATAGATTCTGATTATCAAAACAATTTTTACACTATTCCGAATATATTCAAATAAAAAGAACGGTAATCCGACATTTTAGACCTAGATAACGTCGGATAAGGAATATTACCGCCCTACCTCGTAACAATTTGATAGGTCTTTACAGTGTTTTTAACAAAGTTTTTTCAATTGAAAATTAGTTTTTTGTTGACAATGGTAATTTTTATTCAAAATAAGAATTAACAGAAATAAAATAATTCATCTCAACCAAAATATTTTGAGAGAAATTTAACTTTTTAAAATCAATGATTAATAACCCAGCCCTTGGCTTTTATGATGGCCTTAAACCCGATCAGCATTGAATTCTAAAGTTTGATTAAATAATATATTGTTATTTCTTCAAACCAGACTTTTTTTATAAGTTTTTTCCGCTCTTTGGCACTTTTCAGCTTGTAATTTGTAACCTTCCTTCCCATGAAGGACCAAATATTTTCAACAATATTGAGGTCAGGACTATTTCCTCTCCAGGATAACGACTCAATCACCAAGCTATTTTTAAATTCGGCTACCTAAACAAAATAGACATTAAAATTAAGCATTCTTACTTCACAAATAACATCAATAACTCGGGGAGAGTAATCGTCCTGGAAGAGTGGTATACCGATGTATTGAGTCGGGTCCTCAATAGTCACGATTCAGGTTTCGATAATTTTTTTATATTTTTCTCCGCTATCTGAACTATCTAGAAGGCTTAGTGATCAAACTCCAAAGGCTGTTATGGCTCTCCAGGCCATAACATATGGTGAATTTTTCACTGTCGGCGAAATACATTCTGTTAAATACCGTTTGCCTTTTCGTCGCCGAACCCTTGTCCTTACATCGGGTCCAAAGATATTGAATTTGGATTTATCCGAGAATATGAACAAACGCCAGTCCCTGGGCATTCAGTTTTTTCATTCTATTGCGAATTTGAGGCTTGCAGCTGCCATTTTTGCTGTCAGTAATGATATTCTCGCAGGTCGACAAGCATATAAACCAAGTTCCTTTTAATAGTATGAACTGAAATAGTGTCGGTTGTTGCTATTAGAAGCTAACTTCTCAGCTCCAAAGCCGTAGCAAACCTTTGCTTAAGATCTAAATATCAGAAATTCGATTTGTTGAAACAGAAGTTCTCCTCTTTGCATTAGAGCCAAATTGTCGTTTGATTTTCGGAATAGTGCCTTAAAAACTTTCTAACTGCTGTTTGGTTACACTAGTAATTTAACTCTTTCAATTTGTGAATGTGTGTACTTTTTGCCTTTGCTTGCAAAATTTTGGCTTTTTCGTTAGCATTTAATTTAGAGCGACACTTTGTAAAATTAACTCTTTGACTACTTAATTGAAACCGAATGAATATTTCACCCTTAGTTTGGTTTTAAATACCTAATAAGGCGTGAAATATGCTGAAAAATAAAAAAACAAAAAAAAAATAGCGAATGAGGTAAAATCTAGGAGAGAATTGCATGAAATAGTAAATAATCGAAATCGAACATTTCAATGGCGCAGGGTGTATATACATTCATATTAATTCTAATTAAACAATATTAGATTAACAATAAACAACGAGTACATACATATAACAATACTTATGCATCATCTCCCTTTTTAAGCATTATAACTTATAAAATATTTTATTTATAATAGATACATAATATACAATTACATATTATACATTTTAATTAAATTTAACTGAAATGCTTTTATAACATATACAACAAATCAATAGCCAAATCTATCAGGTTGACGTATAATACGACCATATCTAGTCCTCATATTACCATCATTACCGCGACTTTCCGAATTAGAAGGACTAGCCAAATCATAATCATCATAATTAGTCCTTGTCTGTGGTTCATTTAGTGACTTTCTTAAGTGAAAACTATTTCTTCTTTTCAATCGATTATTTTCATCCCTAATTATAAAAGATCTTGGATGATTAGTTTTATTTACAATTGTTGCAGGAGCCCAAGTACCTTTTTCTCGAAAAACCACATTTTGATTTGGTTCAAACTCACTATCCCGACCCTTGACAGTTTTATCATAATTTAATTTTGTTCTATTTTTAATTTTAATCAATTCCTCGCGCACATTGGGAATAACCTTTGGTGTTAAAAGGATATCAGAAATCGGTAGTTGTGATCGAGTTAACCTACTCATCAAAATCTGATTAGGCGAAAATTTCAAATTCGAAACAGGAGTGTTTCTGTATTCCAACAAAACAAGTTCTTTATCTATATTACTTTCAGCCGATTTTTTAAGAATCAATTTACATATTCCTACTGCCTTTTCAGCTTGACCATTTGATTTAGGATATGCAGGGCTCCATGTTACTATAGAGAAATTCCAGCGATCGCTGAATTTTTTAAATTCTATTGAACTAAATGGCATGTTATCAGCAACTAACGTTTGAGGAATTCCGTGCACAGAGAATATATTTTTCAAATGTCTTATAATTTCAAAACTTTGCTTATTATTTAACCTTACTAAATCAATATATTTGGAAAAGTAGTCAACCAAAACTAAATAATTTATACCTGAATATTCTAAAATATCTACACCGACCTTCTGAAATGGTAAGTGTGGAACCTCATGAGGAATCAGTTCTTCTTTTACATTTGAAGCTCGGTACTTCTCACATATTCTACACTTCCGAATCTCATCCTCGAAATCTTGTTCCATGTTTGGCCAATAAAGCAGAGTTTTTGCCCTTGCAATAGTTTTTGTAACTCCGAAATGAGAACTATGTACCTGTCTAATCATTTCCTTTCGTAAACTAATAGGGACAATAATACGATTGTTGAAATATATTAAATTGTTATCTAAAAATATGTCATTTTTCTTGTTCCAATATATTCTTATTTCACTCGGAATTGCATTTTTGGAATTTCCCCAACCATTTTTGTACGTATGGATTAACTCTTTTAAAACGGGATCCTTACTGGTTTCGGTCTCAAACTCAAGTTTTCTGGCATCGCTTAAATTAATGGAATGCACTACTTCATCAAGATTAGCCTCGGTTTCAATATTACTGTCAATATTACCACATGCTCTTGATAAGGCATCAGCAACATGCATATATTTTCCTGGAGTATAAACAACATCCAAATCATAAATCAAGATTTTAAGTCTCATCCTTTGTAAACGACAGGAATTAATTTTACATATTTCCTTTTTCATAATACTCGTTAAAGGTCGATGATCTGTGCAAACCGTAACTTTTCTTCCATAAATGTATGAATGAAATTTCCTGCAAGCAAAAAGTACAGCTAAGAACTCTTTTTCTATTTGACCATAGTTAGTTTCAGAACTCGTCAAACTTTTAGATGCAAAACATACGGGTTGACCATCCTGTAACAAACAACATCCAAGTCCTGTTTTGGATGCATCCGCTTGAATAACAATCTCCTTCGTTTCATTGAAAGTTGCTAAAACAGGAAGTTGTGTGATAATATCACGAAACTGATTAATGACGTCGGTGTGAATCGGTAACCAGCACCACTCGGTGTCTTTTTTCAATAACGTCCGCAGTGGGAGGGACACGTCAGAAAATTGTTTTATGAAGTTGCGTAGATAATTTAACATACCCAAGTATCTCTGAAGCTCTTTTCTATTAGTTGGAATATCATATTCTACTATTGCCCGAATTCTCTCCGGATCAGGGCTCATTCCCTTTTCTGAAAATATATGTCCAAAATATTTTACCTGATCCACACAAAATTGCAACTTTGATTCATTGAATTTAATGTTAAGCGTCTTATCTCGTGATACTACTTCTTCTAGTATTTTGTTGTGTTCTTCGATCGAACTAGCTGATATTAGAATATCATCTATATAAATAAATACGCCACTTATGTCCCCAAAACAATTAAAATTTAATTTCTGAAATATTTCCGCAGATACATTCAGCCCAAACGGTAAACGTTTAAATCTATAGCAACCAAAAGGTGTACTAAACGTACATAAATTGCTAGACGGTTCATCTAATTTAACCTGCCAAAAACTTTCTTTCAAATCTAAAACAGTAAAATACCGTTTATATTTCAACTGAGAACACAAATCACTTAATGTAGGTATGTATTGAGAAATAATCCTTAATTATATTCTCATTAAGATGTCTAGGGTCTAAACATAATCTAAGAGTACCATTCGCTTTTTCAACAACTACCATCTGACTAACCCAAGAGGTCGGTTGATCCACTTTCTCGATAATATTATTTTTTTCCATTTCATCTAACTTGACCTTAACTTTGTCCTTTATTTTAAGTGCAACTCTATGCGGTGGTTTCGAAATTGGTTCTGCGCCCTCTTTTAAATTAATCTTACATTTATGTGGAAAACATCCTAACCCAGTAAATATTTCTTTATTTTTCAATAAAAACATTGCTTTATCATTATCAATTGAATCTACTCTTTTAATTAAACCTAATTGTTCACAAGTAGGCAAACCTAAGATAGGACGCGAATCCACATCAACAATTATAAACTTTTCCAAATAAAAACCCGTTTTAGTTTCCAACAACAATTCAACTGAACCAACCACCTTAACATTATAGCCACCATATGCTGTCAAATTAACATCAGTTTTCACTAGTACAGAATTAGTATTGATTTGTTTAAAAATTTTCAAAGGTATAATATTTACATTAGCACCAGAATCTAATTTAAACTGTATACACTTGTTTTCGACCTTGATATCTTCTATCCAACAATTTTGATTCAAATTACTTTTTATAGTATCAATACATAAATCTAAATCTCCACTCAACTCAATATCAGTACAAATATCATTAACATTTAATTCATTTATTTTACGAAGGAAACAAACATTAGCAAAGTGATTCCATCTACCACAATTATTACATCTTTTGCCTTTTGCTGGGCAATAATTATGGTTATGACGAAAATTACATTTAGAACAAGTTTTAATTGAACTGTTTTGAGAAATTACACGATTCACTTTGCTAATATTTGCTTCTGCAAAATTTACATTTTTTGGATAATTATGTTTTTTATGACTCTCATATATTTTACCTTTCTCAATCTCCTCCACGTTGCCGTTTCTTTTCCCTGTTGAACACACTTGATTTGATTTTTAGTAAGCTCTGCTATTCGACAAAACTCGATTGCTTTCAAAAGCGTTAAATCATCCTTTTTTAAATTCTTTTATGTAACTTACACGGATGTGATCAAATCTTGCATTGCAAAATTTTAATGCTTAGACTTTATCAATCTTGATGAAAATTGGCACGCATGTGTAACTTCGGTGACAATACAAGTTGGTGGTGTTCCCTAAGGGAATCCACCCCTCCACCCCTTATTTTTCACCCACGCATCGGTTAAATCATCGCTTTGTCAATTTTAACATATTTATCAGATACAATGATAAAATTTGATTGTATTTCGAGGGGACACACCCCCGCAGCCCTTATGTTCCACCCACAAATAAAAGAATTTCATAAAAAAGTTTTTTTTTCTTTTTCAAATTTTATAAGTGATTCCTGAAGTTCCCGATCCACGATTCCAAGTACTACTTTATCGCGAAGCAATGAATCCTGTTGTTCTTTAAACTCGCAATCTTTAATTAATCGTTGAATATCATTTAAGTATTGGTCAAATGGTTCTCCGATTTCTTGATTGCGTGAATAAAACATGAATCGTAAATAAACCACATTTTTCCTGGGATTACAATAGTTCTCAAATTTTTCGATGACCTTGTCATATTTTTCCTTTTCATCAGCTTTGAAGGTAAAATTATTATAAATTTCCACTGCTTCTTCACCAATGGTGTTGAGAAAAAGTGCAATTTTTCTACCATCCGATGTCGATGATAAGTCGGATGCAAGGAGAAAAATTTTAAAAGATTGAATAAATCTTCTCCAATTTTCACTTAAGTTTCCGCCCGTTAACTGTAACGGAGCTGGTTTATTATATTGCACAGCAGACATTTTCGAATTTATTTCACGAATTGTTGTTAATTTATACTACTTTATAATTCACCAGACAATAACTTTTTTATTATTTTCTTTTTTATCCTCACAATACTATACAAATTTTACAATAATATTATTTTGAACAAAATTATACATTATTGTACTGTCTACAGCGCCATGTTTTATGTGTTATGTTTTATATTTTATTTATTAATAATTATTATAAACTTATTGTGACTGGACTGTTCAGGCTCAGTGTGTTAACTCTACTGACGATCTCTTCTTATAATCGTTATTATCTGTTCGATCCAAATACATACATCATCGTTACATAGAACTGTTACTTATTTTATATACATTCATATTAATTCTAATTGAACAATATTATATTAACAATAAACAACGAGTACATACATATAACAATACTTATGCATCAGGGCGTCCAAGCCAAATGAGTATTTTTGGCAAATTTTCAAAATAACTAGAGCATTAAAACTGCGATTAGAATAAAAAGCCAACTGGACAACGCGGTAACTATTTATGTATCCATAGCCACAGAATTTTTTACTCTGGGGTAAGTGTGAAAACCACCGCAATTTTTATTCCATTTTGAGTCATGCGGCCCGCGGGCCGCATGCTGCAATGTGTAACAACTATTGCGGTGGTCTTCACATTTATTTCGGAGTGATAAACTCTTTGGCCCTGGATACATAAATAATTACCGCGTTGTCCAGTTGACTTTTTATTCTAATCGAAGTTTTAATGTTCTAGTTATTTTGAAAATTTGTCAAAAATACTCATTTGGCTTGGACGCCCCTGATCTAGACCATTTGGGTGTTTGGAATATAATATTGTTAGTTTTCAATTGAAAAGTGGTGGCTTCAAAAGCGGTGGCGCCCTAGGGCTTAGTCCTTTTATTCATTTATAAGAGAGCTATATTCATTTATAGTTTAGCCTATTGGAGCTCGTGAAGCTGATCAAAAGTCATTAAAGAAAATTATAACTTTTAGGCAACTTAAATTTTTCGTTTTATTTATTATTGTAGCGATATTTTAAGGTGCCTTTTGTATCTAAAACATGAAATTTCTAAAAAAAATCATTTTTTTAAATTTATGCTCCAACAGCAAGTTTGCTTTTCTGAGTTTGTTTATAGTTCCTAGATGACAATCGCAGCTCTCAAGCCTTATTTTACAAACAAAATACTTGCTCTGAGGGACAAGTCTGTGTTTTTTATTGGATCTAGAATGGAACTACATACTTGATATTTGATGAGCACAATTTTAAAAATCCATCACATTATTTAAAGAAAGATAAATAAATTTACATTACCTACAAAAACTATGAATACTATAGTATGTGAAACGACCATATGGCAGATCATAATCTGTGCAACTCAACATAAAGCAGCGGTCACTAATAAACTATCAAAAAATCTCGCAATACCTGTATTAATCTAAAATTATTTCCTGGATCTCAGGAAGTCTCAAATCTTCTCGAAAAATATCATTTGAAATGGGATTTATCACTAATTATGATTATGTTACATCACGCAACAATCTAAACCCCCTTGCAAATATCTATATAGTAAGATCGAGCTGAAAAGTACGAATAATCTCGATATCGACAAAAATTTGAGAATATACCCGAAAAGCTCGAATAAACGAGAATTCTATCTTGAAAACAAAGAAATCATTAAGAATCAGAAATAATCAGTTATTATCGAATGCTACACAATTCAACAGCAAATCTCACAAAAAGTGCTGTGTTTAATTTCGAATAACTTCGATATCCAGCTCGAATTTCCGGAACACCATTTCTGTAAGATCAAGTAATTGAGTGTTATAAGCTTAATTCAATTCGAATCAACGAATTATAGTACTTTTTAAATCTCGAATAATATCGCTCAATGCTGAATAAGCCTCGAAAATATTATAACGTAAATCAATCCCGGAAATCTAGATTAATTTAAAAATTTCCAAGTCTTCCTTAATCTGTTGGTGCATAGCTTAGCACTCAACCTCAAATAAATATTGAATAAGCTCAAAAACCTTAGAAAAACGCAAATACTGAAAATCTCGATGAATCTGTGATACCTAAGTCGCTAATTAAGACAAAAATCGTAAGTCAAACATTAAGTTATTCTGGTATTTTCCAGATTGATAGATATTTACGACGAGGAGAAACTGAATTGCAGAACTCTTAACAATTTCTCCTTGTCGTAAATAAAATGTAAGCATTATACAAGTTTCAAGAATTTTTTCGAAATTGCGACGAAACACAATTACCGGCATACCCATATTTTCTAAAGTCGACTTTTATACTTCATTATTTTTTTAAATGCAAATTTTTTATTTTTTACAGCCAACCATGAAATGAAAACAGAGTAAACTAAAATTTTGAAATTCAATTTTTATCCATTCCTTTTAAATGCTTTGACTACTCCCTCGAATGAGGGAAAGTTCCACAAAAATCAAGCGCTAAATACATTTTTTTTTTGTTTCCAAATTTCACACTACTTTGAAAACTTGCAGTCGCTTGTACAGCTTGTGAAATTATCGCTCAGAATTAATTTCATAACAATACTTAGTTAATTAAAAATTAATAATTTTATACATATCTAAATTAATTTTAATAAAATTAAATAATTTCAACAACATCAAATGAAACAAAAACTTTAAACCTCAAAGCCGAGGCGCCCGTATGAAAAGTCTTTAACCTTATGTGAGACATTTAGAGTTTTTGTAAGCTTACATAATCGCATTCAACTTGTTGTCTTCAACAGCTCAGGCAGGGTCAAGCAAGGTTTTCCATATCTTGTAATAATTTGATTGTGCGATTCTGTTTAGAGTGTCTGAATTATTGAAGAAAAAATCCTTTAAACGTTTCGTGAACATTCAGTAATTTAGACTGACCTTTTACAGTAATCTTGGAATACAAAACCACTTATTCAATCAACTAAATTTGATCGGTGAAAATCCTGTAAATGTTTACTTGGGCATACAGTAGTAAAGGCCGAGCTTTTGAGATACTATAAACCCAGAAAATTACCAATTTAATAAAGTAAACTCGACCAGAACTACCTATAAATGGGTTACTATATTTACAGCAATGAACTGATATTTTACGGTAATCTTGGTCAAGTAAAAATGACTAAAAAAATTCATGAAAATGTTTATATAAAGATTCAGTGATAAAAGATGGCATTTTATAAGGTAATTTAAAACCACATGATAATTTTTGGCCTCCCCAAAGAGCGCCAAATTACGTAAATTTGTTGGTATTTTGATAGAAAATTACCGACAATTTTGCGGGTTTAAAATTACAAAATATTTGCTAGGAAAATACTCTAATTTTGCTCCAGTTGATTTCACAAGTAGCGTGTCAATAACCAAACAAAACAGCCGGAGAGACATTCGCAAGTCTTAAAGTTTATAAACTATATAGCCAGAGGTGGCATTATGCATAAATAAATTCGGATTTTTCACTATAAATTAGTCGGCAATCAGCATATAGTTTTCCTTCAGTGCTTATAATTCATTATTCTTCCTTTACTTGTCACAACTCACAATTCCATTAGGCATTTAAATTTTTCGGTTTATTTTTATGTATTGCACTGCCTTCGAAAATTTATCGCTAATGCTGTTACTTGGTGCAACTCAATGCATTGCAAATTTTGAACAATCTCAGAAAGCTTAAAAAATCTCGAATAGTTTTAGAATTCTAGGATAATTTTGAAAGATGCATAAAAAAAATCGAATATTCCCGAAAATCTCGAATAATCTCGAATAACAAAACAACATTTCTCGAAAAAATTAACTGAAGTAAATCAAAAATAATCTTCGACAATTTATAAAAATGTTGATAATTTTAAATAATTTCTATACCAAGCCTGCAAAAATCTCAAAACCTGGTATTTCGAGAATTTTAGCTCAATCAATGTTAATTATTACTGAAATAATATCAAAAATCAAAATAATTTCGAATACTGCCTATTGCATACCTCAAACAAATTTCGAATAAGCTTTAAAATTCCGAAAAATCTCATAATATATCGAAAATCTGAAATTGTTTAGTACTTTTTCATGAAAGTGTAAAGTATATACGTGTGCAATTTCGTTCGATGTTGAAAGGCCGAATGTCAGAAGGCCGAATGCCGAACGCCAAAACGCCGAATGGGTCGGAAGGACGAATGTTGAAAGGCCGAATGTCGAATGGCCGAATGTGTCGAAAATCCGAATGTCGAAAAACCGAATGGGTCAAAAGGCCGAATGTCGAAAAGCCGAATGGGTCAAAAGGCCGACACACATTTGTGGTACATCGTACATCTATCAGTCGAAGCGATACGAGCGCTACAATTCCTTTTAATCTGTGTCTGCAGGTTGACGAAGCATTTACGAAGCATTAAATCTGCAATTCGCTATAATACATTCGTCGATGCCATACTAACCCAATGAATTAAGTCGGCTTTTCGACACATTCGGCCTTTCGACATTAGGCCTTTCGGCGTTTGGCCTTTCGGCCCTATTCCCGCAGTTTCATTTCAAAACATTAGTTTTATTTCAATCATTTGTAATCCAATAGTTTTTATTCTACTTTTTCAGGAAAATATTACGTTTATGTGACATTTCTGTACGATATTTGTATTTCAACCTTATTGTGACGGAATAAATTCATATTTAATTAAGAGCGGCGTTAGATTCATTTGAAAAGTGAATTAATTTCGCCGATAAATTTGAATTTATTTCCCGCAAATTTAATTCTTTTTCAATATGAATTAAATCCGCGACATTTAACTTTTAAAAACTGAATTAAATCCGCTCGAAATTATTTCATTTCTTCGCGGAGGTTATTCGGATCCCTGCCAAGAATAGTTCAAATATGTATGTATATCAAAAACAAGCACTTTAATTGAAATTCTTGCATGATATTTTTCACAAAATTAGGGCCTGTTCTTTCCAAGTATCCAAATCAATTTGTGCATTAATTAAAATTACTTAACAAATTTATGATTTATTGCATGTGTGAAATTTTAAGTCAGTAGCCGCCACTGTATAATAATCCAAGTTTGTTTCTTCACGGGATTTCGATTAACATTTAAGAGGAAAGCAATGTCACTTTTCAATGTTTTGTGCGTTCTAAATTCAGTGCTTGATCTTAATCAACACTAAAATTTTGTTCCATTCCCTTATTATTTAACATCTTCATAAAGGTTTTATGATACCTCAAACATTTTGTTTTATTTTATTTAACCGCACCAAATTCTACCATTTGGATGATTTTTGAACATATTACTCAATTGCGGTCAAATGTAAAAATCTTAATGATCATCATAACTTAGTACACAGTTTTCGAAGGGTTATTGATCAGCGGTACACCGGTAAAACAAGCAGAATTTTCAAAAGGTTTTGAATAAATCAAACGACGCATAAAAGAAACATCGAAAACTTTACTAAAATACCAGAGTAAGAGTCTACGCAAAAGGGATCTGTTGCCGTCTTAAAATTGGCTACTACGTAAGGTAGGACGTTAACATCGAACTGCAAAAGAGTTGGGAGTGTCTTGGGTCCCAGAAAAAATTGCAAAGATAGAAACAAACAAACACTTTTATTAAGCGGAACAGTAGCGTACATTTGTATTAAGCTTATAAAAAGCACTAAACCATCTCTAAATAGAAGCCAATCAATTATAATTCCATCCTACATAAGTTTAGTTTTGAATTAAGATTAAATTTGTTTAATGAGATCTAGAATAGCCTACTCGAACATTGTCTTAACTAAGATTTAACTATTTAACTTATTTTACTTTCAAAATAGATTTAAAACTACGGTGAACCGTTATCGCATGTTATCCTTGCTTTCGAATGATGTGTTATTAGCATTTGTTGAGAATTTTTTTTTTGTCAAACGACTACAGCAGCAAACTGCTAGAATAGCCAGTAGCGATTTTATGCCTAAGTAGGGCTTAATATTTTTTATCAAATACCAATTTAATAAAGAACTATGCAAATTAATGAACTGAGGGAAAGAAACCGTCAGTTTAGTGATTAAGAGCAAGACACTCATCGACCACCCAAGTAATGCACCTATATGACCTTTCTAATAACCGATTTAATAAAATTTTGAAACACTTCTAAGAAGGTTTCTGACAAAATGCCATCCCGTGTTGCTTTTACTTATATCAAATAAAAAATAACCGTACCTTTATTTGCAAAACCTTACATTTTTAAACAACTAAAACGACCTCTACTAATCACAGTTAACCTTCTATAATTTAATAATTTATCACGTTTTAAGCGCACCCGCCAAGTAATAATTACATCATCGTATATATATAAATGTCTAAGTTCGATTTTTAATCAGGAAAACGCAATCGTGATCGTATACCATTTAACAATAAAAATCAATAAAAAAAGTAAAAGTGATCGGCGGAAGCTTGCTATGCGATATGTATGTACATGGGACCCCACCGAATGTTATTCGTGCGCTTATGTGTATTCCATACAAATTTATAATTTATACGCGACGACCGTCTTAATAAATAATTAGATTGGTCATGATCAAACATTTTTTTTTTTGATGTTGAGCTTTTATTTTGTTTTGCTTTTATAAATGCAACATCTCATTCATGTAATCATGTGACATTGAATTTTAAATTGAGAGTTGAAAAACTATTAACCTTATTTAGAAGTTTTTAGTTTTATTGTTTTTGCCGTCTAGCAAATTGAATGGAATTCATTTTTACCTCTAAACTGATCTATTCGTGCACATTTGAATGCTATACAACCAGTTTAGCTATATAAAATTATCGTTTTTATATCGAAAACAAGATGTGTTTCATTCGCACGTGTTTAAATTAGATAGCGATTTAATTGGCCACTTAAGAGTACAAGATACTAAGTACATAAGTCGAAAATTTTTGAGTCATGTACATAAATTAGCCGGAACTGGAATATATGTACATGGCATATCTATTTATAAAAATTATTGAACGTAATTTAGAGTGAGCCAATTGAAAATGTTTTAACCAATTTACTCGATACGACAATAATTTATAAATAATAAACATGAATTAACGGCAATTTTCTAAGAAACGTATTGTGACGATAACATAATAAAAATGTATTTTTTATTTATTTATAAACAAACTAAGTGTTCAACGTCGTGCACAAGATAAGGATTTTACCTTCATTGTAAATAAGCAACAAAACAGGTTAAATATTGTCAAGTGCATGATCATACATTTTTTTTTGTCTGGACGAGAAGTAGTTAATCGTCAGGAATATATGTCAACGGTTTTAGTTAGTCACTGCTTAATCGAACCATTTCGTTTATCACGTGATTTTTATGTATGTAATATGTATATCTATGTATGTAATATATATATCTTGTGTCGCTTGTTTGATTTATTAGACGCAGCTAACCGGAGCTATCAATACTGCTATTCAGAAGAATTAAGCATCGTACAAATCAATTACAGAATTGTTTCTCAGAACGTAGAACTTCGGTCCTGAAAATTAACTGGGAATAGAGTTTAAGGATCAATCCCTAACTGAACCTCTTAACTCAATCATCAGCTCAACCTCCACCTAAATTTACAATGCAATTTCCAACTCGGTCTCTATACAACCCTCAACTCAACAATTTATACTTTATACTTATTACTTTATACCTTATACTTTATACTTTATATTTTATACTTTATACTTTATACTTTATACTTTATACTTTATACTTTATACTTTATACTTTATACTTTATACTTTATACTTTATACTTTATACTTTATACTTTATACTTTATACTTTACACTTTATACTTTATACTTTATACTTTATACTTTATACTTTATACTTTATACTTTATACTTTATACTTTATACTTTATACTTTATACTTTATACTTTATACTTTATACTTTATACTTTATACTTTATACTTTATACTTTATACTTTATACTTTATACTTTATACTTTATACTTTATACTTTATACTTTATACTTTATACTTTATACTTTATACTTTATACTTTATACTTTATACTTTATACTTTATACTTTATACTTTATACTTTATACTTTATACTTTATACTTTATACTTTATACTTTATACTTTATACTTTATACTTTATACTTTATACTTTATACTTTATACTTTATACTTTATACTTTATACTTTATACTTTATACTTTATACTTTATACTTTATACTTTATACTTTATACTTTATACTTTATACTTTATACTTTATACTTTATACTTTATACTTTATACTTTATACTTTATACTTTATACTTTATACTTTATACTTTATACTTTATACTTTATACTTTATACTTTATACTTTATACTTTATACTTTATACTTTATACTTTATACTTTATACTTTATACTTTATACTTTATACTTTATACTTTATACTTTATACTTTATACTTTATACTTTATACTTTATACTTTATACTTTATACTTTATACTTTATACTTTATACTTTATACTTTATACTTTATACTTTATACTTTATACTTTATACTTTATACTTTATACTTTATACTTTATACTTTATACTTTATACTTTATACTTTATACTTTATACTTTATACTTTATACTTTATACTTTATACTTTATACTTTATACTTTATACTTTATACTTTATACTTTATACTTTATACTTTATACTTTATACTTTATACTTTATACTTTATACTTTATACTTTATACTTTATACTTTATACTTTATACTTTATACTTTATACTTTATACTTTATACTTTATACTTTATACTTTATACTTTATACTTTATACTTTATACTTTATACTTTATACTTTATACTTTATACTTTATACTTTATACTTTATACTTTATACTTTATACTTTATACTTTATACTTTATACTTTATACTTTATACTTTATACTTTATACTTTATACTTTATACTTTATACTTTATACTTTATACTTTATACTTTATACTTTATACTTTATACTTTATACTTTATACTTTATACTTTATACTTTATACTTTATACTTTATACTTTATACTTTATACTTTATACTGTATACTTTATACTTTTTTACTACTTTTTCCGTTTTAATTTTTAGAAATTTTTTAGCGGCCGAAATAATCGGAAGAAAAGCCATCGTCATAACACTATAAAGTAAGGAAATTAAAATCAGACTAAATTGCCTAACAGAAATTGCCTAACAGTGATGATTGATTAATAATTAGAGTAACTTTCACAATCTCTTAATTACAACCGCCTAATTTTCCACAATTTCCAGTGGATTTACATTTTGGCTTTTTGCTAGGAAAGAACCAAACTACATAGCTAAATTTTCAAAGATTGATTTTCAAACTCAAGTTATTTTAGTTCCTTCTAAGAACTGAAATAGCCGTATTTCTTGACCATCAAAAAGTATTCTGGATCGGATCAAAGTTTACATTTGAAAGCAACAACAAAATATAAATTAATTTTTGGTTTTTGAAGCAAGGTTTTGGTCCGAGTACAAGCTGTTTTGTATTACTTTGCCGTTTCATGAAACCAACCGAATGAGCCGGATCAGATTAAAAGTCAATAAATTTGACTAATACTTCTTACACTTTCTGCCGTAGGCACTTGGCGAAAAACACAAGTGTTTTTAAAAAAAAAAAAAATTTTAAAAATGTGTGTAAATTTGACTAATTTATAAACAAACGACTCTGTAGATAAATTCAATATTTTAACAACTATTTGGGAAAAAAAAAAGAAGTTAAATTACTTTAGCGGTCACTGTCTTCAAAAGCATCAAATCATGGTCGAATGGTTATTTTGTTATATTATATGTGTTGACTTTAAACGGTTGATTGATCACAAGAAGCAATCGTAAAAATGTGAAGGCTCTTTATTCGTATACAAATCGATAATTTCAGACTGTATTAGGAAACATTTTTTTCGACTGTACAAATTCCAAACGCGCATCTTCCGAATTTTAGAACACATGAAAACATGTATGATAAAATTCGAATCTCAAAGCCCAATCATTCACGAAAAAGAATAAAAATATCCAAGTTCCGGATCAGTAATACAACTTGTCAAATGTTACTAAATTTATCTGGACTTCTCTTACTCTATAAAGTCGGCTATGAAAATTGTGTTGTTAGGGATTTATATTATGACATTTTCTTCAGCTTGTTTTATTTTTATCGTCGTTATTTGTCGTCGTTTGACAAATGAATGCATCCGCCACCTCAGAATGTTTAAATAAATTAAAGCGATTGGTTATTTGTACATAAGCGTTACGCTTAATTTAAGCAACTAAGTACGAACGTAGGTCTGCATTCTACATTTCATTGAAATTTGTATTGAATATTATGCAGGAATTTGTTTCGATTCAGGGTATACATTTTTTAATGTTTCTGGTGAAACTAGTTCTTAAAAAAAATGGAATCAAAATAGAAATTTTGTAAACCAGTTTTAAACCATTTGCAATTTGATGATTTCTATTTTATACTTGTATTCAAAAGTTAAATTTATACAGTTTTGACCACTAGACGTCAATAACCATAAATTTTAAGAATACATAATTTTTTAGCATCTGCATAGCACATTCGAATTCGAGTATTTTACATACACGGTTTGGTTTTTATTATTCATTATTGTCTCCATATTTGTTATTATCTCCAAAAATTTAACCTAAATCACAAATTATTAAACCTGATTCCAATTTTCTTATAACGCTGTTATGCTCGTTACCGTGTTCCACATTCCACAGAAATTTTCAAATTATTCTTATGGTCCACCCTTTAAATAGGATGTTAATGGAAAACGACTATTTTAGGGCTATTTTAAAAATGGTGTGTATTCTAATATCGATGCAGGTAGAATTCTCTACATCTGTTTCCAGCGTTACAATCGACATTTTCCGGAATGTTGTGCTGTTTAGAACTAATTAATTCAATTTTTCGTTTGGGTGATTGCAAAAAGCGTTAACATTTCCACTAACATCATTCATGGTCTATTACGAGCGCGTTACATAAATTATAAAACTTTTGGTGTCCACGTTATCAATTCCAAAACAGCTTATATGTGATATCTGATTGTAAGCACATAACAATTTAGAGTGATGCCTGTTCACCATAAAATTAAGGCAGGAAAATCAGTTCACGGAAGTCCTCCAAATTTTGGAACAAACTGAGCTATATTGATCCAATGCATCGTTCAGTAACTATAGAAAAAAAAAACATGACAGATTTGTTCATGTGCACATCCCTTTAACCACAACTTTGTTGTGCGAAATTCGAAATTGACCTATTTGACTCTAATTATCTGTGATTCTGTAAAATCCCGCAACCATAACTCAACGACTTCAAAATTTTGAGATTTGCATATTTTGATGAGTTTCATCTTTCAGGAATGCCTATACATACGAGTAGAAGTTTTTCAAAATTTTTCGGGATTATAGAAAACAGTTTCAAAAGGCTTAATCTGTAACTTCCATAATATCGTAATATCTTCAAAACTTTTAATCTCTAATTACCATATGTGCAAGTCTGTAACGATACTCGACTAACGCAAAGCCAAACAAGTAAACGCTATCCACAACTTAATTCTCTAATCATTTATATAGTTTCGAGAAATCTTAAAAAATTTCGAATGATCTCGAAAACCTCAAACATTCTAGATTAATCTTTTCGTTCAAAATAAATCTAGAATGAAACATAGCGAAAACCTAATTCCGACCAATCCTTGAGAACACTAAATATAAATTCCAAAAAATCGCGAGATTTTTGGAACATTCTTAGCTTTAAGTAAATCTTAATTTTTGTATGTCTGTACTGTAACATACGCATATTACAAATTTTCAATTCAATAGCTGCCGTAAGGTGAAATATTTTATGAGAGGCGCCAGCCTATGGTTGAGTTAAAAGTCTGCTGTCCCTCTGAAAAAGATGAAGTTAATGATCCTGTACTTTATTTATTGTAGCGTTTCTTTAGGTTCTAGCCAGATTCAATAATATACGATGCGATTGGAGCCAAGTCTTATTCACGGATGAATCAATATTTTGTTTATGGTCCCCTGATGGGTGGGAACGAGTATGATGACGACAGGGGAGCTTGCGCTCGATGCATCGAGCTTTACCTGGTTCTAACGGGATCTATAATGGCCGTTCGGTATATTAAGAAATATTGGAAGAATATGTTGTTCATTCATTTATATGCGATATTTTTAGACTCGTAAACGAATACAGATATAAATATTTGAAAAATGACATAGCGTGCAACGAGTGCCGATTTGAATCCTATATAGAACATGTTTGGGACATTCTTGGTAGAAGAATTCGGTTTCGTATACCAGCTCCGAATACAATGGAATAACTCAGAAGCGCGCTCTTAAAGGAATGGGGCAATATTTCAAGTGCGATATCCAACAGATTATCAAAAAAATGGGACGGAAGATGACAGTGATTATTCAAGCTCGGAGGGGCAATACACACTATTAAAATTTTTTTATTGGTTAATTATGATTTTGTTGTTGGGTTTATGTTTATGAAAATTTAATTGATTCTTGAATGACCTTATTTGAAAGAATGTTTGGTGAAAGACCTTGAATTTGGTTTTTATTTCAAGCTTCCAACTAGTGCGGTTCAACCCGTTTTCTTTGGCGATGAGTGAACTAACAACTAAATCTCAAAAAATCACAAAACCTTCAACATAAGCAAATGTTTTAGTTAACCTCCCGTTACATTTAAACTTCCTTTCTCCACAGTTCACTTTCAATTTCCCATTTGACGAATTTTTTGTTTCATTTATGTTTAGCTCTGTTCACAAATGGTCGCGAAACTCAAACAGACAAAGAAAACTTTAAGCCTTCCGTATTGTTAAATTTTGTTTTAGCCGAAAACTTATTAGCAAATTCAACTAAACGCATATTGCAGATTATGCAGCATTGTGTCCAAAAATTAATTATGCAGTAAAATAGTCGGAGCTCTTAATTTTTGACTCTAAAAGGTTTCGTGCTAATTGAAATAAACAGACAATTTATGGCGAGGTTTGTACGGATATGAAAAATTTCTGTCATTTAGTTAAAAATGCCATATTCTGCAGTAAAAGAGGATACAGTTTGTATGTGATGACCAAACATCCGAGGAGAATCAAAGAGGAAATGGAAATGATTTAGCAAGTTACCACTGAAAGCAAGACATTGCTAAATCAAGCACAGCCTTGGTGAATGCACGTTATTCTTTTGAACAAAAATTGTTTGGGAACTTTGATTTGACCCCTCTATGCAATCATTATAGCTTTAGGAAGAAGTCACAACAATAAATCTTCCTATTTGCTCAATATTGGTAAGACGGCCTTAAGCCGGTTAACTAGAACATTTCTAGGCGCATTATCATCTCTCCTTTTCATAGGTTCAAGGAAGATTCTACTAGACTCACATCCGCACTTGGTGGATTCTCAGGTGGAGTTTATTTAAGTTGTTACTCCAATAGAATACAAGTAACATGAATCCACCATCTACAGAAGGATAACGGCGTATTTTGATTTGCGAATTTAACGCAAAATGTTGCAGCAATATTTATCCTTGAAAACATAGTTTGGACAAATAAAGTCATCATAATTGTTAATATGGAGAAAGGTTTGCTAGTTTAAGCTCAGTTTGTAATCTGGTAATGGTACACATCTCCAACACAAAAATATCCACAAGGTCAATTGGGGTTCTCTTACCGGAGTTATAACCTGATTGGTCACATCTCTAGAAGAATACGCAAACAGAGAACCTCGGTAACTGATGTCTTCAATAACCACCACCTCCTGGTCGACAGTATGCAATTGTAACTGCTAGTCCGCTCAAGAACTCGAAGTCAAATAAAAGAAAAGATATTCGCATGTGCACTGAACCCTTAGCTAGGCTTGGTTATCCGGAGAGAACAAGTAATTATCCGGAGAGAACAAGTAAGGAATGAATATATGATCGTACTCATTCTAGAATAGGGACCCATTAATTTTTGATTATTTTCGATCAAAAGTAGATCTTCTTTATATCCGGTCTTTAAGAGCGCTTTCGAATTTTATGGACGCAATATAAAGTGACAGATTATGGCTAGTTATTGAAGAAAAGCTCATAAGCAAAATTGGCGGATGAGCATTTTGTGAAATACTATGAAATATTTTCACTATCTAGATCTGGTCTACTGAGTTTCAATATTAACATGTGGCAAATACACATATTGGACATCAAAGCTAGTGACGAACGTAACTTTTCGATTAGCAATTGAAACAAAAAAAAAGTATTACTATAGGTGAGATCGTTCGATCGTCGTATATGTATATTATTATATAGATAGATAAATAACATCTGGGGATCTTTACAAATATCCTGAAATATGTTACTCAAGATTTATAGATCAAATTTTCTCTCGGTACTCATTTATGGATGTGAAACCAGACACTTCACACAGTCAATCCCGATTTGATGTAAGATAACCCGACACTATTACCAGTCAAAGCAATTCAGGCGGACAAAATTGCACACCGGAAGATGACATTACAAAACAAGCCATCAGTTCGAATAAAATAAGAACACAAATCCAAGTAATTTTTATCGCTCTGAATCAAGAGGTATCTGGTTCGAATCTTAAAAGGGGCGGGATACAAAATAGGTTTTTATCATCATATCTCTCATAAATAAATTTATTTGGTGTGCTTTAAAATTTAATGTCAGACGTATTACAAAATTTTCAAATTCTGTAATTACTTCAAAATTTAAATTTAAATTAAAATATTCAAAAAATTATCAAAAAATTTGAAGAAATTAAGAAATAACAAAATTTATAGCATTGGTTAAATACGAGGTAATTTTAGTTTTATAATATTTTTTGAAATTTTTTAGAAATTCTAAAATTGAAATTTCCATAAACTTTAGGTAGAAATTGATTGTTCCAAAACGGAAATTGTAAGATTTTAAATAAAATTTCCAATTTTTGTTATAAAATTTGTGAGCATTCGAAATTTTAAATGTTCGTGCAATTTTGAAAGTTTTCATATTTCGCTAAAATTCAGAATAAATAAATTAAAGAAAAATTTGGTTTTAAATAAGGAAATTTGCTCATTTTAAATTTCAATTATTAAAATTTTGGAAAATTGGTTTATTTTGAAATTTGGTTAAACATTTCAGATTTTATTAAAATTTAAATCTACTACAAAAAAAGATTCTCAAATCTCAAAAAGTCGGACTGAAATTGCCGTTTTTTTATTGAACAAATCGAGTCCATTTAAGCAACTAAAATTCGGGAGAAGGAGTATAGAGAAATTGTTCTTGAACCAACAACTCTGCTAAAATAGTGACATCAGTTGGTTTGCAAGTTCATGTGATTAAACATCATTTGACTTTTTCCTTTGAGGTTATTTAAAGGGAAAATGACAAGAAACAAGAAATTAATGACCTCAAAGTGAATATTCAACCTATTATTGAGTAAAAAGAGCAAACTTTACATGCCAGTATAATAGAGTATTTATCCAAACGAATGACGTCATGCAAAATGAGTCGAGGCGGTGATACGTCCGATATCAATTTCCAGTTGCAACCGTAATGTCTAAACTTTATTTTAAAATAAAAAAATTTTGCGTTTTCTTCAAAACTGGATTCAAAAACCAATCCAAAAGTGCCTATAAATTCAGCCAATAAAATCAATAAATTTTAAAAAATCCCAATTCTTAATTTTAATGTCAAGATATTCATTTCTAAGCTGTAAAATCTTAATTTAAAATCAAGGCTGATAAGAAATGTATTGTTGGAAACTGAAATAAATACTGTTATTCATTCTTCTCAAGCTACTATGAATGGATCGGGAAGTACCAGGTTCGAATCCCGATAGGGGCCGGATACAAAATAGAACACATCTTACCCACATCTCCCTGTTTGAGTGCAGAATCAAGGGCAGACGGTCTACGACTGTACTTAGTGTCAGTAGGAGGGACGTTAAAATTTCAGAACAGATTGGATCAGAAATAAGCAAACAAACAAAACAAATACTTTAAATTTTTAAACTTCAAAAAGTATTAAAATTGAAAGAAAATTACAAAATTTGTCATTTTTTTGTTTTAAATTCCCTAGCACAAATTCTCAAATTCAACACCACAGATACAAACTACACTCGTGGATAAAATTAATAAAAAAAAATCCCGCAGGTCAATTTTAATACTACTAGCATAGACAATCATAATAGATCTCTCATTTGACTAAAAACAGAAAATAAGAACAAAAATTTTCCATTCAAATATTATCGATGTATTGCATATACATACGTATTATATTTGCAACGCATTCTAAAATCATTGCCTTATAAAATACACAACACAACGATACATTGGAATTATCAGAAGTTTTTGTTTTTTTCCTTTAGTTACTATGAAATGAGAAATCTAGTATGAATGTCTATGCTACTAGTGTCAAATGATAGCACATTTATATTTTTTTTCAGAAACTACCTTGAATAAAGTCTACTGCAAGGCAATCAATTAAATTTTTCAAAAATGGTTGATCAAGAGTGCATTGTGTTTGAAATCCAACGCAACTATCGGCTTTTCTTTGTAAATGCATATGCAGTATCACTAGTTCTTGTAAATGTGTTCTAAAGCAAACACTTAATATAAAATACATTGTGATATGGCACCCTTTCATGAGCTGAAGGCGGTTAAAGTCATCACATTGTATCAGGAAGATTATACTCAAGTACAAATCGCACGAAAATTAGGAGTGCACCAGTCTTCGGTTTCACGAATATTTAAGCGATATCATGAGACCTTAAAGTATAAAAGAAAGCCCGGACAAGGACGTAAAAGGTGCACAACCGAGCATGACGACCAATTTTTAAAAATGAATTCGTTATGAGATCAAAAGCGTACTTCTACGCCAAGTGAATATTAGTGCCAGAACTGTTAGACGAAGATTAAAAGAAGTGAATCTATTTTCAAAACGGCCCGTGAAAGTTCCTCGGCTTCTTCCTTGCCATAAATCCAGCTGTTTAGAATTTGCTCATACTCATGCAAATTGGGGTACTGATCAATGGGCCACTGTTCTCTTTTCAGATGAGACCAGAATTCAATTTTGGAAACCAGATGGACGTAATCTTGTATACAGAAGAGTTGGCGAATGCTATGCACCGTGTAACATGGTGCAAGCTGTCAGCTTTGGTGGAGGCTCAATAATGTTTTGGAGTGGAATCAGTTGTGAGGGCCGTACGGGGCTAGTGGAGATTGTATATCGCACATCTGTTTGTTCTATTCTCATTACATTTACTTATTCACCGTAACCGCGCTATATTTTCAAAAATATTACCTTTGTTTGCCGAGTATTGTTCCGGCAACGGAATTTTTAATCAACAATGAGCCTTGATTTATTTTTTCAAGACCAATTCCTGACAAATCAATAGGACACATTTAAATTTTAGAAATATTCGTTAATTGTTCGTTTTATATAAAAATAACAATCACCCTTATTATTCTGTAAATATACCACTACCTAGCCACAAAATAAGAAAGTTAAGAAAAGCAAACTTGATGTTACCTTTCTGTATCTTAAACGTCATTTTCTCTCCAAAAAACTTCCAACTTCTTGAAAATTATTGTGCTCACAGATAAGAATAGACCGATGTGAATCTTGTATGGGCCATATTTACATTCTAAATTTCAATACCAAATTCCAATCCAATCCATTTAGCGCAGGATGTATATATTATAAAATAAAATGTTGTTTGAAGTTGGGTTATGTTTGTTTTGATATAATCAAAATAGCCATACGTAAAAAAAGATAAAAAGAGACAGAAATGTATGTCCTGCTCTAAAAGAATTGAATGACCTAATCCACACTAGGTCTCATGAGTCCGGTATCATTCCTCGTTTTTTTCCCCTTTGCCTATAAAACCGGTTTTGTTTCGGATTTATTTTTCCCCCCAAATTTTTTTTGGTTTCTATAGTCTCACCACACTCACACAAACAAAAATGAAATAAAAAAATGTTTCAAGGACATTTTTGACTTGTATTTTTTTTGTAGTAGGCATTGGTTTCGACATACACATACATATAAATTTATTGAAGAATCCGGATTCATTTGAGACTGTGTGTGGATGCGACTGGTATTTTGATACCAGAAACCAGTATCAAATGAGACCCAGTGTGGATTGGCGGGATTGGAATTTGGTATTGAAATTTAGAACGTTAATATGGCCCATACAAGATCCACATCTGTCTATTCTTATCTGTGGTGATATAATAAATATATGAGGGGGGGGGGGGGGGGAAATTCACTGTTTGGGCAGCATAATAAAAGATTGAGAATATAGGGGAACATTTTTCAAATAAATGTCAGACATTTGTACTAAAAAATATTTATCATAGGTTTCGGGCACGGTCTAAAGATGGAGATAATCTCGACAATCGATCTGATCGATCTGAATATTAAAAATCTGTTTCTTATTTCCGCTCAGATCGATCTGATCAACTTTGATGCTGTTTCTTATTTTTTTTCAGATTACTTAGATCGATTTTTTCGATTTGAAAAAATATTTCGATTTCTTAGATTTATTTTAGTTTAGCTAATTTCACGTAACTCAAACCGCTGAGATTACTAGGCGGTGCAAGATCTGTCATTTTAATTATTTGTTTTCCTTTTGCCAAACGAAACGGAAATAGAAGGAAATTATAATTATTTTGTGGATGAAGGTAAATAATTTTATTAAATAATGAAATAATCATTTTATTTAGCCATATTTTTCATAGAGTGCCAACGAATAACGCGTCGACACCGATTAAGAATGTGTTCGAAACCGGTGATAAACATTTTTAGTACACATTTTTGACATAATTTGTGTAATAATTTTTTGAAATATTTGACCAGCTGTCATATTCGATTTTAATAGGATAATGGTATAATAATTATCGCAAAAACGTTGTCAAATACATTACGGGGTTTAGTTAGTTTTTCTACAGGAAATATCACGGCGTAATGCAAACTACACAATATTAGTACAAAGATTCTGGTTTGATGAGATTTTTTCGTGAGATGGGATTTTGTAGTAAACGAGATATTTGCATTCTGGTTCAGTAGAATGAGAACAAATTTTCTCGTCACGGAATTTGAAGCTGAAATAAAATTATTACTTGGTGGAATTTTCAGTGATACGTATAAATGCGAACCAAACGGACATTTTGGGTAAATTTATTACAAATATTCGCAAATAAGCGGTAAACCATGTATCTTTTGACATTTTAAAGAAAAATCTTCAGTTCATCAATAAAACATTCTTGAAATCTGGCGTCGGGCTTAGTAAAAGGATCGCTATAATCCCTTAGTAGTGTGGTTGACTAATAACCCCAGACAGGCATCAACTAGAGATAATCGTGGGTTCGAGATTATACAAGATTACACTATTGAAGGATTTAATTCAATTCATCTATAAATTTACAATTACTTACAGCAAACTCAACCACAAAAATAACTAACGATTTTATCCCATTTAGAACTAGTACTAAAAAAATTATCTCGCAAAGAGAACGAGAATACAAATTTGTGCAAGGGAATTATTCAGTGGGAAATCGAAATCTTATTCCATTTTAGTCCATCTCTCTAAACCGGAATCTACCTACTGGTGCATACAATGCAATGTTTTAAACCAATCGACAATTAATCAATTAATTCAATAATGAAATCAATAAATAAACTAGAACAGGGACTATTCCATTATAACAGACTATCGCTGATGCTAAAATCTTACAATAATAGCAGGAATATTTTATTTTGATGATACAAATTGCTAAAGCGACTCTGTTGAATGCCAACCGAACAAAAAAATTATTCTGCTTGTGTCCAAAAATTATCATATCAAAAGACAGTGATAATTTGGGAGTATGCGGTTTTTTTCAAATATAAGTCAAAAATTTGTACTGAAAAATATGTATCAAAGGTTTGGAACACGGCCTTAAACGGTGTCCGAAACCTGTGATAAATAATTGTTAGTACTAATTTTTGACATTTATTTGAAAAAACTGCACACACCCAAATTATCATAGCCAATTCCTATAATAATTCGTGACAGCTACAGAATAAATTCAATTGGCGAATTAACTTAATTGGCGTAGTTATGCCTTAATAAATATACCATCCATGACATGTTTTGTCCAAACAACTAACCATTTCTCGAAAATTATAGTAATTAAAATGAAGCAACAAAAATGTGAATTGGGGAAATATACCAAAAAATGATTACACTATTCGGACACGAATATTTTTCAAATAAATGTCAAAAATTTGTACTAAAAAAATGTTATCATAGGTTTCGGATACGGTGTCTAAGTAGTATTCAAAAACAACAAAGTCGTAAATGAACGATAAAACCTAATTAACATTATAGTTCAATTATTAACTTTTTACCGAACAAATTTAAAACAAATTTTTGGAAGTTAAAATTTGAGGTAAAATCCGACATAATCCTAACGTTCGGGCGGGCTAAAATGGGGGTAAAAAATATCACGATTTTTATGTTAAAATTCTAGCATAAATCGCACTAATTTCTCACAGAATATTCGAAGTTTTTTTTGGATTTAGATGCCAAATTCAAATATATTTTGAGTTTCATTTAACCCCGATCGAATATGTCGAATTATAAAATCAAAATTAAGCACGTACGAGTTAAAATTCGGGTTTCAAATTCTTCCACAATCCAAACTAACTTAGAAATCAATTGGATGTTGAGAACTTGAGACTCAGTTTACGACTTAGTGAACGATGAAAGTGGTGGAGATTCGTGACATTTACTATAGTATAATGATTTAATTCTTGTTATTTTATGTAACGAGAAACATTCTAATATAATCTATAAAATAAAGCCACTCGCTGAATTTTAATCACTTGACTTTAGTGTAATCAAATCACAATACGTGATGTGAACCCCTTTAACGTCACTTTTACTATCTCATCAATAAAAGACTTTAAATTATCATTTTACAATAAAGTCAAAATTATCAACTAATCAACTTTATTAAAACAAAAACAATAAATAATGAAAACACATCAATTTTGTTGTCTTCATACTTTTGTCGTTTTGTGGGAACCTTTTTTTTTCATATAAAATAAATAATATTAAACCACAAAGTAATTATTGGAAATAATGAAAGTTGAAACCTCGACTATCTTATCGTTTTTTAATTTTTTAATTTATATAATTTAATTTATCTTTTTTTTTTTTATTATAAAACAAAAAAACCAACCCAATTGATTTGCAATCCGTAACCAAAAAAATTAAAAGTCACCCACAAAATAAATTCTTCAAATTATGAACTATTTATTGAACACACTTTTGAGTTGTTATTTTTTATAATTTCACTTTAATATACAAAAACCACTCACATAAACACTCACAATTTAATCGTAAATAAAACCGTTAAACAAAGCACACTATAAACCCCAAGAGATTAATTTCAATCAACAAAATCCACTTGATTATTACTTTTTATGCTTAAGTTGTTATTCTCACTTTTTTTTGTATTCTTTTGTTTAGGTAAAGGCCGATAGTAAATAAAAACTTTGTATCTTTATGTAGGCACCGCGGATAAAGACGCATATAACTCAAAAGTGGTATGTACAGTTTGAGCGTTAAATACTGACTAAATGTTTAAAATCTCTTAAAGGAATCGATCAAGTCGAAAATACGAAAGAATATTTTATAAGAAATAAACAAAACTCATTCATACATAATGCTCAATAATCTTATCAATTTGTTTTGTGCTGTTTGTGTATACGAAGTATATTCCGATTAAAATGTCGTGAGAAATGTCTCTGAATAAATACATAAATAAATAAGCTTTACTGTTTTATTTACAGAGAGGGTAACAAAAATGATATTTGGTTTTTTAGTTGATTGCAGTTTGCAGGTAAATTTATGATTCTACACAATCAGTGGCTTTGCAGGTGTAAGTTTAATTTATAGTTTGTTTGATTTAATCAACTCAATATCATATTGCGATCATTAAACGTCGGGCCAGAACCATTGTGTTGTGTTATATATGGTTACATGCTATCGAGATATGTATATCATTAATAAATAATAAAATCGAACAGGTTGAAGGAATTTACATTACATATTTTGGCTAATAAATGGTAGTTTTTATTAAAAATAAATTTATTGAATAACGATTCCAAATGTAGTATTTGAAGGTGTAGTAAATATATGTATCATACAGTCTTACAGGGTGACCCATTTTAAAAGAACCACTCAAATAATTCACAGGTGGAGGCCTAAATTAAAAAAGTGTAGATATAAAAGTTGCACAATTTTTAGGGGAAATCAAATGATGACCTTGAAGTGAAGTATCAAGGTCATATCGTTTTTTATAATAGAAACATCTATTCTCGACTCTGGATTCTGAAAGCGCGAAATTCTACGTTATGCCATACAGTATCATGATAGGGATCAAAGGTCATTTCAAAGTCAGGCTATTTAATAATAATAGCAAGTAAAGATCAGTCTTTTTTACTCAGATTCATATTATAAAAGCTATTCCAAAAACCATTAGATTTTAATTAGATTAGATTTTTTTTTAAAAGGATTTGTTTTCATGAAAAGATGATTTAAGATAGAGCAGCACTACTTGAGTACAATTTTCATGTCCAGGACCCACGACGAGATTTTCAGATCCCATTTGGGTCCTATCAATGGAGATAAGATCCGATAAATACTGGAAAATCGAAATTTTTATTCTTTATTATTTCAAAGATATATTCGAAAAATTTACACATTTGATCATACATCGAAAAATTATTAAGAAAGATAACCTTGATCTTGTTCCTGAGGTTTCTAAAAGTTAAAGATTAATTTTTAACGGCTTAAGACAAAACTGAGGCTTGCAAGTTCTTTCGTTTTGATAGTAGTAAGTAATTTTCGAACTAATTTTGTGTGTCGAATCCGAATCTAATAATAGAATTTCTAAATCACATCAAGGTTTCGAAATAGCCTAAAAGTACAGCAATTCCCAAATGAATTTAAAAAGTTACAGAAATAAATTTCTCATAAAAAATTCACAAAACCAAAATGAATTTAGATGAGTCTCTTTTACTCATGTAATATTTTATAATACTAAATACGTAATGTGATTTTCATTAAACATTTTTATGTCGGCAACGTTCGGTATGTTTAACTATATCGAATAGATCTTTGAAATAATAAAGAACAAAAGTCTATGTTTTTATTTACGTTTCTATCATTACACTCTGATAGTTGGAAAAGTGACAAGCTGGGCACCCGGGAGGTAAACCTAATTCGAATATGCAGATTCCAAGGGAGAGAGCCAAAATCCTGAGGATATATAATCCCGAGGATACAAAATTCCGAGGGTACAAAATCCTGATGATACAAAATCCCGAGGAGACTAAATCCCTAGGATACAAAATCCGTAGGGAACAAAAACCCGAAAGTCTATGCAAATTTCAAAATCTAGTTGGGATCCCTACATTTGCCTGAAATAAAAAAATCCAGATTTTTAAAATGCAGAATAATTAAAAAGTTAAAATCCAGAAATAAATCCAGAAAAAGGTTGGCTACCTTACCCAAAAAAAACTAATACGGAAACTGAAAATCGTGAAAAAAAAAATCCAGAAAAAAAAATCCAGAAACAAAAAAATTCAGAAAAACAAAAATCCAGAAAACTACAATCCAGAAACGCAATTATCAAATTGCGGACCAAATTAAAATTAAAATTTATAAAATGTCTATCGAATTTGCTTCGTAAACCTTGCAGATACAGATCAAAGGAATCGTATCGCTTATATCGCTTCTACTGATAGTTCTACCACAAATGTGTTAAGTTATTTTGTGGTTGGCTTAATTCGTTGGGTTAGTACGGCATCGACGAATGTCTTGGAGCGAATTGCGGATTTAATGCTTCGTCAACCTTACAGATACAGATCAAATGATGTCAAAAGTCTAAAATGCCTATAAAATTGAATTTTTGAATGTATGGACCTTCAGATGCGTTAGAAAATCAATCCATTGACAATTGACACACCCAAAGCTGAAACTATTTCGGCAATATTGTTTACAAATTTAAAAGAACAGGGAACCGTTAGAACACTTAGCCATTACTACAAGAGCTAGAATTGGGGAAATGGAAAATTATAGATGATGTATTTGGGACGAGCTAAAAATTCGAAATGGTCTATTTTGGAAAACAATGTCGCAGAGGTAATATGCGGTGGACCATTGAAAGCAGACAAAGAAAATAATTCGATCAAAAGAAAAGTTGGACATACATAGTCTATCTATACATAATTAAACCAAATTATCGCAAAGTGTGCTTACCGAAAACATAAGGAAAAGTATGGTGTTAAGTTTAAGCCAGAAATGAAAAACTAGCCAATTTAAAAAACCACCCAAACCGACAACCAACGAAATTGCGAATAATTAGAGGGTGCGTTTCTAACGAAAATTAAATCGTCATTGGACGCATTCAGCTCCTTGGCACTATGTTGAGTAAAATCAACGTTCATAGTTTAAATTCTGTCAGTAGATTTCTCATGGTTAGAGTAATTAAATTAGTGTATCACATTCCTTTCAATTATTTGAAGTCTTACTTAATTTTTTTCCTTTAAATTCCTCGACCTAAAATCCAAAATTATTTGAATTTTAATATTACATACATACATACAAAATTAGGCATAGTCGTGTTCCGAATCCCGGGAATTCCCGGGAATCAGAAAAGCAAAATCTCGATTCCCGGGAATCTAAAAGGCCCGGGAATGAGCAACCCTAAGCGGTACTGATATTTTCGAATAATGGTCTATACTTTATTACTATAGTAATTATTCTTTCCCATGAAAGATTGAAGTTAATTTAAATTGATTGGTCTTGGTATTTTCCTTATCGTCTCTAATCCTTTATCTGATGTTCTAATACCTTCACCATCCAGAATGTATCCAAGATATTTGACTTCCGACTCACCGAACTTACATTTTTCTTTCTTTACAGTAAGACCATACTGTTGTAATCTTGTAAAATCATCTCCAAATTACGTAAGTGATCTGCTGTTGTTTCACCTCCAATAATGATATCACTAAATAGTTAGCACAGCCATGCAATCCAGCTAATACCTGTTCCAAAAATCTTTGAAATATTGCAGCTAAACTTGAAATACCATAAGGTAATCTCTGATATTGGAAAACAAAAACACCGAATTGAGTAGTTACTACTACAAATTCCTTCGAGGCTTCGTCCAACTCCAACTGCAAATAAGCATCTGATAAATCTATCTTTGAAAAAATTTTCCCATTTCTTAACTTATGAAATAGTTCTTAAGGAATGTAAAAAGTTTCAATATTTAGTTGCGGATTTACTATATTTGTAAAACCTTTTCCACATGCGCAATCCATGTGTATTCGCGTCTTACAAAATTTCGGACACGCTTCAGCTTTCAAATATAAACTAGCTTTAAATTGATTGCAGCATCCTAATTTGTTTTTAAATGTTACTAGATATTTTCAAACATGTCCTTAGCATGGTTTTAGTCTGTTTATCAATACTGTTTTCGATATAAATCTTAGCCAAATTTGCGAGGTACAGAATGGTCTAGATCGAATTTCAGATCTGATTTTTACAAATGAACGAAATCTATTTAAAGTAAATGAATCACCATCACCATTCGTTATTAATTATATTAACCACAAAGCCCTAGAAATAATTTTTGGAAGCAAGGGCAGCAATGTAACAAATGATAATCATCAAAACCCGGCCGTATTACAACTTTAGAAAAGCTGACAGAATAAACCTTCATATCTTGAGCAGATTAGCGCCAAATCAGCAGCAACATAGATGTTAACGTGGAGAAATTATACAAAATTATATTTTAGGGCATTGCACTATTTGTTCAAAAACAACGTAACCATACTAACACCAAGGATTGAAACCGATGATATTCATCGAGCTCTAGAAGTATTCATTATTGAAAGATTTCACATCGTTGGAAATTCCTCTGTGACTTCTATTTAATCAATCATTACAACTAGCCGTATTTTCCAAGAAATGAAAGTAACAAGAGTAACACCAATTTTCAAAACAGGAGCAAGAAATGATGTCTCTTGTTACAGAGGAATTACATCAATATCTTCAATACTCAAACTATTTGAACTGGTAGTCATTGAGTTCTTTGGTTCCTCGATTCAGCTCACAGTGTCAGCATGGTTTTACACCCAAGAGATCAACATCAACAAATCTTATTGAATTTACCAGCAACACCATTAAAGAAATTGAAATGCATAAGCAAGTTGATGTGGTGTATACTGACTTTACCAAAGCTTTTGACTCCATCAGTCATTGTAAAACATTGGAACAGTTATACAGATTCGGTTTTTCTAAACAGTTTGTTGCGTGGTTAAAATCATATTTGAGTAATCGCATTCAGTATATTGAGCATAGTAATAGAAGATCAGAATTAATTCAAGCTACTTCAGGGGTACCACAAGGCTCTCATATTGGTCCTTGGATCTTCATAATTTTCATCAATGACGTTACTGAAGTAATACAATATTCTAAGGTATTAATGTTTGCAAATGATCTCAAAATATTTAAAACGTAGAAAACATCGGCGATACCCATAAGCTACAAGAGGACATCGACAATCTAGCGAAATGGTGTGAGTCTAACCTCCTCAGCCTCAACATCAACAAGTGTAATAGTTTATCGTTCCATCGGAAAGTTAACCCTGTTACACAACAATATCAAATAAATGGCATACCTTTACAAAAAGTATTCGAGATTAAAGACCTAGGGGTTACTTTCGTTGAAAACATGTGCTTTATTAAGCATATTGAGCAATGCGTTGCTAGAGCCAATTCTGTGCTTGGTTTTATTAGCCGTTGGACTGGGGATATTTATGACCTCGAGACAATCAAGATCCTGTATTATGCCTACGTCAGATCTCAATTTGAATACGCTGTCAACATCTGGTGTCCTTTTTAATCGAGAGTGACCAAAAAAAGTTTATACGGTATATAACGTGTAAAGATGGATGGGATTACGACCATGAATTACCTCACCATGTTAACCTGAAGCGATTACCATCATATGCTACTGGATGCAAAACCTATCAAATGACAACATTGGCAAATAGACGAGAGCTTTTAAAGTGTTCGTTTATTGGAAATATTTTACTTGATCAAATACTGGAATCAATTAAAATAAAGGTACCGAGTAGGAATTTAAGAAATCATGAATTCCTTCATCTGAATAAACACAGAACAAACTATGGTGACAATGAACCGGTAAACATGATGTCGAAGAGTTTTAATAAAATCGATGCTGTTCGACTTTTACTTAAGTAAAGACAGCTTTAAACGTAGGTTGAAGCAACATTATGCTCCAACCTGAAAATATTTTTATGTCAATTTTAATTCTTTTTAATTTTTAATTTAATTTTTTTTCTACCCTGTTCTGTTCACATTATATTGTTCACATTACATTCAAGTCAAATTTGTAGACTTTTCTCTTGTATAAATAAAATAACTTTTCGATAATTTGTTCAAAATATTCAGAATATAAATCAAAAGGTTCTCTTAAAACTTTAATAGATTCGTAGTTATAGTTTCATCATTTTGCTGAATTAGTTTTATTTTAGCAATCAATTCAGTAATTTCATAAAAATAATTATTTAATATTTGCTTATTTGCTTTTTGCTATTTAAAAATTGTGAAAAAAATATTTCAGACGACTTAGAGGCAATGACGCATTCAATAGTATAACGTAAATACAAATTAATATTTTTTTTTCATTGATCAAAAAATAACAGATTTTGAGTTGCTAAGAAATATGCATCAAATAACACCCCTTACTTGCTTTGATAATTAATAACACTAACTATTAATATTAAATAATAAATTCAAATTTGTACATACACACTTAAATACATTGATATTTTTTTTGCGAAATTTAAAATAAATGTAATTTTAGAAATATAAAGGGCTAAAACCTCACGAGGTGATCAGAACTTCGGTCTTAGGTGCCTTCAATGGGGATAGCATTCACCTGTGTCATAAAGTTGGTGTGACAGTTTTGACAGTATTGATTTCTATTTTAACCAACATTTATTTATTTATAAAACAACAGCCAAACAGCCCAAGTCATATTGGTTTTATTGTAACTAGTTATTTTAACACGGTATCTAAATGTTTTTAATTTGGATTATTTGAAATGAGTTATAGAGGTGTTTTTGTATCCAAATTATAATTAATTACATTTTGTAAAAGATATCTAAAACCAGTCAGAAACGGATTCTTTGTTCTTTATGATTTTAATTTGGATTATTTGGAACGCATTATAAATGTTTTTATGTAACCAAATGTTAACTAATTAGCTTTTGTAAAGTGAATTGTATCTAAAACGAGTCCGAAAAGTTTCCTGAAAACCATTATTATTACAAAACTTACATACAAAAAAGGAAAGGAAGTGTTTAGTGAATATAATTCGCTAAGTCAGTGCGTTCTGCTTGATACTTAGATATTAAGCGAGAAGTGTATTTTTGTAATTATAAATAATGCTTATAGTCGAAATGAATGTACAATTACAATTACTAAATAAATCTGCTTATATATATATTGAAGTCAAGCAGAGTCCTGTGAGTTGTTTTATTAATTACCCTTTCGCACGGGAATTAAATTGAGCGAATGAACGCCGAAGATATGAAATGTACATTTTATTGTACAAACAGTGTCGATTGTTGAAAATAAAAGATATTCGATTAAGTTATAACCAATTATTTCTTTGGCGTTTATTTGGTTTTAAAACATATTAAAAGTGAAGTAATAGTTAACAGAGAAATTTGTAAATAATTCATCAATAAAAGGTAGGAACTTCAACTACAAATGTAAAAAATTAAGATAATACGAGCCGTTTTAATTTCATTTTGAATGGAAAGCTTCGAAGCAATTTCGCTCGAAGTTTTGCAGTTCATCTTGGAACTTGTTGCTTCTTTCATCCCATCATGATAAGGGAAATGGGCAATTTCATCGCATCTTAAATCACGAATCGGGCGAACTTCCATATTTCTTTTTACTTTTTGAAAAAGGCGAGCAATCTCTAGAAGTTGATGGTCGACCGCGTTTCGAGGGATTCGCTGTTTGACCAGCATATAGTAGTGCATCACCTACTTCTAAACGAAAATACAATAAATCCAGGATCTCTCTCGGGTTTTCCGGAATTTTTCATTTCTCCTCTGTACTCACTCCAACTAGCAGCTAAAACAAAATTTAAAAAGTGTGTAATAACTCTTAGCGTCCATTATCGAGATTTAATAAAAACTCTGTAATATCAGATGAATTGATCCAGTGAGTCCACTCCTCCCATGCCACTGTTGTACAACTGAACTATTTCGGGAAACTTGCTGATATTTTTTAGTAATTTTGTTCCACCTCTTCATGATTCACGGAAAAATATTGAACGTGAGTAAAAGAGAAAACATGATTTAATTATAACGGTAAATCATTTACTATGAATATTTATATATGTATAGTAAAAATAACGTTCAAACATGATGCACATTTTAATGTGCGCTACATGCGAAAGGGTTAAAATAGTGGTGGTCGAATTTATTCAGTATTTTTGGTACTTTATAGCTCTTTGCAAAACCGGTTAAAAATAAGTTTTTTTTCGATTTTTTAGTTTCCGTATTCTTGAAACTAAAATAAACTAGCTCTTGCACGTTGCTGTTATTTTTACAACAAGACATACACAGCTTTTCAACTGTAACAAAAATTTTTTATTTTCTGAAACTAACTAAAATTAGTTCCCAGCTAGGATAAACAAAACGTAAAAGTTTCAAAAAACGCGGCCAAAACTCAGAACCGTATATCTGAAATAATTTTTGAAATTTTTTGGTTTTGAACCCAAAGTTTCGGATCGATTCCAAAACCTATTTGAAACCAAAAATTGCTACTTGGAAAATCAAAAGCTTCAGTAACATGCGGGTATAGGCATCCAATTTAACACGAAAAATCGTATTCTAGAACTTTATACCGAAAGTAGTATACAAAATTATACTGATATTTCTAATCGTGTAACTGACTATATTCCAGAACTTTATCCAAAAATCATTTTAGAATCCCACTTACAACGAACATATCGAATTTCTTCTTAATCGGTTGATAAATAGGCAAGTTCCATTATATAAAAAATTGGTTAACTACTCACTACATCCTAATTCAACCCCGACTCAACTCCAACTCAACCCGCAAATCGACCCCAAACTTAACCTTCAAATCAATTCCAAATTCAATAATCAAACCAGCATAAAAAATTGTAAATATTTATAAAACCCGGTATTTTGGGTCAATTCGTATGGAAGGTACCCCACCCTCTTGACGTACAGTCTCCAAAAGCTTTTCAAATCTCCACCTTGACCATAGAACGGACATTTTTTTTTTTTTTTGCTTTTTAGACTCAGAAGACTTAGAAATGAGCAATGACGTAGTAGTTTATTTAGATGATGTTATAGCAATTGATGCCAAGTGATAGCATAAAGAAATCCTGTGATAGCAGTGATATCATAGAAATGTGTTTGTTCCATCCATTTGATGCTGGAGACTGAGAAGGTAGTCTGAATTAGCTATGTATATACAAATAAATTCGATGAATATCATTTGTGGCTTAAAATTTCAACCCAAAAATATTTTGAATTTGAACCATGGTTCAATTAAGAAATCTGAGCCCATAATATGTCCGAGGGAATTTTCCAGAACCGGAATTAATAAAATTTATATTACGAACTACTAAAGTACATCTTAACATCTCTCTCTATTAAAATTCATCCACAAACGTGCGCCACCTAGTTCCATGTAGGAAGCTGTAGACGTAGTACACTGCCTGGACTGGTTTTTTTTTTTTTTTTTTTTTTTCGCTGGCGCTACATCCCATGGAGGGATTTGGCCGCTTCATTTTGAAGTTTCGTAATCATTTTTACAACAGATAATGAGTGATTAGTTCATTGATCCTTACATTAAACCAGCCGTGATTTTTTCATCACCCGCCGGGAATCGAACCCGGGACCTCCGGAGCTTAAAGCAAGCATGCTAACAACTGTACCACCGGGGCGGCTACCTGGACTGGTTGTCTATCTAAAAAAAAGAAAAATTGGTGAAAAAATGTTTCTAAAAAATGGCATCAACCAAAATATCATTAGTGGTGTTCCGCAATATTTAGATTGGATTAAGTTCTTTTTTTATTTAACAAATCCGACCCTAAATGAGGTGACCCAAAAAATTTTCATTTTTGGTGAATAATTCGGTTTTTAGGAACTACTGATAGAATCGGCTTATTAACCCACATATAAAATTTCACTAAAATCCATTGACAGACGTGCTTCATTTGGTGCTGGAACCTGGAAATGTAGTAAAGGCATGGAATGGTAATGAAAGAAAATAACAAATTTTTCTTTGGCAAATCTAATTTCCTCAAATTTTTACTTTTCCCACTATAACGAAGTTATATTGGGTAAGTATTGTAATCGCGAAAAAAATTTTGTTCCAGATTTTCACATTTCTCGACGAATTAGGTTACCAGAACCCCGAAACACCGATCAGAAAAATTTCGTGTCCGTCCTTCCGTCCGTCCGTTCCGTTGCCTCCCATTCCCACAAATATTGATAGTTTTGGTCGAAATTTTGTACAATAATAGATTTTAATAACAAGCAGTTTGTGTTAACTTTTAGGTCCATTCGAGTATAGAATAGAGGGGGTTGCAGTGGAAGAGAAAACTACCAAACAGTTTCTCTCAAAAACGGGACCGACGATTTTTTTGTTATGTTGGTGATAAATTTGACAATTCATCATCTGCTTGTTCACAAAATTTGAAGTCGATTGAAGCATTGCGTGGGGGTCGTTTTAACAAAAAGGAGTAATATAAATTTGTTTATCTGTTTACCGAGGTAATGTCGAAATTTCTGAAGAAATATTTTTCTACAGTTAATACACCTTGCAAATTCCAACAATTGTTCCCTAGGTCTCTTCAAGATAAAATGAATAGATTACCGTGTAATATGAAATTGAAATTTGTAAATTTACCTAAAATACTTTGCTGGTTGCAAATAATATCGTCAACATTTAAAAATAATTATATCTAGTGAGCTTTTAAATATAGCAAGATATTCTCGTTTCTATGACATTAATATTTCGGACATTAACATTTCTGTGACGTTTTATTGACATTTTATTGATTGAAATTTCAACGACATGTTGATCGATACATTATTTGGGAATTGCTTTAATAAAATCGCCTTTAAAGGTATTATTTCTGAATAAAATAAAAAATTCTATTGGTATTCAAAGTCGTATATAAATCCTAATAGCAAATTACTATGGGAGGCTTTAAAATAATAGCATGCCACTAGAGTGGCGTAGGTTTAGGAGAGCTGGGAGATATATAAAATGAAATGCTATATGACAAGGAGGTGGGATTCGGTAACAAATGATAGTTAACGTTAATTCTAATTTTGTATTGTTTATGTGATATTTTGTATTTTCGAATGGTCCCGTCCAGGCTGAAGCACTGAGTAAAGAATTATATCGGCCAATTTCACTTTGCTCAGATAATATTGTGATCTGAACAAACGGCACAAATTTTCAGAAAATCAATTTTTCAACATTGTGCGTACTCTCTGAATGGAGTAAATTAAATTCTTAAGGACTTTCAACGGTATACTAGATATGTATAACTGGCTCTAATCGTTAAAGGTCGAAGATTAAAAATGGCAAATACGACTTTGATTGCTGCTCAACACGTGTCAGTTCTAAATAGTTTAACATTATTTGTGGATCTGTGATTTGGCGGTATGAGAGAAGAAGATTTAAATTGTTGTGATCAATTGTGATATTGGGGAATAGGTCTCCAAATTTAAGAAAAGCCGTGCCATATTGTGCCAGCCCAAAATAACGCCTGCCAAAAATAACGGAAAATGTTTGTAAAATATAAATGGTTAGTTTGGTAGTCTTTAACGGATGCTTTATTGGAAAAGTGCTGTTCGAGAGTCGGATAGACCCAATTTTTTTTCTAATAACTAAAGTGTCAATATAGTGTCTTGCAATCTTTGTTGAATTCTGGCCAAGTTTTATTTAAGGAAGTCCATCCCTGCCCCAAATGGAACTACTGTGATTATGCACAAATTCTATTGAAATGTATTATCTGACTTAACCAATATGAATCAAGTTAGCGGTTTAAATCTTTTCTAGAAAATATTTCACCACGTCCCTGTTTCGTGACCAGTCGTCCCCATCAAACCAATTTTATATAGCATTTTTTTTAACTGTTCAGACTTAATAATTCTCCTATTTTTAAGGCGATTTTTTTGAGACTTCGTTCAGGTTTTGTAATTTTTGACCTAGATACCTAATTGCACCAAAATATCTTTCAATTCTCAAAAATCAGCTTGATGATGCATTGCTGACTGCATAGGTTATATCTGGTCGAGAAACTTGAGATGCGAACAAAATGCTTCTCACTGCTTGTTGATATGTCATACATTCCTCATTTGAAGAGTTTCACATTTGGATCCATGGGCGTTGCACAAGGATTGCATTCACTCATATTGAATCGCTGAAATATTTCATTTATACCATATACTGCTCCTGATCGATCCATATTTTTCCTTCTTCACGGTCTCATTTGTAATCTGTATTCCAAGGCAATACCTAGCTCCTCCAATATCTTTCATCTTAAAATTTTCCATTAATTTGGTTTTGACCGATAACTTGAGTTGTTGGTCATTTGAAAATAATAAAAGATCGTCGACGTATACTAACAAAAACAGCATCTTATCCCCTTCTATTTTGTAGTATATGCAAGGATCAACTTTAGATTGAAATAGTCCAAGTTGCTTTAATTCTTTATCAAGTTGTTGATTTCAAACCCGACTAGACTGCTTGAGTCTATAAAGTGACTTCCTAAGTCTGCATACGCCATTGTTGAACCGATATCCTTTCGAATTTTCACAGTAACCTACAAATATACATCATTTAAATTTTGAACTCAGTTTCTTTCGTTTTTGTTTCGGCACATGAACCATTGCTGCGCATCCAAAAACACGTAAATGTTTAAGGTTGAGTTTTCGTTTCGTCCAGATTTCATTGGGTGTTACGTCGCCATTAATGCTTCGAGTAGGAGATCGGTTGATTATGTAGCATGCTGTCGATACTGTTTCTGCCCAGTACTCGTTACCTAATTCGGCATCAATAAGCATACATCTCATTTTCTCAACAATTGTCCGATTTATTGTTTCGCCGATTCCATTTTGTTCTGGCGTATATGGAACTATGGTCTGGTGACATATCCCAGCTTTTCGCAAAATGTTGATATAAACCTGATTAATGTATTCGCCTCCATTGTCGGTTCGCAAACATTTTATTGTCTTCCCGGTTTTATTCTCCACAAAATTCTTAACTTCCTCAAACTTTGCTGCTGCTTCGGATTTTGATTTTAACAAAAAAACGAACAATTTGTCAGAAAAATCGTCAATAAATGTTAAAAAATAACGACTTCCTCCTATTGAGTCTATCTGCATAGGACCACACAAATCTGAATAGATAAGTTCCAAAACTTCTTTGGTATGAGTTTTGGATCGTTTAAATGGTCGACGTGTCTGTTTACCTCTTATGCATGTCAAACAGTTGCTGTCGGGATGATTGAGTTTGCGTGTCCAAGTCGTCGGTGCCATAAATAGATTTTGGGAATTCCTTTAACTAGATAATGTTATTGATTGTGGTTGGTTTAGTCTGTACATGTTTCCCACTAGACTTGCGGTTGCAACTAGTTCGCCAAAGTTATTGAACATTTCACAACATTATTCTCATTCTTGACCATTTGACTTACGGACAAGAGATTTGCACATAAATCTTTGATGTACAAAATATTTTTACTTTCTGGATTTTTCTGTTTACTATCGTATCAACCTAAGCACATCCAACTGAAGATACTTTCAATTTTGAGTTATTTGCAATGATAACATCACTACTCTAGTAGTTTCTCATGGTCATATGCATCGAAGCTCCAAAATCCACGTACCAATCGTTGTGGTTGATAGCTTTTGCTGAAAATGTTGTGTATAGTAAACTTTCTGCGTTCGGTCACCCTTGGCTAACACTTTTATTTTTGGTTGGGCAATTTTTTGCAATATGCCCATAATTGTTACAATTGAAACAACGTGGACCAGCAGATCGATTCTGTTTACTTTTACCATTGTAATTGTTTATTTGCATTTTATTTGAATACAGAATTCTAAACAATTTTGTCAGTTAGTCCGCCACTGGTTTAAGAAGAGTGTCATACTAGAAGGTTAACTGCCATTCTTATTAATTAGGACAAAATTGCAAACCAAATACATATAGCAGTATAATACTCGATTGCCGTCCTGTTCATTTCGTATCCGCACAACAGCCGCTATCAAAATAAAATACAAAAGAAAGTAATTAAGATGTTTGATTTTATTATTCTTTATGTAATCAAAGAATTTTTTTATTGTAAATCAAAAGTTATTTTAATTTTTATTTTTAAACAAATGAAATCGAAAAATCAATAAACAAAAAAAAAATGTTTAACCTTGATTCAGATTTTGGCAATTCTCACACAGACAAATATGCTTGCGTATTTTGGAAAATCGCAAAGGTGGAATTCCCGACCGCTACCAGTATGCACAACAATTTGTAGTAATGTTATTTTTATTTATTTAGATAACCGCTGTTTATGTTTATTTTACTATTAGCATTACACAAACATATGTTATGAACGTTTAGGTGGAGTACGTATTTACATATAACACCATTTTTAGGGACAACTATTGTAATAATCTAGTGGCTAAAAATAATTTAAATAAAATTATACAGTTTATGGTGTATGTAAACATACATATGTGTTTAGAAAACTATCGATCATCAGCCTTATCAAATTTCTAAGATCATTTTATTACGCTCAAAGCCATATTGATAAATATAATCGATCGTTCGATCATTCTTGTTATGTAAGATACTCACTCCCATATAAAGTATGACGATCTGGCCAATTTTAATTTAAAATAACAAAATATGTTATGTCAATATTTACCTTTAGGTATAGTTTATTACTTGTTACGATAAGCATTTATTCAAAACAAAATACAACAAATTTATGTACTTATGTAATTACGATGTATTTGCGATTACAACCATAAAAACCAACATGATGATTAGTTGTTGTTTATGTTTCAACTAAGTTATTCATAGGTAGGGTTATGAGAAATTGTTATGATGAATCGCAGATTTGAAGAAGAGTTGGAATCGTGGAAAAATGCGTCCGAACACTTGACGTTTTCTTTGGAACTTGCGCTTGAAATGTCGTTCGATTTTTATTCAACCGCACAGGCGATGCGTCTTATACATTAATCCAATATTGGTTTGGTTATTAAACGATTTGTCAGAAATATTTATAATATGTACATACATTATTTCACAATATAGATTAGCTCATAATGCTATTACAATTAGTGTATTATTACATTTATGAGTTTCTTGTTTCCAGAAAAATATATTGTAGTGTACGCAAATCTGATGTACACTAAATTTTCGAACAGTTTACTTTATTTGGAAACGCATGCGGGAGCGCCCCGAAATCTTGCATTTTTTAAAAATCATGCAAATCAAAATCTTGCCAACCCAAAATCTTGCAGTTACAAAATCTTGCAAGTACCAAATCTTGCAAGTACAAAATCTTGCAAATACAAAATCTTGCAAATACAATATCTTGCATTTAAAAATTTTTGCAATTTTAGTATCTCTAGTTGTCTTTAGTATCTAACATAATATTTATCGCGTACTCATAAAAGTTCAATATAATTAAAAAAAATAAAATAAAAAAAATTGTGCAGATAGCGATCCGGATAGGTTAGGTTTGGGTGGCGGTCCCCCAGGACCAGGCATAGACACAAAAAGGTCCGTATCCATACCACAAATTAAAAATTTTTCCTCCAACTCATTGAAACCACTTTGAGCTTGCTATGAAGCGCTGGATACTCCTGACGTCCTTCTCACTGAGCTCCGCCAGGTCGTTGAAAAGGGGTGCCCCTAGAAAATTCAGTCTGTTTCGTGCCAGACGAGGACAGGTGCAAAGAAGATGAAGTACCGTCTCTTCCTCCTCTTCGTCCTCGCAACTACGACAGTAGTCATGTGAGAAGAAACCAAGTCTACTCGCATGTCTGCCTATGAGACAGTGCCCCGTAATCACTCCAACAACCACACTGATCTGACTCCGCTGAAGTGAGATCAGCGGTTTGGATCTCGCCAAGTTCAACTTTGGCCAGATCTGCCGAGTTATTACGCATGAGGTACTATTTGACCATCTGTCATTCGTCAACTTACTAGCTTCCTCCTGAAGCAGCAGTTTACATACCGCAAGAGGCATTTCAATATCCTTTTTGCTGTTTGAAATGTGGTCCGTTGTACCACGTCGAGCCAGTTCATCGGCTTTAATGTTCCCCGTACTAACGAAATGTCCTGGCACCCATATGATATGGATGTTGAACTGATCTGTCATCTCGTTAAGAGATGAGAGACAGTTCTGGACTACTTTCAATGTGAGAAGATGTGATTGAAGCGCTTTAATGGCTGCCTGACTGTCCGTATATATGCGAATATCACAAGTCGATATTACATTATACCTCAACCAGTCCACGACTTCCTTTATCGCAGTTACTTCAGCTTGAAAAATGTTGCAGTAGTCAGGGAGACGAAAGGAGAGGTTTAACATGAGTTCCTCGCAGAACACCCCAGCCCCTACTCCTCTATCCCGTTTTGAACCATCAGTGAAGAAGTTCAAAACTCCTGGTTCCAAAACTGCATCCATCATCCAGTCCTCTCTAGATGGGATAATAGTCCGGAACTTTCTATCAAAAGATAGTGACGGGACAGTATAGTAGCGATCCGGATAACTATGCGTCAATAAATACGGCTAATATTAGAATTAGAATGGAAATCTCCATTTTTCAAAATATTTCAACATAATATTCTGGTTAAGAATATTTAATCCTGGACATTTGATTTTTGATATCTCAAGCAAAATTCTACTGTATAATTATCATTATACAGTAGAATTTTGTCAATGCGATTTGTTATCTTGCATAACAATTTCCCGTACATTTATAGAATCGCGCGCGCGATTCATAAATGCACGGGAAATTGTTATGGAAGATTTTGTAATGCAAGATTTTGTAATGCAAGATTTTGTAATGCAAGATTTTGAAATGCAAGATTTTGTACTTGCAAGATTTTGTAATGCAAGATTTTGTAATGCAAGGTTAAGGGGCTAACCCAACGCATGCATAACAAATCAAAATATGTGCCCAGAGCAAGGATTTTGTTCGTAAAATCAGATTTGTTCGTAAAATCAGACTTTTGTAATGCAAGATTTTGAAATGCAAGATTTTGTACTTGCAAGATTTTGTAATGCAAGATTTTGTAATGCAAGATTAAGGGGCTAAGCCAACGCATGCATAACAAATCAAAATATGTGCCCAGAGCAAGGATTTTGTTCGTAAAATCAGACTTGAGAGTAATGATTTTCATTTGCGTACTATAGATGTTACAACAGTATTAAAATAAAATCAAACAGCAATAAAATTTATAGTCTACTAGTACATCTAGTGCGTACATGAAAGTGAAACATTTTTATGCAGGGCATAGTTTGAAAAGAACAAAAAAATATTGAAGCGAATATTGAGTTCTATATTTGGAAAAACAAATCGTGCGCAGCAACATTATTTTATCTATTATAATACACACCCGATGTCTGTCTGTCTGTTTGTTTTTCTGTGTGTTAACGACACTATTTGAGCCGTTTATTTTGAAAGTGGAATAAGTCAATGTTTTGTTCAAACGAGATAATGAAAGAATAGAAAAACAATAAATGAAAAAACATATGGGATTTTGAATTTTCTTATTATCTATTGCTATCATTTCCTAACTTATTTTTGAAAAAGTGACTTATTCCACTTTCAAAATAAATATTGGTTGAGTGGTTGCGGTAATGTTGCGAGGGTATCCAAGGCATATGAGAGCGCTGACATATGTGTGAGAATATGTCGCGGGAATGAATGAGTAAATGTGTTGCTTGATAAATTGTGGTGGTGAACGAATGAATGTATTTATGTACATATTTTGAATGCGTGAGCCGCTGCAGGACTCCTCCGCAAATGATTTCCCCTCCTTAGGGAATAACTGTATGAGTTGGTACTATACGCACGGTTTTGTGAGTTCGAAGGTTTGATGTGAGATCAGCTGAACTAAGAATTCCGTAATCTGGTTTGAGTCGATCGAAATGGTTTGGTTTTTACCAATTATCGATACAATGAATTGCTTGCGTAGTCTGCGATGATTTTATACCGACCTTCGTAAGGAAGAGATAATCCCGTGCGAACCTTGTCTGTTCTAACGAAGACAAAATCACAGTTTAGTGATTTCGGAACCAAAATATCATCTTGTTTGGTCTGACGAGTTGCTTTGGGTACAAAGTTTTGCATGGTGTGTCGCAGTTGGTCGACGACTGTGTCGGCAGTTGGAAGTGGTGGAAGAGGATTATTGATGAATAACTCACCGGCTAGCTTGATGGTTTGACCATCCATTTTCATGGTAAGCCGTTGTACGTATCCGATGAGATCGGAGGATTTTCGTTAACTCTGTAAAAAGCTTTGACTCGAATTGCGTTCCTTTTCCAAAGTGGTGCAATGGTTGCAGCTGACATATTTGTCATGCAGTATGCTTCGGGCCAGCGAGTGAAACGATCGACACAGGTGAGTAGACATGAATATCCATTAGACGGAGGAAGTGGACCTACAATGTCTATATGGATATGCTCGAATCGACCAGGTGGAATGTCAAATTGTGCATGAAGTAATTTAGTGTGCCGCTGGACTTTGGCACGTTGGCAGGATAAACAAGACTGAGCCCAATTGCCTACGTCTTTGTTTATGTTAGGCCAAAAGTAGCGAGCAGAAATCAGCTTACGAGTTGCACGGACACTAGGATGGGAAATGTTGTGAAGTGTGTCGAAGATGGCTCGACGTAGTGGTGCTGCAATGTATGGGCGATTGTTCCCAGTAGATGTTTCACAAATAATTTCGAGGCCAGGTAGTTTAAAAAGTTCTAGTTTCATTGATGAACTATAGAGTGACTTTCGGAACCAGAAAATAAATTCTGAAGTTCTAGATCGACTTTTTGCGTGTTTGCTATTTGATTTAAGTCGATGTGTGTATTGTCTGCGGCCGTTTCGTTGTTGGTAGTGCAGGATAGTGTATCCAGTCTTGGATTGCGTTCAGTTTTTGACTGGATTGCTCGTGTCAGAGGCTTGTGGTCGGTATAAATGGTGAAGTCCCGACCCTCGACAAAATATCTGAAGTGTTTGACTGCTAGATATATTGCGAGTAATTCCCGATCGAATGCGGAATATTTCTTTTCGGCATCCGAAAGTTTCTTGGATAAGAATCGCAGAGGCTCCCAACACTCGTTGTTGTACTGTTGTAGTGCTGCACCGACAGCAGTGTTTGATGCGTCAGTGGTTAAACTGAGTTTTGAGTCACTCAGCGGGTGTGCCAGAAGTGTTATCTGTGCCAATTCAACTTTAAGCGACGAAAATGCGTGTTGATATTCTTCGGGCCAAGAGAAGTTCTTGGCTGTCTTGGGCTTCTTGAGTAAGGCTGCCAAGTGAGTATGAATTGGTGCGAGTGCTTCAGCGAGCTTTGGTATAAATCGGTGGTAGTAGTTTATCATAGCGACGAATCGCTGTATGTTTTTGATTGATGTTGGAGCTGGGAATTCCCTAAGGGCGTTAATTCGTTCTTCGGCCGGCAGAATACCATTAGCGGTGATCTTGTGGCTGAGGAAATCAAGAGTGGATGTGCCAAAGACGCATTTTGAACTATTGATATGAACATCAAACTGCGTTAACCTGTGGAAGAGTTGTTCCAGGTGAAGTTTGTGTTGCTTGACGAAGACGAAGTCTTGAGATACACTAAATTGGCAAAAACAAAATAGTTTCGTAGTTACTCTAAACAGAAAAAAAATTTGGATTTAGAACAAAACAGAAAAAATATTGTTAGTTTTTCGAAATGCAAATAAGAATGTTGTAACGCGTACAGAAGGTATTAAATAATGGAGATACATCAAAAATGAACAGTGTATAGTGGCAGTTGTATGGAGTTAAACCATAATAACCATTGCGTAACTCAAAACTATGGTAAATAAAACAATTTTGACTAGACGATTGGAAAGAGCAGAATTTTTTTTATATTATCTTGATAATAACGCAAAATCGGTTAAATTGGACATCACCAAGAAAGAACTCAGGCGACGATATGTTGTGCTTAATATTGTTACGAATTTCGGGCTCTTTTCAGGATCCGTGATGAAAATACTTGTTTCCAGCACTCTTTAAACCTTTTTTCAATTTCACTGGTCCACTTTTAAAGCACTTTACTATATCACTCACTAAACTATAGTTCACACTATTTCACTTTATTATGTTTAATGATCACTGGTTGAATTTTAAACTGACTTTATGCTGCAACTTCATTTATATACCCGTTCAATAAACTCTCGAACTTTCCACATTGCGTTGTTGCATCAAAATTGTCCAACTATGCGTGAATTTATTCTAGAGAAATTTATTTCAAAGTACGAACTCATTGCTATTTGCGCATTCAAGAAATTGTACTCTCTCTTTCCCCGCGCTTTTCTTTATTCATTTATTTTCTATTTTGCTTATCTAGCGCGGTTATCTTCTTAGCGCTTGTCGAATTGGAGATGCATTTCCGGTGTCGATTCGGTGTTGCACTGGTCACTTTTCCTTATGTCATCATCGTTCATAGCGAAGATGTCGGACAATCCTTCCAGCAAGATGATCACATAAGGAGTGAATGATTCGCTTCGTTACCGGGTGTATTACCTTGTTACGTTAGTTCTCAGTTATGTAATTTGTGATGAAATTGGCATCTTCTACTTTGCCAACCACTACCCCTTCCTTAATCACGCTTACTGTTGGGCCTACATTCATTACTCACACTGGTGCCATGAGTTGAACCAAGGTTCCCCACATAATGGGCCATCTTTTACTATTTTGGTTGGCTCCACTAATCCTAGCATGCTACCCCAAGGTCACCGTTCATTCTAGCATAGATAATTTTTTCGGCCATCGGTGGTATCTCTATATACTCTTTCCTCTACTCAAGACATCTATCGGAGCCTTTGCAATTAGCTTGGTGCGCTAACTTGGTTATTTCTTGATCCACGTCTTGAATGCGTTCTCCTCGTTGTTGTTGCCTATTATGCAGCTGTATTTTTCATAACTCCTGCAACATAGCTCTGTCCTAACCTGTAGCACATCAGAGGCCTTGCCTTTTAGCGTCAAGATTAATGCATTAAGCTGTTCTTCTACTCCCCATACACATCCGTTATGTTGCACTGTAGCTTGAAATTTCAACTTAAAGTTCTCGATCGGAGTTTCACCATCCAATAATGGAGGATTCGAAACCCCTTTATGTCCTGCAGTAGGCGGTTCTTTTGATGTGGTTATGCTGCTTCGTTGGGGAGTATCGTTATTGTATGACGAAACGTTTTCCTGGCGGGCTTCAAATTCTTTAATCCTGCCCTACGTTTGTTAAATCCTTTCACTCACGTCGGCTATGATGAATCTCTTCAATTCTTGCATTTGTCCTTTAAAGTTTACTTCCAACTCTATCATTCTTCCTGAAATTCCTGACATGTTAGCTTCGATTTGTTCCAGCTTCTCATTTTGTTGAATTTTATTAAAAAATATTGTATTTAATTGTAATTTTGAATGCCAAACAATTCAAATAAAGAAAGGTCAAGTTTTCTTTTAATCAAATAAAATGATGTACATATACACAGAAGTTCACCTTCCTGTTCAAGTTCAGTTGTTTGAAGGAATAACCGCACATTTAAAACGATTAGTTTGTGCGACATGAATAAAATAGTTCCTTGTTTTTAGAAAACTATGATCAAATCAAGTATTATATTCAACATTTCAAGTCAATCCAAAATGCCTATACAAAAATGTCAAACCTTCAATAATTGTCATTGATTATGCCAAATATAGCATCGTGCGCTTATGTTCGATTATACCGCATCATACTAAACATACCTCTAAATCCATTCAATTAATAACAATATTTAATTGCATGTTAAACACAAACAATGCTCAAGATAAAAAAATTTTACCGCGCCTGCCAATTACAGTTTTTGATAATATTACGTTAATAGAATAATAATTACGCAGATTATAATTTATTTTAATTAATTATATTGTCATTTACTACATAGATTTTTTTATAAAAGTATTTATTATTATTCAAAACAAACAATTTATTATGGTTTAAAAATGGCATTAACTAGCTTCGCCGGTTATGCGCTCTTAATATTGATCTAACCTTGACTGGGTAAAATGTACAAGTACAACAGTCTGCCTATAATCGAATATTTTTTTTTGTGTTAATTTCCTATTCGTCATTTTGAAATTTTTGGACGTGGTTGCTGTGTAAACCATAAAAGCCAATGTAAAATCCGAGTATGTTTTATGTACAACATATAGTAACAGTAAACTGCATAGGTACTTATTGTGATCGCTTCGTTTTAAAGGTAATATTGATAAAAATATCGCCTTCACCCAATAATGAAATATTAATTATATAATTCGTTATGATAACAATAATTTATTGTGACATTAAACAAAGAACCAATTGCGAACTACAAGATAAGCTTTAAAATCTAATAAGTATTTATTGTGAATGCTATGCGATTGAGGATATTATGTACTTTCTATTAAACCAGTTATTGAATTGACAATTTGGTTTGATGTGTTTACAGGCGGTCAGCTAATTATTTATTTATACAATTTACAGTTTTTTTGGAAACGGCGCCATTGGGAGTTGTATATTTATTAGTTTCTTAATCAAAATCTTAAGTCTGACTAATTTATTATTTTAACATGGATGCATATCGTTTTTCAAATCTCAACTTAAATTAAACCATTTTTAACCCTAATCAGCACAGGTCATTTTACTTGCGTAAACGCATGCGATGAGTCTCTCATACTCAATGTAATTTTAAAGAAAACTGAAAACATTTACTAGGTACATTTGAATATATTTTATTTACAAATTACAATAACAAAATTAAAATTAAATTTGGCAGTTTACTTAGCTTTCTTAAGCGCTGGAGAAAAAATGTACCACTTAAGCGTTTTATATGTTACTTTACTATAAAGGCCAAATAATCGTCGCGTAACATTTCCACAAAATTTAGTATGGTAATTGGTTGGTCGAATTATACTAAGATCCAGTAAGTGCCTTCTGTAATTTGTTGCATTAACACCTTGTTAGTGAAGTCGACTTGAAGAACTGAGAGACCTACTGTTTATTTCTATTTGGTTCAACGAATTCCTGTTCTAAATTTACAAGGAATATTTTGGTAATCGTCATTTATCGTTTGCTAATTGGCTTGCTGTAGCATTGATGATCCCGTCATAAGTTATAGAGAGAAATACACATAAAGGAGTTATTGTATTAAAATTGTGTTAAACTTATTAAACCAATAAATTTAAATAACTTGGGAATTATACGCAATTTATAATTACTTAGCAAAAAGTTTTATTTTTTTTGCAATTGAGAATTGCCCCAACATCAGTGGTCCTTCGAGCCGGATGTGAATACATCTGGGTATAAATATACATCAAGCTCGCCTTATTGAGTAATTTAACAAAGTGCTCGGCATTTTGAGCAGAATTATAAGATATTTTCCATAGTATTGAAACCCGTACACGAGGAAAACCAGCCATTATTGTGGAGCATCTACATCATCAAATATATTTAATTATATACAACAAGCTTGCGATTTTTTGAGAAACCTGTTTCACTGATTTCAACAAAAGACATCGTATCCAATTCAAAAGGACGCTGCAGCACGTGTTTCAGTTAAGTAGCCATTTTTATTTAATAAAAATCAAATAAAATTTAAAAAAAAAAAAGTTACTCATATTTAATTAATCGAGGTTTTAATTAATTAATTTTGCTTACGAATAATTGCGTTTAATTTTCGCGTGTGTGAACAAACAGTTATTTTTATTTCGAGTTTCAATACCTTAACGTGAAGTTAGTGAGTTGTGATAAAACCATTTACACGTGAATTTTTGTCAACTTTACACACCCAAATTTGAACTATTTCCTAAGTGTTATCAAACCGTGTGTCGATTAGATAACCATGGCTGAACTTGCGTCGCTTAAAAAACAGCGATCTTCTAATAAGGGTCGACTCACCAACATAATAAACTTTCTTAAAACTGAGACCAAGGATATCTCAATTGAAGAGTTTAGAACGCGTTTGGCTCGTGTAGAAACATTAATGTCCGAATTTACCATAATCGAGAGCAAAATTTTCACAATTGATCCTAAGGAAGAATCAGATTACGTGTATGAAGAAAATTATTACGACGCATTACGAGGTTAAACACATTGATTCGATCCAGAACTATGAGCGCTGGCAATTTGGCACTCGAAACGTCGTTCAACGCAACCCATGCAGGCGTCAGTCATGAAATCAAACTACCCAAGATCAATATACCACCATTTTCGGGAGAATATATGGAATGGCAATCATTCTATGATTTGTTCTCAAGCACGATCCACGAGTCAACTTCATTGAGCCCAGTACAAAAATTTCAGTACCTAAAAGGACTGGTACGTGGTGAAGCAGCCGTTTTGTTGAGACATATAAGTGTTACGGAAAGCAATTATATAGGCGCATTGAACAAATTGAAAGAGAGGTATGATCGTAAAAGGCATATCATCAATTCATTCATACGAACTTTTGTTGAACAGCCATCCATTGCAAGTGCGAATTCCTACAATATAAAGCGTCTTATGGATACATCGGACGAAGTAATTCGTGGTCTGAAGGCTTTAGGTGAAAGTGCCGAAACCCGTGACCATTGGCTAATCTTTCTTTTAGTGCAAAAACTGGATGATAAATCTAAAATGTTGTGGGCAGAGACAGTGACTGATTTGAAAAATCCGCAGTTCTCTAAATTTTTTGGAGTTTTTGTCACGTCGAATTAATACCTTAGAGTCCACTAGCCTGTCTCTCAAAAAACCAACTTCTAAAAGTAATGTAAAAAGCCACATCGTGACTGGAGAATCGAGCTTCGCCTGCGCCATGTGTCAAGAGAAAGATCACTCCTTATTTTCATGTAAACAATTCAATGAAATGAACGTAAATCAACGAAGAAATTGGGCAAAAACTAATCATCGATGCTTCAATTGCTTAAGTAGTAGGCACGCAGTTTTCAAATGCACTTCCAATCGTCGCTGCTTACATTGTAGAAAAAAGCATCATAGTTTATTACATTTGGCAGAAAATAACGAGACAACAGTAATTCAGAGCAATCCACCAACTACATGCTACCGAACCAGTGACTTCCAATTTTTATTCGCAAAACGTTGCCGTGCACTCTATACTACCAACCGCATTAATCGATATATTGGATTATTCCGGGAAATTAGTTTCATGTCGGGCTTTATTGGATTCTGGCTCCCAAGCCAGCTTTATTACAGATTCATGTGTACAGCGGCTCGGTTTAAAGAAGAGAAATGGTAGATTGTCCGTTATTGGTTTAGGAGGTTCTAGTGGCGGTTCGACGAAAGGTTTGGTTACGATCTCCATTCGACCCAAACAGCATCCCGAATTTGCAATAGATGCAATAATTTTGTCTAGATTTGCCGCATCAAACAATCAAAGACATTAAAATTAACTCTTGGACTGAACTGCGCTTAGCTGACCCATATTTTTACAAATCTGCCCAAATAGATATTCTAATTGGGGCAGATTACTTTTTCATGCTGTTGGAGCAAGGTCAAATTAGAATAGCTGAAGATGGTCCAATTTTACATAAAACCATACTAGGTTGGGTGGTTTCTGGAAAGGTCAAACCGTTTTATAATGACAATTTAGTATCCATGGTTGCAACCAACAATCACGTTGATATTGACTTGGATCGCTCATTACGTAAATTTTGGGAAGTGGAATCAATTCCAATCTTGGAAACAAAGATGTCACCAGAAGAAGCATTTTGTGAGAATGAGTTCTGCGAAAACGTCAAACAAACCCAAGAAGGTCGGTTTATTGTAAATTTGCCTTTTAAGAAATCACCTCAAATTTTAGGAAATTCTATAAATTCTGCGGTGCAACGATTAAGAGGCATTGAACGTCGGTTTGCTCGTGATCCACCGTGAATTACCGGCAAAAGACTGTTTTACTAAACGAATAGTGGTATCCGAAGCTAGCCGACTCTTCGACTCATTAGGATGGCTAGCGCCAGTCATTATAAAAATCAAAATTTTTATCCAAAAATTAGGGGCAGTTAATTTGGATTGGGATCAACCGCTTCCAGAAGAAATATCGAAACGATGGCAAACAATACGAACTCATTTGGAAAAGGTTAGTCAGATCACGATACCTAGGTTCATTCACACAACCATAAATGACACCATCCAATTGTACGGATTCGCCGATGCCAGTTAAGACGCCTTTGCAGCCGTGGTCTACCTAAGGGTAGAAACTTCAACAGGAGAAATTATCGTAAAACTAATCTCGGCAAAAACGAAGTTGGCTCCTATTAAACAGGTCTCTCTACCGCGACTTGAACTCTGTGCTGCAGTGCTATTAACTAGCTTAATAAATTTAATTAAAAACGAATCTCAATTAAAATTCTCAGAAACGCATGCTTGGACCGACTCCCAAATAGTTTTGGATTGGCTGGCCAGTCATCCTAGGCGGTGGAACACTTTTGTGGGCAACAGGACGGCTGAAATTTTAAACTCATTACCACGCAAGCATTGACAGCACGTAGCTTCAGCAGATAATCCGGCCGATTGTGCTTCCAGAGGGTTATTTCCTGATGAGTTACAAAAACATCATTTGTGGTGGAACGGGCCTGGCTGGCTCCAACAATCAGCTGAATTTTGGCCTCAACAACAAACTAGTTATGGAAAAATCGAAGAAACCAACACTAAGTTATTCGCCTTTACAAGTGCAGCCACTACTGTATGGTTCGAGGAACTAACATCGAAATATTCATCAGTCATAAAATTACAACGAACACTAGCCTACATATTACGGTTCATATCCAATGCAAGGGTCAAGAGAGAAGCGAGAATCAAAGGGGTCTATCTTACGAGAGATGAATTATTCCGCGCAATGCAACAATTATGTCAAGAAGATCAACAAAGGTTCTATCCAGACGAGATAGCGCAAATTAAAACAAAAGGGGAAATTAGTAAAACAAGCAAGCTCAAGCCCTTGAGTCCTTTTTAGATGAATCCAGTCTCGTCCGCGTGGGCGGGCACCTATAAAACTCCGAAGCGCCATTTTCAACAAAGCATCCAATAATTTTACATGCGAAGTCGCAACTTACCAAATTGATACTGCAAGATATTCATCAAAGAAATAAGCACGCCGGTCCATCATTAACATTAGCCATTACGAAACAGCATTATTGGATTCCCAGTGGTCGGAATACAGTTCGACAAATCATCCGCAAATGTGTGATCTGTGCAAAGTTTAAGGCACAGATAAACAACCAATTAATGGGTAACCTGCCAAGCTGCCGTGTTGAATATGTTCGACCTTTCTTAAAAGTTGGGGTTGACTATGCTGGTCCGATGCTAATACATATGCGAAAGGGACGAGGCGAAAAAACGTATAAGGCATGTTTGTTTATTTGCTTAAGCACCAAAGCCATTCACTTGGAGTTGGTTGGCGATATGACCAGTGAGGCATTTTTGGGGGCACTAAAAAGATTTGTTGCTAGACGTGGAGTTTGTCAAGAGATACACAGCGACAACGGCTCTAATTTTATCGGCGCCAACAATCAATTAAGGCAAAACTTTAATAAATTAATTACAGATTCGCAAATGATTTCTGATTTCTCTTCCAGTTTCTACATATCGTGGCATTTCAATCCACCCAGCGCACTTCATTTTGGTGGCATTTGAGAAGCGGGAGTCAAATCGGCCAAATTCCATTTGAGGAAAGAACTTCTGTATTTTTGGGACGCATTTTTATGTGTAATATTGTATTGTGACTGCTCTCACTCGTTTTGTCAGTCGATGCTGCTACTGGTTCTTTTACTACATGCATTAGTGCAAGATGCCGCTTACTACAGTTGTCAATGCTACAGGTTTGCCTTGATTTTCACCTTTTATAGTCATGTGGTGCAAGTTGTTTTTTGCAACGTTGCGGTACACTTATTGCTCTGAATTTCGGACAGTTTATTGACTCGTGACTTCCCCCCTCACAAACTAGGCAACTTATCGTTTTGTTAGTAGTTTCAATATGATGAGCACTAATACTAATATGCTCATTCCTTGAATGGCGCTTCGTATTTTTAAGATATGACTGATTAGGGTTAAAAGCGACAACATTAAATACCTTAAAATCGAATGTGAAATATATTCGAATACAAAAATCTAATTAATTTTCATTTATAATTTAGTTATTAACTTAAAATGAATCAAGATACTGTGCGATGGTTTCATATTACCCTGGTTTGGCGAACCACTCTCTATTTTTTGTTTGTTTTAAACTACAAGAATAGGGCATTTTGTAGGATTACAATTATAAGATTAAATTATGATAAAATTCAGCACAGCAAAACCTAACGTAAAGACGCTGTTTTCGTGACAAACTTAGTCGTAAAGTCTGAAGAGGCCAGATCACAAATACAAAGAAACTGCAAGAAAAAGTAAAGACAAAGATAAATACATAACTGAAGAAATGGCAATAGATAAATCCGCAGATGGGAAAAGAAAACTGCGACCCCAAACCACAAAAATCAAAGTTGAGCGGGTTTGTACCTATTAAGCAGGGGTCGTACACATTGAGCGAACGTAGGTACACAGAACAGCGAATGATTATTGTTCTTTCATTACCGATTTCGAGTATCGTACACAAATAGGTGAAAGAGTGTTTCTGCCTTGTTAGTCATGGTTTGAATCACTGGATTGTGAATAAAACCAAACCACTTCAATTAATCACCAACGAATTTATTTATTAACACATTCAACACAATTTGTTTTCAAAACTTCACAAAATCACTTATTATAATTTTTCACAATTTTACTGTTCACTTATAATCTTTAAATCTCACTAAAACACTTTTCAAATCGCTTTTTGAATTCACTTTTTAATCTTCACACTATCGCTTACCAAAAACTAATGTTCCAATTCGAACTCGTTCGCTCCTTATATACTCAAACCAAAACTTCTCAAAATTTCATGATTGTCGCGGTAAGAACAGTTTAGAAACATTTAGAACAGTTTTATCATGGAAAATTCCATTTTAGTACAGTAGAACTTTCCACTATCAATTAACTTATGCTATTCTATCCTAGGTGTCACCGTAACAATATATTTGAATGGAAATTTCTCTTGGTATTGTAGTGGTGAACAATTGAACCAAATCTGAAATTAATGCGTGCATGAAATGTATGATTTTAAGAGTATGCGACCCCTACAGATGATATGCCGTCGAATTTAGATGGCTTTAGAAATGTTATTTCTCTTCAACCTGTTGCTTCTCTCTGTTTGTAATTTCTCTTTAACCTGTTGAATCTCCATTTGCCTCTACTGTACTTCTCCATTTATGTTAGAAGATAATGCGAACAGTTTATCGTCCATCCTCTTCTGACCGTCTGTAATTTGTTGTTTAATTTACTCTCCTTGTTGCTCCATCAATTGTTTAATCTTCCCCATCTGTCGCTCCATAATTTGGATTGGTTGTTCAATTTTCTTCATTTGTAGCTCCATTTGATGTGTAATTTTTACCCGCTGTTGCTCGTTTTACTATTTCATCATTTGGTTCATATAGCAGCCATTAGCTGCGATAAATCTAAACTTCCAGAGAGTACCGACAGTTACCGATTTGTTTCATAGTTTTTTTCAAAAATATTGTTTGCATTTCCAAAATTTCATTAAATCGGCTATAAAACACGAATTTGAAATTTGGAGGAAATTTAAACAATACGCCGACGCCGGATTGTGTAAAAACGGATGTTTCAAAGGAAACTGAAAGTATATTTCGTTCCGACAGAGGTGGTGGAGGCTGGACAAAATAATTTAAATAATAAGAGAAAATTCCTTAAACCTCAAAAGAAATGACGATCGCAGTAGTAACACTTCGTGCATGTTAATTCAAATGTATTCATAAAAGTTAAATGTTGCCATTTAATTCGAAACAGTAAAATTTAGTTTGAGAAAATGTTTTGTTAAATACAAAATTTAGGAGCAACAAAACATTTGTTTCCCATGCCGGGAATCGAACCCGGGCCTCCTGGGTGAGAGCCAGATATCCTAACCACTAGACAACATGGGATATGCATTTGCTCGCATTTCAAAGGTTCAACGTCTAAAATATGCAATATATAAATCATCTATATAATTATAATGTATAATACAGACCCGATGTCTCTGTCTGTTTGGTAACAACACTATTTATCGTTCCATTTAAACTTGCGAGTATTTTTTCTTTTATTTGTCCTTTCCTTTTGTCATTTGTATAAACAAACAGAATTGTTGTCTGCTAACAAACTAAATACAGCGTATTGTAGTCATGAAAGTGGGGCAACTTGCTGCGAGAACTTGAGGACATAAGCCACAGGAGACGACATTGTTGTTTGTTTAACCTTTGGATTGGCAAGTATTTGCATTCAGTTGTGCGTTTGGAGAGTCGTCTAATTGCGCTTTGTTCGTAAGACTGTTTACAAGGTTTTTTCTTACAAGTAGCATAATAATTCATTCTTAACATACTGCTAGTTTTTCCATCTTTATCAACAAACTGGTATTCATTCGTCGCAAATTTCCAACACACGTAATTGAATAAAAATATTCAATTCCACGGGAAAAAAAAACATTTATCATTTTATAAATTCTCAACCTGAATATTCATATACTACTTGAGTACATATTGCGTCCAGTCATGAGGTCAATCCAAGTTGACGATCTGACGCATTACAAAATAATTAAAATTAATTATACCAAAATTTAGCTAGAAACCAATTAAAGAAATTGTAAAAAACCATATATCAACTGAAATAAACAAACGTTTATAACTTAGTATTCAACAGCGATGAAGACTGTCTTTTATATCGTTTAAATCAATCAAACCGGTTCGTGAAGTTTTACCAAATATTTTTAAGGCATCACTTAAGTGTACTGTCGTTGCGGATTTTTAACTTTTATTAAAACACGCTAATTAGTATTGAATTAATCAATTTATTGATGATAGTGTTCAAGGTGTCGAAAGTCTTTTATTAAAATTAGAAAGATCTTTTGAAGAAACTTTTGTGTAATGTACAACTAGACGATTGAAAATTCTCGATTAAAGGGGAGACATTACAGACGTAGATGCTGTGAAAATTGTGTTGTATTTTAACATTTCCTTCAGTTTGTGTATTAATTTTCACACTGTTAAGTGACAGTTCAAAACTGGCCGAAATGTTCTTAAAGATTCGATGTTCAGTAACATTCGCTTTCTCTATTTGGAGATGGATTTGGGAGACGTCTTCTTTCAAAAAACAATCAGTGGTTCAGCATACGATGAGGATAACTAAATCACAGAGATTAGTCTGCGTTGTGACATATGCCGTTCGTTAGCTTATGGAGCATGCTTTGGCATAGAAATAGAGTTAATTATGACGATAAAAATTCCTGGTATTGCGTTTGAAAATTACTGTAGGTTTAATTATTTTTCCTCACTACAAATAGTTGCATCGACTATCTGACTAAAACGATGTGAATGTTATCAATAAAACGGATGGCTGAGGTAACACTGCCGGACTGGTGCTGAATGATAGCGCCAAATATTTAAAAGAATACTTTTAAGCGAAAAACAAGAACGATATTCTAAAAGTAATTTACTGTTTATTCAAGCATGGCAGATTATCGCTTTGCACCGTGCCGAGTTTGAATCCGATAAGAAAGAGATGTAAAAGGGATTTATCCAAGGGATCTTCTGTTCTGCTCCCCTCGTGGGAACAAAATAGATGCAAGTAAAATGAACTAGATGGTGTGGATCTCGGAACCCCGGCAGAAGTGAAACTTAAAGTGGTATGTAACCGAGCGAATATATTTTACGACTGTTTTACATTATTGTTGAAATATAGCCAAAATACAGAAAAGTGAGGTTACGTTTTCATATCAACTAACCTCTCTTTTTTGTGCGCCTCAATATTGCTACCCCACTTTGAACTTCGTACAAATTTAAATTGTTGTCCTGTCTTGCTTCCTCTTTGATATACATCGTATTTTTTTTTGTGGCGACGAACGGACAAATTTTCTTTACATCGGTTTGACACTCCATTCTAATGTGCTGCATACGCGTCTAAAAAATTTCACTTCAAAAATACTAAGAGGAAGAACTAGGCCAGTACTCTCCAAAGGCCGTATATATCGAAGGTGACTAACTCAAAACAGTTGGGAGAGGTTCCCTCAAAAGCAGCAATGATGAAGGACTCCATTTCCATGGCACCGAAACCGGGAGAAAGCGAAGCTAACTCTAAACAAAATATGACGGCTATTCCTCCGGGGTTACAACGGTACAGAAACAGTAACTAATCGTTCAGGATGTTGAACAAGTTTGCTGCGAACCCAGACCGGTAGCTCACAGAAGAACCGAGGGTGTCTGTGGCATGAACAAGGAGCACAGCTGCGTCATCTCCGAAAGGGCATGGATCTAAAAAACCTTAGGATGAGGTGGACGTTTTTCACAGTAAGCCAGGCAAGATGCTGACGGACACTACGTCAGGTTCTCCCAAGGCGAACATGCCTAAACTGTTCAGTAAAGTCTTGAAAGAACATGTAATGGTGCTAGCCGTCATTGACAAGAATTAAAAAGGCGGAAGTATCACGTCAGAGAAGTGGAAGTTGGTGTATAATGAACTAAACACTTTTGTTTGAAGGTTTAAGACGGAAAATCTGGTCCCCGCCGACCTACAGAGATGCGGTATAGTATCAAAGCCACAAAATCCCCTTTTGTGGCAGGACCAAGCCCAGATGAAGTCAAGAGGCCAGTTATCCAACAGTACGGTGAGAGGTCGTGCGGGTAACGAAACGGCTGATGCCTATTACTTCGGTTTCGGGTCAAACTCTTGACATTGGCAACCTGCACAAACAAGAGGTCGTTGCCAACAGTACAGCAGGAAGAACTGCAGGGGCGAAACGGACATTATCGAGCATAGTTCAGATTAAAAATTCTACTTCGCCAGCTCTACTTCTCAGGCTGACGAGTTCGGGTGAGTACGTGATTCTAATCCAAGAACGTTGGATTAATAAAAATAGTTCTATGGCATTAGAATGAAAGTGTATAAAATCATATATCCAAATAAGCCTGGGAAGATTAGATCCCTTGGAAAAATGTATCCCTTATTCTTGGGAAAAATAATTTAAATATTTTTCTACTTTCTCAATTCAAGGAGACAGGGATAAGGAGATTTCATCGGAGAATCGGGGAGAAATGGTCTTACAAGTGGAAAAAGGAAGATAGGTGTGGTACTTAGGTGCTGTGCAAACGCGAATCACACAATCTAGGGAAGCGAAGCGGTGTTTCTAGATGTGAATTTCGCCTCAGACAATATTTTTCATAAGATTAAGGAATGGAAGGTGCGGACGGAACGTTCCTTTTTTGACCACCGTTAGATAACCCATAGGTTCGACATTCATTTTCTACCCGGAAAGCCTTCAGAAAAGGCCTAACAGAAACCAAAAACCAGCATGGTGGTCCAAGAAACTGGTGACCTATCAGAAAGCTTGTAGGACATCCTTTCATAGAGCCAACAGCGCCAGGGAGGTCCTGGCTTGTGCAAGAGAGTTAAGGAAGACACGGTTTTTGGACAGCTTCTAGTGACGAATCCTAGGAACTTCTTATCGCCCACTTCCTAGAGAGCTTAGAAAAATTTGATGAATACATTCAATCATATAGGCTATAATAGGTTTCAAGCCTTATAAATCGGCAGAAAACCAAAACAACTCAGCGATTTTCCTCCCCTATTTGGTGGTAATCTTCCGAAAGCTGGGGGCTATTTCTTAATACGATACGAATACGAAAGTATAAGATTCTTATTTGAATTAAACAGAATTGAATCATATTCGCTCGTTTCTTATTTAAATCAAATATGAATCTTATAAATTCGAATTCAAATTGTTTTTAGGAATAGACCTGCTGCCGTGTGGACTGAGCTGGAGTTTGACCACCAATTTAGTCAGGATTGTGTAAATCGAAAAATAAAATCGCGACGAATAATTGAGGATGATTGAGGTGGTTTACTCAAGGGATTCGCAAAATTCACGGCAGGTATTTGACTAATGACAACCAAAACAGAAAGCTCCGAAGGGTTGACAATGCTGTTAAACCATAACGTTAGTTTTTGATTAAATTAACCAAAGTTGAGTTTAATTGAAGATATCTCGGAGTAGTCCCAAAGAGTTAGGTCAGCCAATATTAAGATAATCGAAAACGAATTCAAACAAATCAAATTCTTGTCATTACTAGTTTGGAGTAATGCGGCTAAGAATTGTGTTGAATTCTTTTACATCCGATTCACATGTATTTACGGAGCTGATTACACTTCCTACAACCGTTACTAAATTAACATATCGTGAAACTTACAACACCCGTGAATAGCAAGCTTACAGTTGCATTAGAGGTAGCTGCCTGTATTTGAAGTTAAAGTTATCAGTTCCCATTCAGATGCTTGGCGATGTGATGATTTGTTCTTGAGTCTCTTGGCACTGTCACGCCATTGTAAAATCTATCATAGTATTTGAAAACATAAAGAAGCGATTGATGTTCGGAAAACTCTTAGTTGACGATCTGCTTACCCAAGTTTCGAATGCCAATCAGTAATTATGTCCAGAATTGCAAAACTATAAATTTGAATTTGTTTCAAGTTCGAATGAGAAATAATATCGAAATAGTGATGATAAAACTTAATTTTAACAGCTTCTGTAATCCACCGACTACCATTCTAATTGAATTCTTCATACAAAGTATAGATTATAATAACATACTCTTGATATGTCGTACAATTTAGTTGATTAATTACCATAATTATATATAACCATTAATTGAATGTAATTACGAGAACATTACAAACACTTTGTAATTTAATTATTGCGGTTTTTATGTAGACATATTTATTGGAATGAGTTCAAGTTCATAATAATATTATGCTGAAAATATTGGATGTCGATTTGAATAATTGAATGTGCGTAATCGTAAAACATATTGCTAATTGTGCAGAATGATTCATTATTATTCTTGCAAGGCGTGATTTATTAATCAATTTTAATCAATCAGTGGGTTTGTACTTAGTTTGGGAAACACTAAATATGTATTGGGATATAAAATTTAATGTCACCCGTTTAGAAGAAATTTCTATTTTGCGGAATGGTGTGCCTTGTCTAATTTAGCAAAACGATATGAATCACTTGCCGGTACAACGACTAGGTTTTAAAATATGCTAATTCGTTAACAAAACAATTTTACATTTTCAATTTTCACCTCCTTACGTTTGCCTAATGTCCCTCAGAGCTCATCATCAAATATATTGTTGCGGTGACTCCTAGATCAGAATAGAATAAGTTAATCAAAAGCGTAAAGTTTACTACTAGTGACATCTAGGTTAGGATATTATAGTTAATTGTACTAAATGGAAATTTTCCATGCTAACATTTGTCTACGTTGTACCAGACTAATCTCACTGGAAAATCATGATAGTTCTAGAACTTTGGCTTGAGGACTTAAAAATGTGAACGAGATCGAATTGAGTAAAGTTTCATTTGGTAAACGATTAGTAAGTTGAATGCGACCGAGTGAATATTAAACCAAGCGATTTAAAAAGTGCTTTAGTGCGAATATGGTATTTGTGTTAAATTGAAGTGGTGTGTTTTATTTACAATCCAGAGATTCGTATTTGACTGACAAGCGAAAAAGTAATAATTGGTGAACCTGAGAAACGGGTTTATGCAGTGATGATAGTAAAGAGTAAACGTACTATAAAACGCGACTACGTGAGGCCATGGAGAAAGAAAGGAAAGGAAGTAACCGATCTAGCGAGTGAGGAGAAAAAAGAGGTGAAACACAAACGTTGGTCGAAACAACACTTTTACTGTCTAGAAGTTTCGATTTGTCACAATTAATGGCTGCTATGAACCAGATGATGGACCGACAGCTAAAAAAAATTAAAAATCAGCTGGCGCAACAAAGAGAGCAGTCAAACCAAAAGATGGAACGACAGATGATTCAGATGAAACACCTGAACGAACAACAGTTGGATGAGATTAAACACTAACAGAATAAACGAGAAATTGAACAGAAGCTGCCAAGCCACTGCAAGTGGTTCAGACCATACACTCGATCAATTTAAAGCCACCGACATTCGACAGAAGAGGTAGATCTTAGTAGTGGCTCTTAAAGATGTGCTCTCGAAGATTAAGATGAGCTCTTAAAGGTAATAGTGGCTCTTAAAGAAAAAGCCGCGAAGGCTACAAATCATTCCAGAAAAAGAATGTAACAGCTATGCCGAAATTATGAAAGCGTGCGGAAGCAAATTTACACATATGTCGGCCGATTACATGGGGAGGCTTAAAATTGATGTATTCATTGATGATATTCGAGATCCGAAGGCATACACAGCAGTGATGTTGTCATCTAAAGCAACGTTTGCATAAACCATGCGTATCATTCAAGGGTGATGTTGGTGGAAAAAAGTGTGCAATTGCGCTGAATACGGAAAGATCTGATCGAAGGAGTTGTACAGCTGGCTGGTGGTTTACAATTATGAATGGCAAATAAGGGAAGTATAGTTATAATAGGTAAAAAATCGCAAAGGATAAAGATCAGAAATATTGACTTTCAACAAGAAATTCTGGTCGCAGATGCTATCATCTGAATATAGCTCTCACTAAACCAACTATTCTTCTTCTCACCGAGACCCAAATTAAAACTCCGGTGACTCTGCAACCATCGACATTAAGGGATATTCCTTAATCCTTCGGTTGATTCCCCACAGCGGGCTGGCCGCTTATATCTGTGGGGATATCGCTTATTCTACCGCCAGCTATTTAGGCCAAAGAAAGAATGACGATTTCAACTTCTATGGGTTCAAATTCCGGTCTCGAAACACTGCCTCTTTCTTTGCGGTTTTTACCGAAGCCCAAATATTCCTTGGGTACGTCATTCACTAAGGGTTCGATGTTGACTACATTGAGCTAATTCTTCAGATATAACTTAACGCTGTGGAGGACTCTTTATGACAAACGGCGGAAGACCTGTGGAAAGGCTATTGGAATGAAACCGGTTCCACAATGGATGGAGGATTTATCACCGAAGCTGTAATCAGCAGGGGACCTTATACCGTTATCATAAGGATGAACGAAGTGGTTTATCGAATTCAGAAGAGACATCTAAATAAACCGAATGTAGTGTAAAATCAGAGTGTATTTTGGAGCGGCTGGTTCGCTACAGAGGCTCGGTTTTGTCCGGGAAGAATAGGGCTAGGTGAGCATTAGTGTTACGATGACACCTAGATTAGAATAGGATAACTAAAATACTTGTAGTGACTGATACGTAGATTAGGGTATTATAACTAATTGTACTATATGGAAATTTTCAATGCTAAAACTGTTTTACATCTTACTTGACTAATTTTACTGACAAACTCACGTTTTTTCTATAACTTTGGTTTACGTTTATAAAAAGACGAATGAGCTCGACTGGCAAGGTATAAAAATAACAAGAATTGTAAAATTCTAAAATGTGTATGGTTGGCGATTATTACAAAATGGCCTAAACGCCTCAAGAGGAGTATCGTCTCTGATTTAGCTTATCAATAAACCAAGCAGGAATCCTGGTTAAACGATTCGTTCGAGCGAAGACTTATCTAGGTCAGGAAATGAATTAAGGTTTTAAGTCAAATTGGACTATTCTAACCTGAATTTGATTTAAAATATCGGAAGCGAATTTACAGCTCAAAATTCACTTGCACTGTAACTGCAAGTGAAACTTTGAAGGCAGATTGTCGAATAATACCCTGATTCTCCAGATAATGTCAATAACAAAGAATTTTTCTGATCGAGATATAAATAAAAAATTCTTAAGAGTAATCCCCTCCTCCTTAAAAAAAGTTAGGTTCTGAAAATAAATGGGGCGACCAAAATTAGAAATCCAGGCAGAATACTTGCGACGCTCAAGACTTACGACTCTCAAGCACTCATCAGAAACGCTTCATACCTGAGTAGCCGCCAGTAGCTTCCTGTTATAAGCGCTGAATTTTCAGTGCGCTTCATTAAGATATCTTTAGCAAAAATTAAGTGGTTGCCATGTATCCGAAACAAACTGCTGAACCACTGGCCCAATTGATGTGTCAGATGCGTTTACTGTTATTACCAAACCTAGACTAACGATGGGCTTGTACCGTTTCAAAAAATCATTCAGTAAAATTTGTCACGAATGAAAGACTAATCATCCCTTAAGAAAACGCTTTAGTTGTTTAGAGATAGATTAGCTCTTGCAATAGTAAGATACCTTCTCCAGTGACCGTATACGGTATGATCTAAAAATTTAATTTTTAAAATTGCGAACATGCTTTTGTCAATATTGACAACCAAAATTTGTTCCGAAAATTTGTGAAAACTAATTTTGAAGTGCTCCAAATGCTCATCGAAAGATTTAGAATATCGTTAAGATACACAAAACAAATATTTAGACCCTGTTGGTATGCATCAAACGTTGGAACGATTGAGATGCATTCCATAAGACCAACAGTTTTTTTTACAATATTTGAAAAGACCGAAAAAGCTGCTTTTAGAATGGATTATCTGACGGTTCAACGGTAATTTGGGGGTAAGCCTGGACAAGGTCTAAAGTAAAAAAAAATGCTACAACCCTTCAATTGAGATGAGGAATTGAATAATTGTCGGATACTACAACTTTATTCAAATCCAGTAATCCCTGCAGGATCCCCAATTGCTAGTGGCACCATTAATTCGAACTCAGCTTTAGAAATAGGAAGTTTGTCGGGTGCTAACCGGCGAGTTTTACTAGAAACTTTGGCTTATATGTTTCTTCAAGTAGGTAAAAGCCAATTGTACAATTGACTGAATTCCGTGAGCTTTTTGTAATATTTTGATAAATTTTGGGGCGCATTGCTGATTTATCGATGCTATACATGGAGGGATCCTGCACGGAAGATAAAACACCCGTTGTAAACAGAGAGGTTGACGAATTAATGCGCTGCGCCTCTGATAATAGCCGTCGACACGTTAGCAATGAAAATTTCCAGGTGAAATTTCGACGAAAACCAATATTTAAATTCAAAATGCGAGTGCCAAAAGCTTTATCTAGAATCCCATTTGCCACAAATAAATTCAATGCTGGATCAACCTCAGTGATTTTAGCGAAATTGGCTGAAACTTCTATCTAATACTCCCCATACATTTTCTAAAGGGTTGTGATATGGCTAGCAAGGGGACCAGCCAAGGTCACGTTTAGATTTTTCGTAACTTCTTCGAGTGCTATCCTGTTGAAAAACATAAAATCAAGGGATAATTCAAATATTTCAAGTAAATTTTTATTCATCAATTTCAAGTATAGATGGGCTCAAATTAAACAAAGCACCTGATATTTCAACCATATAGTCAAAGTACATATTTTCATTATTGTCTTTAGAAATAGCCGTAATTGGTTGGCGGTTCGTCTTTACTGCAAACTTTTGCCATAGAATTCCGATTATTCGTTCCACATGCGTCCTTACAGTGGAAATTTGGCTATTATTTTCAACGGAGATTGGTTCAAGCTGAGATTTTGCATTTTTAAATGACGGTATGATCAATCTGGCTTTTTCAGTCTTTTTGGCTTCTTCAATTAAAAACCCGCGATCTGCAAGAACTATGTCTCCCTCAGCTATTAAATTTAAGATGCCACAGTTTTCAAATATAAATTTGTCGCTACATTGTCCTCCATATCCTTTGGAAATAAATGCTATGTTTCCAAAAGAAGTGATACATATGAGATATTTAACTGTTTGGTGTTGTTTGTAATTGGAAAATGTGTTAGACCGATCTAAAAAGTTGTCTGAAAGTAAAATATATTTATTGTTTTAAATTAGTAATGTAAAAGAATATAGGTAAATAGGATTTACCTGGCTTCTCCGAACATATTTCAAAATAGTCTATGATGAAAACAGGTTTAACTCCGAAAATATCTTTAAAAATATCAGGAACATTAGCTAACGATGCTTCCTTATCCGGCCAAAATACAAAACAACTTAATTTGTCGTGAATAGCGACGATTGCTTTATGAAATAAAGCTGATATTGTTTTGATAGAGACCCGATAATAAAATGACAGGTATGTAAACGGTATATCTATTCTGATTTTTATGAGTGCCATTAAAAATATTTCGAATCTGCTTATATTTTCTATATAATTGACTGGTAAAACGTGCTCAACTTGTTTAAATACAGTTTCCAGTGTGTCGTAGTCATCGAATCCCGTCAAGTATTTAGTTATTACTGGACGATTTTTCAGATCTTCCATTGTTGTTTGCGTTCTGGTCACAACATTCCCTTCTTCCAGTGCTTTTACTTTTTCAGATAGTGACTCTATCTTTTGTTCCAAACTGTTTATGTGGGCTTTCATAGCACTCTCAAAATAAAATGTTGAAGCTTAATAATAAACAAATTAATGGTTTATATTTTGTTTCGTATTTAGTATAAAATTTACCTTCAGTTTGGCAAGATTTGTCGTCACACAAGGGATCAGTTTGAAACGGATCTTCTTGCAATATATTGGAAGGGCTATTATTCACGTTTTCTATCATTTCAATTTCTGGTTCATAATTTGTTGGATTCTGTAAGATCTCCTTCAATTGTGACCTTCGAGTTGACCTAGAATATCTTTTTGTGGATTTTGTTGAAGCTGTAGTTGTTTCATAACCCAATTCAAGTGACGGAACCCAATCAGGATTTAAAAAATCTTTAATATTCGCACTACGGCCAGAGAGGAAATGTTTCGAACACACCGTAGCGTATTTCAGTGATGAGAGTTTTAAATCTTTTCGATTTAGTGCCTTCAACCACTTCTGTTGCCGTTCTTCAGCAAGTTTAACTAATTTTATGCGGGTTTTCGGTATGACTGGAAATCGGAAAAATTTTATTCCTATATCCCTACCCGCTCTCATACGACAATTCATTACACAACATTTAAGTACCATTTTAATGATACCAAACAAAATTAATAAAACTTAATTATGTAAATAATACTTCTAATCATTCCAATATTCAACAATCAACAACAAACTGCTTTGACAGATAAAGAAAAAGTACTATAAATACAAACCCAACCCAACTAACCAAAAAATGGTGATCACAAAATTGTCGACCAATCCTCATGTTTTCCGAAAGAGGCAGCACGGTCAGAAAAGAAGTACAGAGCGTTTGCCACTAAGTAGATGTCACTACAAAATAAAAAAAAATATTTCTGGCGTTTTTGAAAATGGGATAGTCAAAATCAATTTAATTATCACGTATTAATAATAATCACTTTTATAACACGAAAATATTTTTGTTTATTGTATGTCATACAATTTTTGACAGCAAATATTTAGTGACGCCTAGTGGCATTATGTGAAAGTTGCTTGTGTTTTCGGAGTTTTCCGAAAGATGGTAGCTCTTGCGGATGTTGAAAATTTGACATTTAAACATGATCTATAGATCATGTTTCAATGTCAAATTTTTTTTAAACCGCAAGAGCGGAAAACTCCGAAAGCATAATCAAATTTTACATAATCCACTAAATATTTGATGTCAAAAATTGTATGACATTTTGTACACATAACATTTTGTAAACATAAAACAAAAATATTTTCGTGTTTTAAAAGTGATTATTATTAATACGTGATAATTAAATTGATTTTGGCTGCCCCTTTTTGGAAAACGTCAGTAATATTTTTTTGTTTGTGTAGTGACATCTAGTGGCAACCGCTCCGTACTTTTTCTTTAATCGTGTTGCCTCTTTCGGAAAACGCTCCGTACTTTTTCTTTAATCGTGTTGCCTCTTTCAGAAAACATGATCTATTTATCACAAAATGTACGTTGACAATGTTTGTGATATGTTTTGTGATATGAATTCGAGATATCTAGTTCAATCAACATATTAAACACATTTTATGGAAATTGCATTTGGAATTTTCTAATGTTTGAAGCTAGAAATGTACTCAACTGAATTCGGCTCGATTGTGCTGTATTTTCGAAACCGAAAAAGTACAGTTGTACATTTGATCAGTGCTGCCACTTTACTACAAATGTAGCAGATATGCTAGAATTTATTCATTTTAAGGTTCACAAATCACTACCCACTAAACCGATTCTGCTACATTTTTATGTAAGTTTACGTTTTGTACTGTACACTTACACGAGAAAATGCCTGACTAATTAATATTTTAGCTAACTTCATTACGCTGCTACTACTACTTTTTCTCGAACAATTTTTTTGTATTATCAAATGTCAAACATTCCAAACCCATTACAAATAAGTGGATGCTATTCTAAAATGTAAAAAATACTAATTGAATTGCAGTTAAATTTGCGGCTGGTGCAATTTTCAATTAAAAACGTAATTTAATTCTTGATTGTTTTAGTTGTCTCAATTTTACATTTTTAAGCTTATTGAATTGAAAAATATTTGCTAAATCGAACTCCCTGCATACACCAATTTTGAGTAAATAGGTTAGGTTGGAATTAGAATTTCATCAAGTTTTAAAGTGTTTAATGTTTTTGTGGTGTAAATTGATTCAACTGTGTAAATAAAAGCCATATTTGGTATATGAACTGATTGCATTCATAGAACATTGTACAGAAAAATTAAGCTAATAATTGTGATTTTCATTAATTGATATTTTACTATAAGCTCAATTGTTGTAGGCCTGCCGTTAGAAAAATATTCATCAAAGTGAGCCCCCTTCTTCCTTCAGAAAATCGGTTAGTTTATAACGAGAGATAATTAAATGATGACAATTTCAATATTTACAATATTTTTAGAAATTATTTGTGACCAAATGGAGAAACAGAAAGTTCTTCTGATTCCGACTCCACTTTACAACAAACACAATGCAAACAATAGAAACAAAAATATAAAAGCGAATGGGAAGTTTTACATCCGTGGCTTAGGAAGATGAACGATCAGGCATTTTGTTCAATTTGTTTTAAAGTATTAGCCTATAATAAATTTCTCATTTTAAACGACACGAAACACAAATCAAAACGCATTCAAGAAAAATGAACATTCAAAGTACAAGAGCCAATATTATACAAAGTATCTGTGTCTGTAGGTAATCCCAATCCCGCCCGATATCGGAAAAGAGTAGCTGAGTTTGGTTGGGTAATGTATTGTGTTCAATAGCACCAACTTTTCCGTCAGATGGATTCTCTGCTAAAGCTAATGCAGACCACTTGTGTAGATTCGGAAACGGCAAAGGAAATGAAATGCGGGCGAACAAAATCAACGACAATGTTGAACCAAATAATTGAGCACTCCAAGCCACAAATTACAAACAAATTGTAAAAATCAAAGTTTTCAAATGTTAGATGACACAACTGACGTGTCTATGCCCAAATGCTTGGTAATCGTAGCTCGATATTTTCCTATTAGTGGAATTAACAATTTCGATGGCACAAGAAATTTTTGATGTGGTGGAAATTTCGTTTTTAAATTCCAATATACCGACTGAAAACGTGATTATGATTAGTTTAGCTGTTGACAATGCCGCAGTCATGACGGGCCATCTAAATGAAGTAGTTTCAAAATTTTGCGTACGTTTCATTCGTTACATTTATGTGCATCATTCAAGAATAATCGTAATTTTTTTAACAAACCGGGTTTACAATTGATAATGATAGTTTACCGAGATCGTTTTTATGCTTTATATTTTTTTTTATGGTCCAAATATTTGAGAAATAATTCCTTCGAGTATATAATGTCTAAGATAAATGGAAAAAAGGGTAGACAAAATTATGAGTACATAACATAAAACAATTAAATTATTAAATGTTTTTGGCCATTTACGTACCAATTATTAAATTTTTTATTTTTTTACGTAATGTGCTCAAATTTTTGCCATCATTTTCGTTTGGGTTCAAATTATTGGTATCGACGTACCTTTTTAAATATTATGACCATATTCAACGTTAAATATAAATGTAAAAATATATTACCTAAATAAAAATTCAGTTCACAAATTATTGTTAACGTTATAGCAGTGTTTTCTCGTATTTAAAGTTTCAAAAATATTCGTTGTGTTAAGTATACATTACTTGTTTATTTAAACAGATGTACCTATTTTGTCTACCTTTTACGATTTAAAAAATAGACTACTGATTTAGTGCATTTTGAGATTCTCAAAATTGAAATCATCGTTTTTAAAACAATAAAAATTTGATCTAATTAAAGTGAATCAAACTTTGTTAAATAATGGTGGGTTGTGCTGTGTTTAATTGCAAAAGCAATAACAATAAAAAATTAAAAAGAAATTCTGGTGGTTCTGTGGGTGCACAAGATAATATACGTTTCTTTCGATTTCCAAAAAATCCAAGTTACGCTAAAATTTGGGTGCAGAAATGTAGCAGAAAGGATAAATTCAATATTAAAAACTCTTTTATATGCTCAAAACATTTTACTAATATCCACTATATAAGAAATCTTCAACATGAATTATTAAATTATTCACCAAAAAATAGTAAGAAGCTGAAACCAGATGCGATACCTTCTGAAAATCTTCCGGGATCAACATTAGTATCACAACCAGTCACAAAACGCCAAGAGCGCCAAGAAAAAAGGCAACTAAAGGCATATGTGGCAACTATTCGGTTGTCAAATCAATAGTAAGTTTTATTAGCGATTCATTGATTTAACGTATTCTGAAAAAAATTAAGATACATTTTTTTATTTCATGCAAAGTTCCTGTGCTTTATCTGCTGACCATTCTACCAACAATCCTCATGTTGAAAATGGAAATACTGGTGTTAGTTCCGAAAATTACTTTCCCCTAAAATTTGATAAAACAACCAGTACGAGTACACTTAATTTAAATGAAAACTTACATCCTAATACAGTACAGCCAACCGAATCATTATTAAAAGAAAATGAGAGGCTTTTGAAAGAATGCCATAAGCTAAGAAATGAAAATAATTACATAAAAAAAATATTTACACCAGCTCAACGGAAAAAAATACAAAATCAAGGAAAACGTGTAACATGGGAAGTTGATGATATTTGCAAAGCTATTGCCATTTTTTCCAGTGGACCGAAGGCGTATCGATTACTTTTAAAAAAAAACTATCCATTTCCCGCCGTCTCAACTTTGAGGAAATGGGCTTCGGAAATAAATATCAACCCCGGATATTTAAATGTAGTTTTCAAGTTGATGAAAAATGCGGATATGTCTCCTTATCAAAAGGTTTGCTTGTTAATGGCAGACGAAATGAAAATCCAGAAATCGTACGAGTACGATCAGAACTCTGAGACCTTGCTGGCTCCAGTGAATTATGTGCAGGTCATAATGGCAAGAGGGCTATTTGAAAATTGGACACAGCCAGTGTACTACAACTACGATACAAAGCTATCTAAAATAATACTAAATAATATAATTAAAAAATTACATTTAATTCAGTACGATGTTGTAGCAATTGTTACTGATCTGGGAGGGGGAAATAGAGAATTGTGGAATGAAATGGGAATAAGCGAGAGCCAGCCTTTCTTTGGGAATTCGTGTGATCAAAATAAAAAAGTGTACGTATTTAGTGATACACCGCACATGATTAAACTGTTTAGGAATCATTTATTGGATTCTGGGATTTTGCTTAATAATATTTTATTGACGAAAGAACCACTTCAAGCTAGCCGTTTAGGAGCTACTGATCTGACGGTGAGAAGTGCTCTAAGTCCGAAGGTGAAATTTGTAAACCAGTTGTTTTCATATACCAATTCATGCGCTATAAATATAATGGATGCTTTAGGTCTTGCAAAATCAAAACATTGGGCTGAGCTAGCAAATTTGCTTAAACAGGTCAGATTATTTTGAAAATTTTAGTTGTGTACATCATTTCCTTAATTGATAAATTTTATTTTCTGATTATTTAGGTCAACGACTGGTTCGATTTGTTCAATGCAAAGGTTCCACGAATCAATTCGCGCCCAGGAATGTCCGCCTATGGATTAGAAATAGAACAACAGGATTTGATACTTGATAATATGGAGAATACTACCAAACAAATGCGTGTTGGTAATAAAAATTCCCTTTTACCATTTCAAAAAGGGATTATTATCAGCATCAATGCCCTGAAAATGTTATTCCGGGATTTGAAAGATCAATATAAGATCTCATACCTCCTGACATATCGTCTAAACCAAGACCCATTGGAAATATTGTTTGGAATTATTAGAGCAAAAGGAGACCTTTCTGATCATCCAAATGCTTTACAATTTAAATATCGCCTTCGAAGTATTATATTGGGGCAAAACGAAAGTGTTTTATCACAATCAGTAAATGTGGAATGCGATAATACAGATTACATTAAAATGGATGTCAGGGAAGCGTTAAATGAGCCTGATGTAGCAGATTTGACCGATAATATCCTGACAGCCAGTTTATTCAAAGATCTCACTGAATCTGATAGAGAAACTTCATCTGAATTACCGCAAGATATGGGTGATTTGGAGTATGATGGGTTGGAATCTTGGAATATATATAGCTGACTATAAATTAAAACGCCTACAATTTAACGTTCCAAACAGTTTAGAACGTTACAACGAAATCGAGCCTAGTGGAAGATGGACGTGGACGGATACAGTGACCAGTGAGTGAAGGAGGCCTAAAACAACCAAGCGATGAATTTATTCAAAATTTAAAAAAAGTTAGAGGATATCTTCAACAAAAGTAATTCGACGATATTCAAAGTTGGAAGAAACTACATAAACTACTTAATACATATCATATTCTAACGAAGTCGAATTAGATTTAAAAATAAAAAACATGTTTTTTAAAATTCGATTATTAAACGCCAGTTAATAGAAGAAAATATAAATTTGGAAAAAAGGAAATTAAATACAATTATAAATTAAAATTTAATCTCTCGGCTTATTTCATTTATTGCTCTAAGTTGGACACGAATATTAAAAACATGCCTCTTTTCCATTGCAGAGTGCATAAGGTGCATAACTAAAATAAAAATTGAAATGTTTAATTTTAATTTTAACATAAAGTTGAAAAACAATTTAATGGTAAGGTATGATAAAAAAAAATTCATTAATTTAAAAAATTAATCAAAATATCACGAATCTCCCATATAAATACCATCATCAGCGCCAGCAGATTTGCCTACAGTGGTACGTGATGTCAAATTACGTAAAAAAATTAGCAATAATAAGCATTGCGCGATGCCACTACCACTACCACCACCAGAATCACTCTGGCATTACCCCCCGAAGCCCCGAACCCAACCTGTAAAAAAACCTAAAACAGAAATTTCATATTCTCTCGGTAGTATAGTTAAATTTCATTGTTCGAAAATGATCTTAATTAATAAGATAATTTTTTAAATCCACTCAGAATGTACAATCCCATTTACAAGAACGATCATCGGCAACTAATAACTTGCGCATAAGCACATATTATAAGTCATTTCTCACGCTCAGAGATTTATACTTTCTGTCATCATCATGGATATTTGCGCCTTTCAGTTTTAATTGAATAGACTTGAAGACTGACTACAGAAATGATCCTGTGAAGTATAGTCTTAATGAAACAACATTTTACGAAACTTTTTAGCTGACCTAAAATCATATTGTTATAGCGAATTAAATGTGGGCATAAGAAAATAGTTAAATTATAATTTCTGATGTACATACAAAAAATGAATTTTTTTAGCCTACATTAAGGCGAGTTTTTCTTAATTAAAAAAAAATTTTGTTCTTCAACAGCGTACATTTGGTAGACTATGGTGTCAGTGTACATGCTAATTTATACGATTGCAATTTGTTATGAACTAACATTATGATGAATATACTTATAAATAAAATTTATCGAATTTTATTTAAATTTCTTATTAGCAGCAGAGTAACAGATATTAATATTTTGCTCATAAAAAACTGGAGTAAATCTTGAAATTTCCCTATATAATTCAATTATATGTTTGTACGGTCACGTTTTGCAAAATGTGATGAATATGCATAAGAAAATTTTCTGCATATTATAGTAATTCTATTTGTTGAATGAAAACATCATTAAATTTTTGTAGCAAATATTTTTATCCAAAAACATTTCTAAACCTTTCTAATTTGGTGAAGGTGACAAAAACTTCTGGCTAAACCGATTGCCGGGCAACTTTAAGAATATTTCTATCGTGAGACTTATAAGAGAACTGTTAGCTGAACAAATTTGGATTTAATGCTCAATTCAGGATAATCTAAGTTGAAGAACGTCAGTCAACAGGTGGATATACCTGTATAATCTTCAGGGAATATTTTCAAACATACGGATCCAGATTTGAACTTTATGGTACGACCACGTTGCTTATGCTAACACATCCGAAACTGTTGGCTCGAGGCACTCTCAACTCTCTTGCAATTTGCTTTTAACATTCTAGCATCATAAGATGTAATCAAATTGGGAGCTCCCATGTTGTCTGTTTTAACAGCTGTTGTTATAGTTGTAAGATACCTCGAATTCAATACAAACGCCACCTGTTTAATGAGCGTATTGAATTCTTCGTATAACAAGTTCACATTTCCCATCATGCGACGAATATGATACTTGGCCGACTTCACCGTTGCTTCGTTAAGACTACAAAAATGATGTGAATTTGATGGCACAAACTTCCAGTTTATTTGATTATCTTCGGACAACTCAGCTTTTATTTGACTGTTGCGAAGTAGCTTATAGTCCGTGAAGATTTGAATTGGCACCTACAAAATTTGTGCCATTGTCTGAGAAATATTTTTGCATAATCCTCTAGTTGAAATGAATCGTCACAGAGTGCCCAAGAATGAAGATGATAAGTCCGCGGATAATTCCAAGTCAATTCCGACATTGTAAAATGGTGGAGCCATAGTTACTCGTTCACCGGGAAAATCTTTGCTGCAATAGTTTTGGCCTGTCACGCGTGCACAAAACTCACTCCCTGCATATTCTTTTTGAGTCATCCTTTTAGTAATTTTGCAGAAGTATATAGCATGCCGTGAAGAATAAGACAGCGATGTAAATTGAAGACGTCCGCCAACTCGCAATAACTTATCCTTGTTTCGAAATATCGATAATGACTTTAGCGTGAGATTACGAATTGTGTAGTCTTTCTTTTGTGCTTTGTGTTCTTGAGAAGGTTTCTTTAAAATGTTGCTCACATTTATTTTCAGGAAGTGGCGTGACGAAGTTAATCTCTTCTTCTTCTTCCGCTGGCGCTACATCCCATGAAGGGATTTGGCCGCCTCAACGATGCTCATCCAAATAATTCAATCCGCCACAAGAGAACGCCAGACACGGTGACCGAGTGTGTATACGTCCCTCTCAACGTCGTCCATCCATCGAGTAGGTCCTACTATAGTAGGTCCTCTCTCCCACGAGGTCCTACTTTCGCTGGTGCCGACTCCAAGGCCTGTTTAGTGGTCCGATTTTGTGAACGTAGTACGTGCTCAAGCCAACTCAGCCTTGACTGATCTGATCTCGTGATTCATTCACATTCTGTACGTGGCTCCCTCTTTAATGGGACCGAGAATTCTTCTTATCATCTTACGCTCAGTTACAGCGATTTTCTGGATGTTTTGCGCTGTTAGTGTCCAAGACTCGCAACCAAAGGTGATAACTGGTCTTATCAGCGCCTTGTAAATGTTCAATTTTATTTTGCGCGATATATGAGGAGACTTGAACATTTTGATATTGGCGTAAAATGTTCGGTAGCCTGCTGCGATCCTCGATGAAATGTCCGTAGAAAGGGAGTTTTGCTCAGTGATCAGTGATCCTAGGTATATTTAAACTCATTCACCTTTTCATATTGAGTATCTCCTGAAATGAAGTCCCCATGTATTTGGTCTTCGCTTCATTGATCTGAAGGCCTCTTGTTGGGCTGTTAATTCTAATGGAAGGAGGATTTCTTTCAGAGAGATGATGTTGCGACCCAGAATGCAAATATCGTCAGCGTATGCTAATAGCTGAGTTGATTTATAATACAGGCAGCTACTCTGCGCCATATTGAAAAGAGTTTGAGCTATTGGGTCTCCTTGCCGCACTCCAGATGTTATCTCAAGCATCCGAAATTTTGCCTTCTTTTAGCACGTTATCTATTGAGCCATCCATTAAAAGCTGGGATATTGAAACCAATTTTGACGGTATGCCCAGGTAGGATAATACGTTCCATAACGTATTCCTCTTAATGTTTTAATGCTGTTCTGTTCATTGTACATAAAAACTAGATCATCAGCAAAAGCAACCAAATCGGAATTGAACTCACACTATAAAATATGGAGTTTAAATGAATTAAAACTAGCAAAGGCAACTTTGTTGACTTAATAGCAGCCTACCACAGGCCGCCGAAATGTGATGATCTTGGAGGTATAAAATGGGACCTTATTCGGTCTGTGTTGAGAAAATTGGAAATAAAATTAGGATTTTTCATAATAAATTGATATAATTGTTTTAATTGACTATTTGCGTCCACAAAATTTGATCCATTCTCGCTGTGAATCTCCTTACAATTCCCTCCTCGTGCCACAAATCTTCTAAGAACTGCAATATACGTCTTTGTGGTGAGATCACCAACCAACTCCAGGTGTACGGCCTTAGTACTTAGGCAAACTGATAAGCAAATATTGCTTTTGTTTGTCTTTTGCCCTTGTCCTCTGGTTATATGGGTGTAAAAGGGTCCCGCATAATCGACTCTCTCTTTTAGAAATGGTCGTATTAGACCAACTATCGCCTCTGGCAGGTCGCCCATTGTTTGAATTATCTCTTTTGCTTTATACTTGGTACATTGTGTACAGCCATGAACAATTCTTTTTACAGCATTCCGGCAACCCAGTATCCAATATTTTTGACGAAGTGTATAGCCATCATCAAAGTTTGCCCTCCATGGAGATGTCGATGATGGTTTTCCTTTATACGATTACTTTGGTGAGGTAGTCTCTATAGATGGCAATAATATGGGGTGTTTGATTTCGTAAGTGATTGATGCGTTTGATAATCGACATCCTACTCGTAGTATACCAAATGCATCAATAAATGGTTGCAATGATTTCAAGTTGCTCGACTTCTGCAAATTCTTGTATAATGATATAGGGTTTATTTCTTCAGCAAAATGTTTACGATGGATTGTTCATATAAGTCTTCTTTCATCGTCAATTAACTCCGCAATTTGCAAATAAGCTAAAACGCGTACCATTTTAGCGAAACTGGAAAATTTGTCGATAATTCTTTCTACCAAATTCTTCTCGTGAATTTGTTTATTATAGGTTCCGGAAGTTGAATCGGTAATGAATGGGTCTTCCTTTCCTCCATTGAGACATTATTATTTTTGTACTGCGAAGGCAATTCATTAGGATTTTTTAACCACTTCGGTCCGTTCCACCATAAATTGATTTCAAGTACCTGGTCTGGCTCTTTCCCCCTCCAGGCACAATCACCAGGATTTTCTTTCGGATTTTCTGCTCATGTGTGTAAGAATTTCTGACGTATACGAATGTCGATGAAAATATTTCAATGTTTTGGATATGCATAAATATTTACAATTTTAGTCCTCAAAATGTTTCCTTTAGCATTCTTAAATTTGATAACAATAAAGCTCCACAGAGCTCATGGCGAGCTTTTAATAACTGTTTAACTGGCGCTACTTTGGTCTCAGCTGATAGTAGCGTGATAATACTCTCGCCATTAGGTTGAATTACTCTGGAGTATACTGCTGCCGAATATGCTTCTTTACTAGCATTTGAGAATCCATGTAATTCCATGTAAGTGTTTCTGGTTGTTTGGATGTGGCGTGGTATCTTAATCTTTTCGATTCATGGCAGACTATCTCGCAGATTTAGTCATTTTTCAGTGAGATTGATTGATCCTATTCGGTCGAATAATCTACTGGCCCCTGACAATATTCCCCTCTTTGTAAGAATTGGACGTTGTTGGAGATTCACACGGAAGTAGAAATAATCTCCCTTTGGAGTGCCCGCATGGCTAAGAATGGAGCACTGGATGTATCGTAGATAATAGTCAGCAGCTCGTTATGCTTAAAGCGTAATTTCGAATTATCTCTCCATATTATTCGTTGGTAATTTGTGTTTTCTCTTGCTACGCGTACCTGACGAGAGATTTTCTCCACATCCGATGTAAAAGCTACTTTGAATTCTCTAAAACGACATAAAATATGATAAAGGTTAGCTAGCAAGGTCGGACCTATACCGCCAAGCAGTCGTTAAGTGCTTTTCCTGATGTGGTCTTGGGGAAACCATCAAACACAACTCTCAGCTTTGTAGTGGTGCTTGAAGGCTCGATTATTCCATGGTGTGGAAGATAGTAGCCTGGTAATTGCTGTTCAGCAAAAGTAATTTCTTTCAAATGTCCTAATTTGATGTATTCGTCTATAAACTCCTTGTACATGGCACAAAATTATTCATTCTTAGAAAACTTCCTTTCCATCGCAGACATTCGCTATATTGCAACACCAATGAAGCCTCCTAAAATATTATACGGGGTTTTGAATGGAAATCGTATTATTACATGGCCAGATTCATCTTCTTGTCTAGTTTTCTGGAAATATTTTTCACAAAATTTTTCCTCTTCAGTGTACATGGGTTTGCTGGTGCTGGTGATACTTTCGACCTCCCAAAATACTTTCAGCAAATGGTCCAAATTTTCTTCCTTTGGAGCGGTGGTGACAGTGAGTGAATGGACTGATTTTGATTCATTAAATTTACCAGCAACTATCCAATCGAAGAATGATTTTTGCATGGTAGGTCGCAAATGATCTCCCAATATTCTTTCCTCTTGTAACAAATCAAAAAACGTGATCTGATCCAATGAAGATGTCAATATCGGTCGATTGTTAGAAATTGAGATTATCTATAACTGAAATTGGTTGAAATATGGTAAATCTAATGCAGCAAGTGAAGTAGATGGCTGCTTAGAGGCCAGCTTTGGCAATATACTAAAGCGTTGTTTCTAGGTGTGTTGACTAGAGAGGTCATTCCCTTTGTATAACCTGTTTTTGAATCTCCAATTCCAGATACCGAAATTTCAGCATTTCTGCGATTTAATAGTAGCCTTTGAATACAGATTTCAGTGAAAAATGATGCCTGGGATCCTGAATCTATCTTCATGTAGTAAGGTGTGGTGCTTCCGGTTTCATAATCTACACCTGAACTTTGATCGACACTGGTATACACTATGATTATCATTAAAACGATTGAATCATCAGCGATTATGTTTTCTCATTAATTCTCTCCTTTGAAATACTGACATCTCTATTAATTTACTGTACTCAAATAACTGATGGCACGGTAAATTGGTTGTTAGTAGTTTTTAAGATTTTTTTTTTTCGATTAATCGATTAAACTAGCAACGCCCTACTGAAGCATGATCCTAGGACCCTCATCCCTAAATCACTTGAATATTAAAATGAAACATTGAATTCATCTCGTTTTGAAAAAAAAAAAAAAAAATTTTATTCATAAAATTCATAATCAGGCTTTTCCTCTTGCTGAATGTTACATTTTCTGCAATATAAATCAACAATGTCATTAGTCTTTACATCACGAATCTCCAATTTCGAATTTTGCTCGTCGATTGTAAATTTGATTTGGTTTAAATTTATCGAATCATTGAAATGATTCTCTGATACCTTTATTTTTAATATTTGTTTACTACTAAATTGGAATTCATTTGTAGTATTTGATTTACGAATTTCTTCGGAAATAAATTCAAACATGGATAACCACGTGCCCTCGTCTTCATATATGTCTACCTCCTAGAATATAAAATTGGAAATGGTTAATAATAAATGTGTATTAGATTTTAAAATATTCTTGTACTTACCCTTAACTTACCCAAATTATTCAGTAGTTGCCAGTTACGGCAGGTATATTCTAAAGAACATCCATAGAGAAACATCCTCGCTTTTAAGTCGCATTCTTCCAAACTCTCTAATACATTTAAATCAATTATAATGTCATAAATATACACATTAGAAACTGTTAAATTATCGAAAATTCTGTAATCATTCAAATTACATTTCTCTATGTTCAAAGAAACAATAATCTTATCAAATGTGATTGTTTTTAACTCAGTTGCGAAACCTTCGATGAAATTGTAAGTATTTTTTCCTATCAAATTAATGTAAACATATACTTCTTTGTAAGATGTTATAATTCTATTGAGCTCGAACATGGACACATTGTTTATCCATCTATAATTCGTGTCTAAGTCGATTCCGTAAACGTTTTTTGATTCAATTAAACCTACCAATAATGATAAACTCATTTTGTCGAAACTTTTTCCATCAATGCGATAACGTACATTAGATCTTTCTTTTAATTTATTAGGAATATCGATTTCATCTTTCAGTTTAATAGTGTCTTTTAGTGTTATTGATTTGATATTAACATCATTTATATCCAAAGTGTCAAACAAATCTTGAAATTCATACGCCAAATAAAACATTAGAAGTTGTGACGGTTTACTATTTTTTAAAACCAAATATTCAAATATGCTTGATGGTGGATTCAGCGAGAAAAATTTGCTAGCTCGTGATCACGACTTATTGAAATTTCGTTATCTTTTTTACCCCCTCCAATTTTTTGTTTACTTTTTCTTATGGTTGCTTTTGTAAAAAAGTAAACAAAAAATTGGAGGGGGTAAAAAAGATGACGAAATTTCAATAATTCGTGATCACGAGCTAGCAAATTTTTCTCGCTGAATCCACCATAAGTGATTATTGTCAGTAAGTTTGTCAAGTACTCGTTTTATCATAAAATCAATTTCATCTTTTAAAGGATTTGATTCGAACGGGTCCCGAACATCGCTAATTGCTAATCTTAATGAAAGTAGATCCAGAATATCTAGATCATTGGCATAATTAAGCGTTCCGAGATGTCTGAGGCTTATTGATAATGCCGAATAGAAGTCATCATTTAAATGGATTTTTTGCAGGAAACTAGATTTTTGCCACGGAAAACCAAATGTCATGAAGAGTGTTGTTTCTTTTGAAATATATGGCCTTTCCAAATATTGTTCAAATTCATGAATAATATCTAATTTAGCACTAACACTTTGGTTAAACGAAACCACCATAATGGGGTCGTCATAGTAAACAAAATGTCCGAGCTTTTCTTCGATTTTTAAAATTTACTCTTCTAAGTCGAAGTATTCAATAAATTTCTGAAAATAAATGTTAAATTTTATTGACATGTTCACTTAATTATCCCATTTTTGATTATTTTACCTTCATAATATTAAATTTTGCTGCTCTTATAAATACGGTAGGATTTTCCTCCCATGGAAATTAAATTTGTGATTTTTTAATTGAGTCACGCAAGAAATTGAGCTGATCTTTAGTAGCTCGTAATACTATAATCAGGTGCATTTCAAACAGTTTACTTCGAAATTGCAGTATATGCTCGTACATTTCCCAATCACTGTTTGTAAACATTTTATTCATAATATTTTCCCATTTATTTATTATCGATGCGTGGACAAAAAGTGAACACGGAACCCCTTCTGTTTAAGTCAAATTAACACTTATAAATAAAATAGATCGCGAAATAAAATGAAATATAAACTTACCAAATTCCCAAAACTCGGTAGAAAACATTTTTTTTCAATGCATTCTAACCAGTTTTTCAGGAGACATCAGAGATGTCCAGGCTTCGCAAGGTGCTATCTACTAGCCCTTCCATCCCAAGCTTCCTTCAAAGGCCGGATGGAGCATGGACCACAAATAGTATGGAATCGCTGGAACTACTATTGGAAACTCACTTCCCTGGTTGTTCCGAATCTGCACCTACTATATCAGAAGGTAAAAGGGCTAGTAGCCTCGCAGGCCAAATTATTAGCAGAAGAAAGATTCTGTGGGCGATAAGCAGTTTTAAACCATACAAGTCGCCAGGACCTGATGGTATTATCCCTGCGGATATACAAAAAACTACTGATCTAACCATTCCCTGGTTAGAGGTAATTTTTAGAGGCAGCCTAGAACTATGTCACATTCCCAGTAAATGGACGGAAGTGAAGGTTGTCTTCATACCTAAGGCGGGAAAACGCTCACATTGCAGTCCCAAAGACCTTAGACCGATCAGCTTGTCTTCTTTCCTTTTCAAAATACTGGAAAGACAAATAGAAGCTCATATTAGAGGCACGATTATGCCGGAAAAGCTGTCCAAATCTCAACATGCTTATTGCAAGGGGAGATCTGTAGAAACTGCTCTTCATTCTCTCACATATTTTATTGAAAAATCTTTCGAATATGGAGACTACGCGATGGTAACCTTTTTGGACATTGAGGGAGCCTTTAACAACGTGCTAACAGGGGCTATAACTCGGGCACTTTCGAATCTAGGAGTGGAAGATTCTCTTAAGGACTGGATAGATCAGATGCTAAGAGGCAGAATCATAAATGCCAGTCTGGGGAAATCCTCCGCCAGAAGATTTGCAAGCAGAGGCACGCCGCAGGGTGGCGTACTGTCCCCCCTTCTCTGGAACTTGGTCATAAATGATCTATTGCTGAGGCTGGAGGATACTGGCTTCAAGGTGGTTGCCTATGCGGATGATGTCGCTATTGGCGTTCGGGGAAAATATCCCGGGACACTTAGCGAGCTTATTCAAAATGCTCTGGGCATTCTTTCACTATGGACCAATGGTTGTGGGCTAAATGTGAACCCACAGAAAACCGAATTGGTTCTCTTCTCTAGGAAATATAAAATTCCTCATGTCGATCCTCCTACTTTAAATGGTTTCAACTTGGCTTTTACAGGTGAAGCAAAGTTCTTGGGTCTCGTCTTAGACAGTAAATTAAACTGGAAACCGAATATTACGGAAAGGGTAAAGAAAGCTACGGTAGCGCTATACTCCTGCAAAAATGCAATTGGGAAAGGTTGGGGGCTGGATCCCCACATGGTCCTTTGGCTATACACAGCAGTAGTTAGACCCATTCTTCTGTATGGGGTAACAGTTTGGTGGCCTGCTCTGGACAAAACTGTCAACCTAAAGTTGTTGACAAAAGTTCAGAGAACAATCTCTCTGTGGATCAGTGGTGCAATGAGGAGCACATCCACTCAGGCACTGGAGACTCTGCTATTTCTAACTCCTCTAGATATCTTGGGAAAACAGTGGGCAGCTAGCACTGCCATACGACTGAAATCCACCTTAATGTGGACCTGCAATAACACAGGGCACTCATCTATACTTTGTAACAAAGGGCTTCCCAAGACCACCGACTATACTGTCCCGTCACTATCTTTTGATAGAAAGTTCCGGACTATTATACCATCTAGAGAGGACTGGATGATGGATACAGTTTTGGAACCAGGAGTTTTGAACTTCTTCACTGATGGTTCAAAACGGGATAGAGGAGTAGGGGCTGGGGTGTTCTGCGAGGAACTCATGTTAAACCTCTCCTTTCGTCTCCCTGACTACTGCAGCATTTTTCAAGCTGAGGTAACTGCGATAAAGGAAGTAGCGGACTGGTTGAGGTATAATGTAATATCGACTAGAGATATTCGCATATATACGGACAGTCAGGCAGCCATTAAAGCGCTTCAATCACACCTTCTCACGTCGAAAGTAGTCCAGAGCTGTCTCTCATCTCTTAACGAGATGACAGATCAGTTCAACATCCATATCATATGGGTGCCAGGACATTTCGTTAGTACGGGGAACATGAAAGCCGATGAACTGGCTCGACGTGGTACAACGGACCACATTTCAAACAGCAAAAAGGATATTGAAATTCCTCTTGCGGTATGTAAACTGCTGCTTCAGGAGGAAGCCAGTAAGTTGACGAATGACAGATGGTCAAATAGTACCTCATGCGTAATAACTCGGCAAATCTGGCCAAAGTTGAACTTGGCGAGATCCAAACAGCTGATCTCACTTCAGCGGAGTCAGATCAGTGTGGTTGTTGGAGTGATTACGGGGCACTGTCTCATAGGCAGACATGCAAGTAGACTTGGTTTCTTCTCACATGACTACTGTCGTAGTTGCGAGGACGAAGAGGAGGAAGAGACAGTACTTCATCTTCTTTGCACCTGTCCTCGTCTGGCACGAAACAGACTGAATTTTCTAGGGGCACACCTTTTCAACGACCTGGCGGAGCTCAGCGAGAAGGACGTCAGGAGTATCCAGCGCTTCATAGCAAGCTCAAAGTGGTTTCAATGAGTTGGAGGAAAAATTTTTAATTTGTGGTATGGCTACGGACCTTTTTGTGTCTATGCCTGGTCCTGGTGGACCGCCACCCAAACCTAACCTAACCTAACCAGTCTTCCATAATAAAATAATTCTTTTCGTTAATCTAACTCGCAAACACAAATTCTAAATTATAACTACATTATGCAAAATAAAATGGTAGAACATTCGTATTTTAGTACATATAGATATTTCGAACTCTTATCGGTGACTTCACATTCACAATTTTATCAACAGAATTGTTATCTTTTTATTAAAACTACCAACAACAAACATAAATTCCGCTCAATTGGTACATACAAATATGAATTGAAATGTGTACGACACAGAATACTTTTATCTATCAATAGAACTATATTTAGCTTTTTGCGGTCACCTAACTAAAAATTATCTTGTCTGGTTGATAAAATTGAGTTAAAATTGAATTGGTTTTGTATTGTGATTGTTCGGTTTTGCCACCAGGTATCGGAAAAAGCTGGAAGGTGCAATGAGAAATAATTTATCCGTGATGGTTAGTCCTGCAAAGGCGAAACTCTAATTAGTAAAATATTAGAGCAAGAAATTATTCGAGATTTCGCTTATAAAAAATTAACCGCCGTTCACTTGAGCTAACCGTCTCTTACAATCTGCCATGACAATCTTAGACTTATTACCGTTTTCGCGCAATCATAAGAAATAGCGCGAGAAAAAATTTTTATTTTGTTTTCTAAGGAACCACGGGTTCTAGAATTTGTTTTAAGTTAAGCCAATGCATAGGTCAGTTTGCTTGTTAATTAAGCTTCAATTTTTCGGTTTGGTCTCTCTACATCAATTTTTTGCTGAGATATCTGAATTTGAATAAAAAAGGATCCTTTTGTCTTATAAAATCTGGAGTAAGTACAATAGCCGCATTTCTTGACGTTTGATCTGATCCAGATCAGATCGTGTCTCATAAAACGACACCAAAATGCGTAAAACAAAAAAACATCAATTTCAATTTTCTGTCTCATTTTGTTTTGAATCTGCCTCTTCATACTCCTACTGTATTCATGTTATTCTTTGTCGCTTTACAAAATACTGTTCAACTACATTTTAATAGCTGAACTAATTTTTAGATCACCATTTGTGATCCAAAATCAATGTTGGTTCAAATGTTGTTGTTGCTTCACATATAAATTTTGATCTGATCCGGATCACTATGTGTCAAGAAATGCAGCTTATGTTGAAAGAAATAATGAAGCAATTTATAATGTGCGGTGGAAATGGGACACCAAAATTATTTTTAGATGCAGTTCTGGAGAAGGGCCCATTATGATAGAACTTGGCGATTTCTTAACCAAAATTGATTAAATTCGACATATCTGATGGGAATGGGATTTTAAAATTATCTTTAAATGAAATTTTGGAATATGGCCAATTAGGATGAAATTTCTTTATTTTAAATGGGATGATAAAATGATTTTCAGATGAGATTTTGCAATGGAAAAACCAAAACAGTATTCACCAAATAGAACAAAATAACTGAATTAAAAATTTTTATAACTATGAGCCGCCGTGGTTCCCATGACAAAATTAAACAAAATTTTTCCAAACAAATTTAGGTGAACACCTTCTTAAAACCACAATTTAATTTATTTTTAATAAAAGTAAACATTTTCGATCACTTAGTGATCATCATCAGGTTTTGTTACAAATGAAATTTCCAAATTTTGCGGGTGATACCATAAAGTTTACTTTTGAAGTAGAGTTGGATGGTGTCTTACCCTTTTTGAATACTAAGGTCATGAAAAACGAGGGTAAAATAGAATTTGGCATTTAGCGCAAGCCAACCAACACTTCAAGATTCATCACTGCGGACTCTCACCATAATGGATCCATAAAAAGGCAGCTTTCGACGCTTTAGATCATAGAATGTACAGCATCCCTTTAACAGCAGATGAGCAGCATTCGATTTTGAATAAACATAGAAGGAAAGAAGTGGTACGAGCACACACCAGTTTGTCAAGTTTTGCTGACTGAACCTACCTTGAAAAAACGTATTTGTGTTCCGTGTTTTCCTTCTATTACAAATAAATTAGGAAATTTTTAAGCAAATTCAATATTGACTTGGTGACAGTAGATATAAAGATGTCCCACCAAAATCGTCGAAGTCGAGCCGGCCATCCTGGTGTCACACATTAATCCAGAAATTGCATTAAAGAAGTTACAGAATCATTTAAACAAAATCGCGGACTGGCTGAAGGTATGGCTACTAAAAGCGAATAAAAACAAATATATTCACGTCACATTCACGATCAACAAACGCAACTGCCCACCAGTGAAATAAACGATAAAATATTCCTCAACAAACGAAGGTCAAATACTTAGGTTTGCAAAATCATATTGAAACAAAGCGCAACCAAATAAAAATTACGTTTTCCAAAATTTATTGGCTGATGTGTCTCAGTTGTCATTAGTCAATAAAGTTTTACTGTACAAAGCGATAATCAAACCCATATGAATATATGGTATTCAGTTATGGGCATCCACCAGCGCTTCAAACAGAGAACTCCTGCAACGCACCCAAGCGAAAATGCTTCGCAGTATTACCAATGCTCCATGGTACATTCAAAATAGTATTATACACGAAAATGCAAATAAACAAAATAATTGATGAAAGCTTTGTGAGACACCTTTTTTAAAACTTTTTCATTTCTTATCCTATTATGGCAGAATTTACGTTTGTAAATATTTTTTTTCTATAATTTCGAAATGAGTAAAATTTAATTCAAATTTATTAAATTTAATATATTTGCAAATTACTGAGCAAAAAATATTATGATAAGGTCAAAACGATTAAACTTGGTTTTATCCCTTAACCGAATTCATGTTCGGTTCAATTAAAATGTATACACATTTAAAATACACAAAAGTCACTGATAAATTGAATGACGTTTAAAAACCATTTTCCTCGTGAAATAAACATCAAGATCTCGCACACCCACACAACTACGAACAGAATAATTGAAAGCGAGAAAATACCAAAGAAAAATATCATTTTTCAAAAAATTGTCCAGAATGAAAATATTTCATACAAAATTGCAAAGGTTAAATTTCACGATTTGCAATATTATACAAGTTATAACTTAAACTTAGTTTTATATAATTTAAATTATTCATTAGAACACTAACGACATCGATTAAAACTCTCAAAAAAAAAAAAAAAATCAAAGAAAACTCATAACACTCGAAACGCGACGAGCACTAAAAACATTTTAAAACTCGTAGAACATATCTCAAAATTAGCAATTGAACTCTCAATTTAGTTGTGTTACTTCAGTCTAAAAAGACCAAAGTATTGAAATCCTGTCAAAAGTGACAAAAAATTTCGTTGGTTCAAAACTACTTTTCTCGACGCGTTGAAAGTCCCTGAGTTTGAAAAAGCAACAAAAAAAAAATGTCCGTCCGTCTGTCTGGACGTCTGGATGTCTGTTCCCATGGTATCTCGAGAACGGTTTATTAGATTTCGATTTTTTTTTCGCCAATCTGTTTCTATGGTCAAGGCGGAGATTTGAAAAGAATTTGGAAACTGTACGTCAAGAGGGAGGGGTACCTGCCATACAAATTAACCAAAAACATCTGGTTAGAGGCCACTTTGCGGGTTGAGTTGAAGTTGAGTTGGAGTTGAATTGGGATTTGATTAGGATGTAGTGAGCAGTTAACCAATTTTTGATATACATATGCCGGTTTAAGAATTGAGTTATAGGCGTAAAGTTTACGGTTGAGTTAAGGATTGGGTTGGGTTCCGTTTGCGGGTTGGATTAAGGCTGAGTTGGGGTTGGATTAGGGTTTAGTGAGCAGTTAAACTGAGGATTTGTGTTTTTTTTTTATAAAAATTTTATTCTAATTCTATATCTTATCCCATTTTGATGAAATTCAGTTTTTCTAATGGAAATAATTTTCTCAATTGAATTTTAGACGAAGTTCTGGAATATGGCTAGGTGGGATGGAACTTGTCTAATCCTTAACCGAATATTGGTCGAATAACTATTGATATAGCTTTATAGGAACTTTGTTTACTAAATTCTATGTAGAATAACAAAAATGTCTTAATTAATAAAATGCGAACGTAATTTAAATTGTCTTTAAAAATAAAAAAAATTTGATAAAATTTGACATGTACATTGGAAATGGGATTCTAAAATGAATTTTTGATGATTTCTAAAATGATTTTTGCATAAAGTTCTGGAATGTGATGGTATGATTATATGACGGTGAGATGGCATGATGGTATGTTAGTATGATAATATTATGGTATGATGCGGCACGATCGTATAATGGTATCTTGGTATGATGTTGTGATAATATTTTGATGATGTGATGGTATGGCGGTATGATGGATCGATGGTAAGATATACCCAAGTAACAATTCTTGGTTGGAGAACGGTATTTTAACCGTTGCTAAACTTAAGTTAAAATAACGCACTAGTTTTAAATTGGTTAATTTGTCGTTACTCAAACGTTGATCTAACCGTCAATTCACCGGTATATGCGAGGGTAAATATTAACCTCAGTTGTCATGGTACAGTTGAATAACCAGTATGGTATCAATAATCATATAACCAACAAAGGTTTGAATAAAGTTATTTTATAACCGGGTACAGTTCAAATAAAAATAGTTTGAAAATAACCATGGCAATTTTTAACCGATATTCAACCTAAAAAATCTAAACTTTCTGGTCATTAAAATACTATATTTCAACTTATGGGTTGTAAACAAATATGGGTTGTAACCCCGTTATTTCACAGCCCACATTAAAGGTTAGATGTCGGATAAAATTTAACTCACTATGACCAGATTCTGCTCCATTTAACACTACTAAATAAAAACCATAGAATTAAGCAAAAATCATATTTCTTTATTTATATTTCTTATTGAATTCAATTCAGGTACCAATTAAAAAATTTATTTTTAATAATTTAAATTATAATTAACATATAAAACTAATTTCATTTGAAAAATCAAAAATAATAAAATATTGAATGCGGTCACCACTCACGGTTGAATTATTGGCTTAGCATCTCCTGCAGCAACCTCAGTTTTTTTGGAATTGTTTCTGAAATGTTTAAAGTAAAAATTGTAATAGTGTCAATTGAAAGATATTTATATTAGAATTTTCTTAAATTGCAGTCTAAATTTGGCACGCTTTAAATAATTCTTGAAGAAATTCGCATTGGCGTGTGCAGTATAATTAGAATGACTTAGTCTTACAGTCGCGATAATTAATTCTAAAATTTCTTTGAAGGAACTAAACGAATGTTTTTCAGAGGTCCTAGCCCATGAAAAATGTTTCAGTAAATTGTCTTCGTACAACCATTTGCTCAAAACTTTAGCTGACCAAGTGGCATCTGCTCCACCATAAACTGGTAATTTCTTTTTCTATAGAAATATTTAATATAATATTTTTCATTAATAAGTGAAATATACCAAATTAATTTTAAAGGATTTGTCACTTCTCAGACGCTTCTCCAAATCCTCTATTTCGTCGATATTTTTTAATGACAACTTGCTCCATTTATTTTTATCTACGTGTAGTTCATTTTCTGCCACACGTGATGTCATTACGCTAAGGCGTTCCTCCATTTTGTCGCACGTATAACCTAAAAAGTTACAAAATAATCAATTATAACAGAAGCACATGATCATATTTATGTCCGGAAAACATACCAGTATGTTGAGATTCGTTGTTAAGAACGATCTCTAAATTTTAAAGTGGCTCACTTGTAAAAATTACGGTCGCACCAGCAATATCATTTGCACTTAAATAAGGTTCATTTAATAATTCACACGATGATGCGATTTGTGATTCACCCAATTTTAAGGTAGCTTAAACAATTGCAGGCTGACTACTATGTATACAACTATAAGTAAAGTTTGCCTAAAATCTCCACCAAGTAGCATTGTTTTACCGCCAAATGGAGCAAAATGTTGCTTCAACCTACGTTTAAAGTTATTTTTACTTAAGTAAAAGTCGAACAAATGGTCGATTTTATTTAAACTCTTCGACATAATGTTTACCGGTTCATTGTCACCATAGTTTGTTCTGTGTTTATTGAGATGAAGGAACTCATGATCTCTTAAATTCCTACTCGGTGCCTTTATTTTAATTGATTCCAGTATGGATGGTGCATCGATTTGACCAAGTAAAATATTTACAAAGCTTATCGACAGCATTCATAGCAACACCAGGTGCCATTGAATCTTCATCCCATAGAATTAATTTTGCCTTTCTAATTAATTCTGCGCCAATAGATGTCATTCGCATAGAGGAAGTTGAGGATTCTACGATTGGCACAGGTAATTTAAACTGGGAGTGATAGAAGCAACGGTAGCACAACGTTATATTCTTCGCGAATCGTGTTAAGTAGTGTTTTGTACAGATATTGGGCGTATCCAGCGCAGTTAGATCTACAAATGAGATCTTTTTCAAATGTAGGCAAGAATTTTTAATCTCACTAAAATAGTGAGATTAATCTACATTTTTTACTGAGATATTTGTATCCAGCGCATAGAATTTGTGAGGTCTCTTTTTTTTAGTGAGATCTATCTGCGCTGGATATGCCCATTGTGTTGGTTTCCAGTCAGGCTCGTTTTTGGGTGTTTACGTCGGCTGCCATTTTACTATACATATTAGATATTAGATATAGCAGGCTTTGATAAAATCGAAAAAAAAAAATTATAAATTGCGAAAGAGGGAAAACAGTACACATTTTTAGTTCCTGCTGTCCTATTTTCACGCTGGCACTATGAGATTAGATATAGCAGGCTTTGAAAAAAACAAAAAAAAAAATTATACATTATGAAAGAGAGAAAAAAGTACACATTTTTAGTTCCTGCTCCTGCTGTCCTATTTTCATGCTGGCATTATTAGATTAGATATAGGAGGCTTTGATAAAATTGAAAAATCAAAAAAAAAATAAATATTGTATAAATTGCGAAAGAGGGAAAACAGTAGACATTTTTAGTTCCTGCTGTCCTATTTTATTGCTTCACGCTATATAGCATTTTATTATATTGGATATAGTAATGGAAACAATGCCATTTCATCGTTATTTATTTGAATACAAAATAATTTACAATCTATGTGACAAATTTTCCAAATAGCTAACTGGTGGATTTAATTGCTTTGTAGTTTTATACATTTTCAAATGACTGGATTGTATTTATTTTGTATTGAAGCTCCAAAAATAACTATTTTGCCCATATGCATTATGACATTGATCATTGATACAATCGTTTTATTTTTCGTAAGGAACCACTTATTTCTAAATGAACTGTTAAGAGTGTAATTTCCGAAGCCTATTTCCATATAAGTTCCTTGGCAGTCATTTCTTATGTGAATTTCGTCCTGTTTCCTCTTTAAAATAAAAATAGTAATCGCACAGTGTAGAACTAAAAAATGGTTCTAGACATTAGTAGAAACAAATCCATTTAATGCTATTGGACCCGCATATAACAGAAAGGTACGGAATTCCGTCCCCTTCCAGAAACTTATTACGTCTAATGGGCGAATACTCCTGTTGAGTTCAATTGGTTGGGTCGAGCAAGCTTTACGTAATGCATCGGATACACCCTTCAAATTACTAGATGAAAATTTGATTGTCATATTGGACTTTCCTTTTATCCACATTAATAATAATTTTTTTACTACCCCTAGACATATTAAATGTAGGTAGTTCAATGGGAAAGACAACACCATATAAATTGGTAATATTTCCAACGGAGAATCGTTTGTATGATGTTCTTCCTGAATTCTGTTCCGAAAGCTCTCATTGGTTCTAAGGTTGCAATCAAATTGACTAAAACTTATTTTGCTCGTCCGATTACAATAGTCGCCTTCTATACTGCATCTATCACAAGCGAAATAACCATTGTGGCCTTTAGTGCCCTTAATAAAGGATCTGGCTGAAGCATCACAAATAAAATTGTTAATTCCAATAGTAATTTTGATGGAATTTATGATAATTCCTTCAATGTGCAGCGCCTTCAATTCGTTCGAGAAATCCTCTAAATATTTTCTTGCATTGGTTGGTTTTGTATGTTCATAGTAAATTCCAATCACAAACGGTCTTATGTTAAAATCCTGAATTAAACACAGAATAGGCCAAAATTGGCCCTTTGAGCTTTTGCCAATAGGAAGCCCATCAATATTAAAATTCAGTAAAAGTTTATCTGGGATTGTCAGCACATTTTCTAAAATTTTCTTAGCATTTCCTTAAGACCGAAATGGGAATATTCATTCTGATTCTCCTGGTGGCACAATTTTACATTTTACATTTATTGGTGTTTGGAGCAAACTTTAATGCATCTTTTGGTATTCCATATATCTGATAATCAATTAGAATGACCAAAAGATCATTTATAGCAACATGTGTTATTATATTATTTATTGCCCATATAATCTAAGTCCAATTCCTCCTTATCGGAGCTTGTATTTTCATCTTCATTATTCACTTCTTTACTTAATAAATTTGCACTGTTAACACTTCGCACTTCAACATTAGCCACATTTGAGGTTGCACTTTTATTTTTTAACAAATAAGCCAACACGCCTTCTAAAAGTATCACGATTTAAAATTTATTTATTCGTTTAGATTTCATTTTTTTAAATTCACTACAAACACTTACACTGCACTTACTGCACTTCATATTGCCTTAGAATTTACTTTTGAATATAATTAGTGGTAGTGGTAACATTTATAACTAAAACTGCATTAATTTCTAACTAACAAGTCAAACATTAACTAGAGTTAGCAAAAGTTAAACTTTGGTTCACCGTGGTTGAAATTAAACCATTAAGTTCGTTATTAACTACATATACATCGACTTAGGATTAAACTTATTTTCGATTTATAATAGTAAAGTTATATCCTGCTTGGCGGAACTTTATCCATAAATTATTTTAGAATTCCATTTCCACTCCGCATGTCAAATTTCACTAACATTAGTTAACACAATTTTCGAGAATTTTTTTGATCGAATAATCGATTAGTAGTCTCCGATTAATCAATTTGAAATGGTCTAAAAAATGTGAATATTAAAATAAAAAATTGAATTGTCTCACTCATCCCGTTTTTTAAAAAAATAATTTTATTTATAAAATTCGTAATCAGGCTTTTCTTCTTGATTAATCTGACATTTTTTGCAATATAAATCAATAATTTCATTAGTATCTACGTCACTAATCTCCAATTTCGAGTTTTGCTCGTCGATTGTAAATTTGATTTTGGTTAAATCTATACAACGGTAAAACTTTCCTGGTTGAATTATTTGAAATGTTGGTTTACTATTAAATTGGAATTCATTTGTATTTGATTTACGAATTTCTGTCAAAATAAATTCGAACATGAATAACCACGTACCTTCGTCTTCGTATATATATACCACCTAGAATATAAAATTGAAAATGTTTAATAATCATTTGTGTATTGGGTTTTAAAATAGGTTTGTACTTACGCCTAACTTCTCTAAATTATAAATTAGTTGCCAGTTACGGTAGGTATTTTCTAAAGAACACTCATATAGAAACATCCTCGGTTCTATGTCACATTGCTCGAAATTCTCTAACATATTTAAACCAATTTTAATGTTGGAAACATGTACTTCAGAAACCTTTAAATTATCGAAAATTCTGTAATCATTCAAATAACATTTGTGTAAATGTAAAATAAATCTAAAGTTATCAAATGCGATTGTTTTTAAATCCGCCGCGAAACCTTCGATGAAATTGTAAGTGTTTTCCCCTAGCAAATAAATGTCAACATTAACTTCTTCGTAAGGTGATAAAATTCTATTGAACTCGAGCATGGACACATTGTTTATCCATCTGTAATTCGTGTCTAACATTATTCTGTAAACGTTTCCTGATTCAATTAAACCTACAAATAATGATAAACACATTTTGTCGAAACCTACTCCATTAATGTGATAGCCTACATTACATCTTTCCCATAATTTATTAGGAACATCCGTTTCTTCTTTTAGTTTAATAGTGTCATGCAGTGTTATTGATTTTGATTCAACATAGTCAACATAGTCAACTCCACGTAAAATTTAGCTACATAGCTAAATAAAATAATTTTTTTTTAGCTGACAATTTCGTTGAGCGGTATGAACCTTTGCGTGAAAAATTTGAAAAAATATCAGTTGTTTCATTCAAATCTAGATTACACCACCATAAATTCTCCAAACATTTTAGCCGCAATTTATCTCACAAGGACAATAATTTCAAGATAAATTTTGACGGTTTTGAATTTTGATTCATTTTATAATCGAAGTATCCACGAAGTAAAATTAATTTATTTTTATATAAAGAAGACAGAAGTCAAAATGGCTGACCAACATTACGAATTTTTAGCTTGACGATTTATCTCTAATTAAATGGAGACTTGTGGAGACCGCGCTAAAATTTATCTTAGCTCGAGCTGCATACTGAGCTTAACTTGTAAACTTTTATATAAAATTAAATTTTTGATTTTTACTTTAAACATTTAATGATTTTCTGCATCATACTAACAATTGAATAATGTTAACACCAATCAAACGGCATTTTGGTTAAAGCTTTATGGTATTACGGTTATGTAATAAAGCAAAAAAAATGTTAAGACCTCTTTGGCCGATTGTAACTTCTAAAATTTTATGTTTTAATATTTGTATATTTAGTTTTTTACTACAAATTCATAACGTAAATTCTGTGGATTTGATCCTAGAGATTTTGTCAATTGGCCGGACAGTCAGTGGCTTACTTTGTTTTATGCCATACCATTCCCAATCAAAATTAGATTAATGAAAAATTCTGCGGTATTAATCCTAGAGATTTTACCAATTGGCAACATACACCATGAATTAACTAGATACTATCCCAATTCAAAAACATCTTTTTTTTGCGGATCGTCAGGGGCTTACAAATTGTCGCCAATTGGCGAAATCCCTAGGATTAACACCACAGAATTTTTCATTAATATAATTTTGATTGGGAATGGTATACCATAAAACAAAGTAAGCCACTAACTGTCCGGGTAATTGACAAAATCTCTAGGATCAAATCCACAGAATTTTTTATTTTACTAATTAAACAACATGGTACATATCGATGATTGGCAACATCTCTAGGATCTCAGAATATTTTTGTTTAACCTATAGATATTTGTTGGCAATGAATTATGACCTATAATTTTCTTTGTGTTTTTAATTGCTCATAACACAGCCACACAAAAAAATTTTTTTTTTTGGCCTGGGGTCTGACTATGTATTCTATATGTTTTTGGGGTCGCTGAATCCGAATCCAAGGTCGGTTTAACCCTAACACGTCAGGGTTTGGCCATAACCTCAAAAACCTAGTAAATAAGGATTTTCAGCACTATTAAATGTATATAACTATATAACTTGAACGGTTAACTCCTAAAACCTATAAACCCATAACCTCATAACCCTATAACCCCGTCATCAAAATACTGAAACAGTATCGCTTATTCTTCCACCGCGAAACTATTCGTGGCGTAGATTTAATGAAATTAAAACAGAATATCGTCACCATTCCCAAGTTATCTCTGTATAACCTTGTATAACATTTGTAGGACCGTCAGCATTAGCATTACCCAATGTAGCAATGTCCACCGCGGGGAGGTTGCGTGACCGGATTTTATACACCATACAGCCCTTATAAGGGCTGATTTATAAAATAATATAAAAACAAAGCTTTAGTCAGTCTCTTTTTTTGAGCCATATCGCGTTCTCTTATCTTTAAATGACCTGTGCAACGAAGTACGCTTTCGTTTCCGACTTTTCTTCGATTCTCTCTTTAGCGTCCAGCAAAAATCAGCCATCATGTTTACATCCCATCGTCCCTGATACCGAGTTTCCATGACCTTAATATCTTGGTGGAATCGTTCTTCCTGTTCTTCACTAAAGTCTCCAAGGTTCTCAGGAAATTTATCGAGGTGGGAATGAAGAAAATGAAGTTTCAAATTCATATTACATTGAAGCTTCTGAAAGTCAGAAATAATTTTTTCAACTAATTGTTTGTAATGAGGGTTTTTTTTATTATTGCCAAGGAAATTTTGAGCAACTGCTTTGAAGCTTTGCCAGGCGTTCTTTTTCTTTCTGATTTATTGTACTAGTGAAGGCAGTATCTCGGAACATCGTTCTGATCTGAGGGCCATCGAAAACCCCTTCTTTCAATTTTGCTTCAGACAACTTCGAACATTTATCAACGAGATATTTGAAGCAGGCTCCAGATTTATCGAGCGCTTTAACTTATTGCTTCATTAGACCAAGCTTGATGTGAAGGGGAGGGATAAGAATTTTGCTTGGATCAACTAGCGATTTGTGGATGATATTCCGGGAACCAGGGTGAATGATGTTGTGGTAGGCAAATTTTTTTTCACATAATGATTTTCACGATCACGACTGTCCCATAAGCATAAATGAAATGAAAATTTTATGAATCCTGACTCATGTCCAAGTAAAATCGTTATAATCTTAAGATCACCGCAAAGTTGCCATCTATGAGTCTCGTAATCAATTTTTTGCAGTAGAATATCCATGTTCTCATATTTTTCCTGCATAACAATGGAATGGGCAATGGGAACTGGAGCATAAATGTTTGTATTGTGTAGCAAAACTGCCTTTATACTCCTCTTTGATGAGTCTATGGAAAGTCTCCACTCTTTGGCATCATAACAATTTGATTTTAGTTCGTTAATGAGAACTACTATGTATGTACAATAAACAAGGGAATGATCATCATCTTTTAAAAAATACTGTCAAAATTGCATCTCTCTGTTTCTATAAAAAGAAACTTTCGTCTTTGGCTCCAATAGATTTCTCTCTTTAAGAAAGGATGCTAAAAATTCTGAACCATCCTCTGCTAATCCTAAATTCCGTACAAGATCGTTTAACGCAGCTTGCGATATAAATTTTGGATTTTTGGAGCTTAAGCCATCATCCATGTCACTATCCGTCTCATCACTCATCTCAAATGCCGATTCTGTATCCGCATATCTATTTTTTCGTCGACTTCCATCATATTAGCAGTTTAAAGGTTTTAGTAGATTTTAAGGTGTCTTTTGAGGTTATGGACAAACCCTGACGTAGTGGGATTAAACCGACCTCGGATTCGGATTCAGCGACCCCAAAAACATACAGTAAACATAGTCAGACTCCGAGGCCGAATTTTTTGTGTGGCTGTGTAGTTAGAGTTATGTATATTGTTATGGGGTTATGGAGTTATGGTGTTATGTGGTTATGGGGTTATGTGCGGTTATAGGGTCATGAGGTTATGGGGTCATAGGTTTATAGGTTTTAGGGCTTGACCGTTCGAATTATAGAGTTAAATGCATTTAATGCTAAAAATCCTCATTTACTAGATCTTTTGAGGTTATGGGGTTATGGTGTTATGGGGTTATGAGGTTATAGGGTTTTGAGGTTATGGGTTTATAGGTTTTAGGAGTTAACCGTTCAAGTTATATAGTTATATACATTTAACAGTGCTGAAAATCCTTATTTACTAGGTTTTTGAGGTTATGGCCAAATCCTGACGTGCTAGGGTTAAACCGACCTTGGATTCGGATTCAGCGACCCCAAAAACATATAGAATACATAGTCAGACCCCCAGGCCAAAAAAAATTTTTTTTTTTGTGTGGCTGTGTAATCAATACAGATTAACCTTGAATGTAATTTCACTTCTATGTTTGTTACTTCATTTATTATCTTTATTTTTGTAATTTATGTATTTACTTTGTAGATGTATTTTTATTTGCTAATTGTGGCGAAAAGAAATATTAGCCATTTGATAGTAGATTGGCGTAACAATTTGGCAAACAAACAAATCAGTTTGCTATTTATTGATTAAATTATTTTAAATTTTTTTTAGTTCATTTTCCGTTTAATGCAGGTGTTGATTTTTACTAATACATAGACAGTTTAAAATTTTAGTAAACATTTAACAAAAAATCACTTTCGTTCATTTAATGTGTAAAAGGAATCCGAAACTCCATTTTTTTTTTAAATTTGGCCTGGTTTAGTAATCCAACGTCGTCGTTAAGCAACAACAGGCCACAAAATTGATAATGCCGGTTGCCAAGCACTTCACTGTAAATATTTTAAGGGATGTTTCTTTGATTAATTTTGAGCAAACTGTTGATCCATTTTCAATGTCTACTAAAATACAGTGCGTCGATACTCTTTAATGTGATCTCTGCTCTCTCAACTACATATTTAAGGGAGTGACAAGATTAAAATACTTGGGATCTCCTACCGTTGGCGGCCGTGTCATCTACATAAGTCCACTGCTAAACTTTAAATATCTTGGAAATTCGACAAGCTAATGTCGCACAGAGTGTTGATCAGGACTGTTATCATGTGTGGGTGTGATAGTTGAACCTTGCAAAAGCCGCTCAATATTACTATTATCAACCAAAAATGTAATATATACATAATAATTACAAACAGGTTTGAGAGAAACTGATGACAAAGGTCATTATAGTTTAATATGCATTTATGTTTCAATATGTATCGGTAGGGTATGATACTCTAAAATGAAGATAATATAGCAATTTCTTCAACTTGAACTACATATGGGTATGGGTAATCTATACATCAAAGTCGTTCAGTTTGTCTTGTTTGACGCACTACGAGTATATCTCAAGCAGGTATTGAAAAAGGGGGCCTGTTTTAATAGAACCAGATTATTCATTTATGAACATGTAAAGCAGCATTTTTCATTTCTTCCGTTGCCAGCAACGCATGTTGCATTAAATTATTGTTTTAATTAAAATGTGCAGCAGTGGCCGGCAAGGTGTACTCGTTTAAGTTTGGCCAAATTTTGGCCGGCGAAGAATTTTTCTTTACGCAGATATGACTCTTTAGGTTGATCGTTGTGTGTGCTTAGTATTTTACAGCATAGCATGAGCGAGACGCTACAAATTTTGGTATGATTTTATTTGTTTCGGTGATTTTATCTCCAAATAACTCACATGCCTTACTTCTGCCTTTTGTTTTGGCCTCAATTTTAAAGTTTATCTTCTAATTTGATGCTTATTTCTGAAGGATTCATTTTAAGGACTTCGCACTAACTAATTTTCCAATGCATTTTTTGTTAATTGTAGCTGAGACATCCATACCTAACTTATCTAATCCCGAAAATTTATAATATTGGAATTTAAATTTATTAATATGAATATTAATGACTTGTTCTATAAATCATTTTAGAATCTCATTTTCATCGTGCATGCTAAATTTCATCAAAATCGGATAATAAATGACCAAGTTCATTCCTAATAGGTTTTTTCAGAACTTTATCTAAAAATTACTTTAGAATCCCATTTCCATCGCGCATACTATATTCCGGAACTTTATCCAAAATTCAATTGAAAGCCATTTCCACCACGCATGCCACATTTCACTTATGTAAATCACTTGTTAGCACTTATTGAGAATTTTTCTTTCGATTAATCGATTAAACTAGCAACGCCCTACTGAAGCCTGATCCTAAGACTCTCATCCCTAAAACACTTGAATATTAAAATGAAAAATTGAATTCATCCCTTATTAAAAAATAATTTTATTCATAAAATTCGTAATCAGGCTTTTCCACTTGTCGAATCTTACATTTTATGCAATATAAATCAATAATTTTATTAGTCCTTACATCACGAATCTCCAATTTCGAGTTTTGCTCGTCGATTGTAAATTTTATTTTGTTTAAATCTATCAAATCACCTGGTATCTTTATGTTAATTGATTGTTTACTATTAAATTTGAATTCATTTGTATTTGATTTACGAATTTCTTTCTCAATAAATTCGAGCATGGATAACCACGTGCCTTCGTCTTCATTTATTGTTACCATCTAGAATATAAAATTGGAAACGTTTACTTAATAATAAATTTGTATTGGGTTTTAACATATTCTTGTACTTACACTTAACTTTCCTAAATTATTGAGTAGTTGCCAGTTAAGGCAGTTATTTTCTAAAGAACATTCATGGAGAAACATCCTCGCTTTTATGTCGCATTGTTCCAAATTCTCTAATACATTTAAATCAATTATAATGCCGTCAATATATACTTTAGAAACTGTTAAATTATTGAAAATTCTGTAATCATTCAAACTACATTTAATACATAAAGTAACAATAATCTTATCAAATGTGATTGTTTTTAACTCCGTTGCGAAACCTTCGATGAAATTGTAAGTATTTTGCCCTATCAAATTAATGCGAACATTTACTTCTTTGTAAGCTGATATAATTCTATTGAGCTCGACAATGGACACATTGTTTATCCATCTGTAATTCGTATCTAAATCGATTTCGTAAACGTTTCTTGATTCAATTAAATCTACAAATAATGATAAACTCATTTTGTCGAAACCTATTCCATCAATGCGATAACGTACATTAGATCTTTCTTTTAATTTATTAGGAACATCGATTTCTTCTTTTAGTTTAATAGTGTCTTTTAGTGTTATTGATTTGCTATTAAAATCATTTATGTCCAAAGTGTGAAAAAAATCTTGAAATTCATATGCCAAATAAAAGATTAGAAGTTGTGACGGTTTAATATTTTTGGAAACCAAATATTTATGTAAGATTAAGCGATTATTTAGAGTTAGTTTGACAAGTACTCGTTTTATCATAAAATCAATTTCATATTTTAAAGGTGTTGATTTGGACGGGTCACGAACATCGCTAATTGCTAATCTTAATGAAAGTAGGTCAAGAATATCTAGATCATTGGCATAATTAAGTGTTCCGAGATGTCTGAGGATTATTGGTAATGTCGAATAGAAGCCATCATTGAATTGTTTTTTTTGCAGGAAATAAGATTGTTGCCATGGAAAACCAAAAGCCATGAAGAATGCTGTTTTGTCTAACAAGTCGTAAACAGACCAATATTCTTTAAATTGGTGAATCATATCTAATTTTTCACTAACATTTTGGTTAAACGTAACCACCATAATGGGATCGTCATCGTGAACAAAATGTCCCAGCTTTTCTTCAATTTTTAAAATATACGCTTTTAGATTGTACTCTTTAATAAATTTCTGAAAATAAATGTGAAATTTTAATAACATTTTCGCTTAATTATCTCATTTTTGATTATTTTACCTTCATAATATTAAATTCTGCTGTTCTTATAAATACGGTAGGATTTTCCTCCCATGGAAATGAAATTTGTGATGTTTTAATTGAGTCACGCAAGAAATTGAGCTGATCTTTAGTAGCTCGTAATATAATAATCAGGCGCATTTGAAACTGTTTACTTCGAAATTGCAGTATATGCTCGTACATTTCCCAATCACTGTTTGTAAACATTTTATTCATAATCTTTACCCATTTTTTTATTATCGATTCGTGGACAAAAAATGAGCACGGAACCTCCTCTGTTTAAGTCAATTTAACACTTATAAAAATTGGTCGCGAAATAAAATGAAATAATAACTTACCACATTTCCAATACTCGTGAAAAAACATTTGTTTTTCAATGAAATCTAACCAGTCTCCCATAATAATTCGTTTCGTTAATCCAACTTGCAAACACAAATTCTAAATTATAACTATATTATGCAAAATAAAATGGTAGAACATTTGTATTTAAGTATAGATATTTTAAACTTTTATCAGTGACTTCACATTCACAATTTTATCAATAGAATTGTTATATTTTTATTAAAACTACCAACAACAAACATAAATTCCGCTCAATTGGTAGACACAAATATGAAATGAAATGTGTATGACAACAATCAATAGACCTATATTTAGCTTTTTGCTGTCACCTAACTAAAAACTATCTTACTCGTATCTGGTTGGTAAAATTCATTTAAAATTGAATTGTTTTTGAGTTGTGATTGTTCGGTATCGCCATGACGTATTAGCAAAAACTGTATGATGGAATGAGAATGTAGAATATCGTGAGATAACACACCGATTACTCATTTCTCCGGATTACCCTACAATTAAACTAAAGTGTACCTTTTTGGGATTGTTAAAGGGAGCAAAGCATAAATTTGTTCTTGCGATTATCGTACGACATGTCACACAGACTTTTTCTGCGAATATCTCAATCATTTCATCATTAGTATACCTTGCTGATATCTCAAGGGCAAACAAGTTCCACCCAGCAATAAAAAAATACTCTTTTTACTTTTTAAATATACATATGTTTAATGTTTTATTTTACACATTGTTAGTATAGATCTATGTATCAAATGGGTCCGGGTCAAAATGCCGCGTTTTAAAATGTCGCGTTTTAAAATATCGCGTCTTAAAATGTCGCGTTTCAAAATGCCGCGAGGTACAAAATGTCGCGTGGTACAAAATGTCGCGTCTTAAAATGTCGCGTTTCAAAATGCCGCGAGGTACAAAATTTCGCGTGGTACAAAATGTCGCGTCTTAAAATGTCGCGTTTCAAAATGCCGCGAAGTACAAAATTTCGCGTGGTACAAAAAGACGCGTTTTAAAATGTCGCGTTTCACAATGCCGCGACGTACAAAATGTCGCGTGATACAAAATGTCGTGTTTGTAAAGAAGGAAAAACTCTGGTCTGACAGTTCTCGAGAACCATACAAATCAAAGTGGTTCAATAATTTATTTTTTTAAGTGGTAAATAATTTTTATTAAATTATTTATTATTTCACATCATATTGTGTTGATTTATAAGGGATTTTTCAAAACGCGTCATTTTAAAACGCGACATTTTGTACCACGCGACATTATGTGCCACGCGGCATTTTGAAACGCGACATTTTAAAACGCGACATTTTGTACCACGCGACATTTTGTACCTCGCGGCATTTTGAAACGCGACATTTTAAAACGCGACATTTTGTACCACGCGGCATTTTGAAACGCGGTATTTTAAAACGCGACATTTTAAAACGCGGCATTATGAACGGTTCCCCTATCAAATAGATAGCACCCTACATATGGGTGTTACGTGAGGTACTCTTCAACAGCTGGGTGCTAATTAAAGACATAATTTTCAATACAAAATTTACCTTAAATTGAATGTTTTTAAATTTACTCGATTGGAGATTTGAAATATTACATCAACGATAAGAGATAGAGTACCTATACATACAAGCAATCACTCATCATATAATTTTGTATTCAAAATTATGTATTTTATCAACACCAAGCTTTTGTACAGTAAAACGTGCTTTTACATAAAAAAAATTAATACTTAGATTGAATTCATTGTATATAAAAATATAAATTTTAAATAATATAAAAAAATGTGATAACAATTATTGCTTTATACTTCTTTCTCTTTTTCTTTGCGACGGTTACTTCTTTCTGCCGCATGTCGAATCCTATAGCTTTAGCGGAATTTACGAAAGTCGCAGACGAATAATTTTTAAAATTAATTTTAATGACCTTAATCATTATTGTAATTAATTCGTTGAGGCAAGAAAAGCTAGTCTTCTCCGTTGTTCCCTTTCATGAAATGGCGAGAAAATCGTTATCTGTAGCTATCTCTTGTAGGATATTTCTTAAAGATGATTTTTCATCGGAGAGATGATAAAAAGATAGCTGCTTTATCTGAAAAAGATAGCAAAGCATGTTTAGCTAAAGGAAGATAGCATGGCTTTGATGTCCTTGTTGTCCGATTTTAATATTTGAACTAGTAGGTGTGGGAGCACCTGAGTCCAAAGTCATTTGAAGGTGAAAAAAAAGCGCGCGCAAATAAAAAAGTCAACGAGCGAAAAAAAAGCGCACAGAGAAAAAGGTTAATGTACGAAATAAAAAAAATACAAAAATATAAGCGCACAGAGAAGGTGAACAAACGTACGTTTGTGTTCAATGTCGTACAAGCACAGAAAACTTGAGTCCAAGATTGTTTGAGTAAGTATATTATATGATATTGTTCTACTTCATGAAACAAAAATATCCGCATTCGCATTCCTCTAGTGAAGGTTAATACAGTAAAACCTCGATATAACGAACCCCGAGATACCGGACTTCGGATAAACCGGGTAACATTTCTTTTTTTTTAATTAGAAAATTATGTAGGCACTTATGTTTATATCGTCGTCAAGAATTGTAAATTGTGTCCACAAACAATTTTTTTCATGAGACAATGAAAATTATTTTTCACTTTCCTTATCGTCTTGAAGCAAACACTAAATTAATTTCTAAATTATCTAAGAAATTGTCTTTTGAGGAAGGGAAATGGAAATCCAAACAAAAAATACTTCGTGACCAAATGATGCAAAGAGCGGACATTATAGCAAAATAAGGCAGAATTAAGACAGCTAGAATATGAGGCACGGCAATAATTTAGACTATATTTTTATCTAAATAAAATCTTAAAATAAGAAACATCTTGTTTGTTTGATTTAATATATTTGCGCATTTCAACTTGAATTCATAAAATTGTTTTTTATGTTATCTCTAACCCTCTTAGCTTCTTGCATCAGGTTTTCAATATTTTCACTTGCCGCATTTTGATTACCCATATCTTCACCACTTATAATTAAAGTCTCATCCAAGGGGACGTTGTATTGTGTACACACAAATTATGGAGTAAGCAACTGACATTAACAATTTTGGCTACTTTTTTCGGTTGGTAATGTAATTCTCGAGTATGTAACAAACTTCTCCAACGGCCTTTTAATATGCCTAATACTCGTTTGATTATCGAACGAGCTTTAGCATGTGCTGTATTAAACCGCGATTCAGCTGAGCATTCTTTTGATTTTCTATAGGGAGTCATCATCCAGGGTTCCAACGAATATCCGGAATCACCTAAAATTTCATTCTAATTACCTAGAATACATGAAGAATTATCTCGTCACCACTCCTGTTCCATAATTTTTCGATTTTCGCTGAGGCTCCAAACGACGAAATCGTGAGAACAACCCCCGAAACGCGGATCTGCCGAAGTTATTTTATTATTGTAGTCACATGTCTATAAGGAAATAATATATAATATTTGTATTTTATTTAGATATACATAGCAAAATACAGACGATCATAACGTTCAAGCTGTACGAGCCTTTCCTATTAAAAAAATGATGCTCATTTCTTGCTGGCCTTATTATATTGATATGTGTTCCGTCCACACACCCTATCACGCCTGGAAACCCCGTTTTATTATAAAAATAGTCCTTGGATTTCTGTTTTTCCTTATCAGATAATTTGAATATTATGTGTTTGCTGCACAAGTTAGTTTCTAATATGTTTAATGTCTCTGTCATCACAGTAGACACAGTGGATTAAATAGTCCTGTCCCACTCCTTGTTGATATGATCCTCCTCCCAGAAAACGTAACGTGGCAGCAAGTTTTAGAGTAGGTAAAATAGCGTCTTTGTTTTTTCTGGTAATAAATTTGGGTACGATTTCATTCAAAATATCAGAAAATAAAGTTTTTGATACTCTGAATAATCTGATGAACCTGAACGCATTTAATTTCCCTTGAAATAAATTTAAAATGCGAAGCAAGTAGTGATTATAAATATTACCTTTTATTTGGCATATCAAGTACATTTGAATTGTCTCTTAAGTGCTTCCTTTGAATATGTGCCGGCGTTACTCCATTGTCGAAATCATCTTCACTGCTTTGCACAAAAAAACCCACACTCGCTTCCATTTATATACATATGTACAGAAAATTATTTTTTAAGAAATTTAAGAAAATGTTTTGTAAAAGGACACGATAAATCTACAAAACAATTGATACTTTCACTTTGACAACTTAAATAAAATGGTGTCGCTGATTTTATTTGTGACATTGTATCGATAATTTCGATTTTGTCGCATAATTCATAATAGCTATTTTCGACGTTGTCGAATTCGTCGACAATGTCGAAAAAAAAACGCGGTCGACAATTTCATAATAGACCCCCAGGTTTACTTTGTTTGAAAAAAAACTTTACTTTTTTTTTCATGAAGTAGGCCAATATCATATAACGTACATACATACATCTTAACTGACGTCACTGAAATAATTTTGGACTCAAATTTTCTTTGCTCGTACGATAGTAAACACTACTCATTTTTCTTTCGTACGTACGTTTGTTCACCTTCTCTGTGCGCTCATATTTTTTTTTTCGTACGTTGACGTTTTTCTTTACGCGCGCTTTTTTTATTTTTTTTGGCCGTTCACCTTCTTTTATCTTCAAACGACCTTGGACTCAGGTGCCCCCACACCTACTGTTCTAGAGCGTGGGGCATAAATGCAAAATGTTTGAATGTTGACTTAAGTGTAAAAGGGACTATGTGGAAGGTGTTGTGTTCCGTGCGGATTAATAATACTCAATTTGGTATTTTTGTTATAATTTTATTATTTTAATTTTATTTTAAATGTTTTTATTTCAAGCTCCACAACAGTACTGATGGTTTTTATTTTATTTTTCTCTTAATTACAATCTTTTGTTCAATTCAAATACATAAAGTCAAAGTAATAAAGTACTAATTAGCTATTCTAGTACTGCTGTTGGTATATTTATATAGGGTGGTTTACCTTTGCAACCACGAATCAAAATCTACATACAATAATTCAGATTAATACCTAAACTCTTAACATCTCCCTCCTTAAACAAAAGTTATTTCTCAAATAATCTTTTGACAAACAAAAAAAAATTTAATTATAATTATAAAAATTGAAATACATTATGTATGTATGTATATTATACTAATTCTAAGAAAATTATACTTAATTAATAAAATATTATTTATATACATAAGTTGATTGCATAATTTGTTTATTTGATTATATAATTCAGAATAAAGATTTTTTTATTTTATTTTATTACAATATACATACATTTTTTTTTTCAATTACATATAATTTTATTATACATATTTATTTCTAACCTAAAATTGTTCCATTTGTTTTTTTTTTTTTTGAAATAATTAACTTTATTAATTATGTTACACAAAATTGTACTTTTTTTGTGTTTGTAATAAAATTAGCTTTTAAAAATTTTTAATCTATTATTATGAACTATCTTTGAAGTTCTGCCAATTTTGATAGAAGAATTCTCTAATGAAATGATTTTATCTATTTCATAGGGTCCTAGCCATTCTGGGTCTAATTTTGTCCCTTTTTCGTTTTGAAGTAATACTAGATCACCCGTTCGGAATTGTTGGGGATTTATAGATTTATCATAATAGGATTTGGTTTTTTCTTTTGTTTTCAACAAATTATTTTTTGCGATGGTAAAGGAATTTTGTAACCTGTATTTGAGATCGTAATAGTAGTCGTCTATTGTATAAATTGGTTCAGGTTCTCTACAAATAGAAGTGGGAATATTTGGTGCGAATCCAAACACTAATTCGTATGGCATATAATCCGTAGAACTATGCGGAGTTGTATTGTAACAAAACGTCAAGTACGGTAGCCACATATCCTAATTTAAAGAGTCACTTTGAGAAAAGTTCCGAAGATATTCTCCAAGTGTCTTGTGGAATCGTTCAAGAGCCCCATTGCTCTGTGGATGGTAAGCTGTCGTTGAGAGTTTTTTAATTTTTAAAAGTTTACATATCTGAGTGAACAAGCCACTCATGAAATTAGTACCTTGGTCGGTAAGGATTTGATCTGGAATTCCATATATGCAAATAAACTTTTCGACAAATACTTGTGCAACGATTTCAGTTTCCTGGGTTGGTATAGGATGAGCAATTGAGTATTTCGTTAGATCGTTTTGTATAGTGAGAATGTATTTATTATTTTTATGAGATGATGGCATTGGCCCAACTATATCGAGGAATACCTTCTCAAATGATTTAGATGAAGTTGATGTGATCTTCATAGGTTTTTTGTATTTCTGCCATGTTTATTTATTTGACAGAGTTTACATTTTGAAATAAATTGTTTGATGGTGGAGTAGATATTTGGGAAATTATAATATTGCTGTATTCTTTTAAAAGTTCGATATATGCCTTGGTGCCCACCAAGGGGTGAAATATGGAAATCATGTATTAACTGTTGAATTTCCGACTCATTTGTAATATGTTTAATTATTATATCTTTTCTATTATCACTATTATTTTCGATATTAAATTCAAATAATGGGTTATCATTTGTAGCTTCATGAGAAATAGTATGAGATTCTATACTTGGTTCTATTTCATTATCTTCAATTTTAGGATTGGAAGTATTTGTGTCGTTATCGATTATTTCTAAATTTGAATTTACCTTTTGAAGTTCTATATTAGAGGGTACTTTTGATCGAGTAATTGCATTACATTCTGGTACATTCTGGGATTTATCTGTTTCTTGCTTTATTCGGCTTAAAGCATCTGCATTTTTAATCAAAGTTCTAGGTTTATGTACAACAGTAAAATCATAATCGCCAAGATTAATTTGCCAGCGTATCTGACGAGGTTTTGGTGATTCCAATTTGTATAGCCACAAAAGAGCTCGATGATCGGTCACAACACAAAATTTATGTCCGTATAAGTATGGACGAAAATGTGATATTCCCCAAATAATTGCAGATAATTCCTTGTCTGTGGATGAATAATTAATTTCTGCATTGCTAAGTACCCGACTAGCGTAAGCAATTGGAAGGTCAAATCCTTCTACGTCTTGTGATAATATTGCTCCAAGAGCGTAATCGCTAGCGTCGCATGTAAGCTTAAAGGATTTGGTGAAATTAGGCATTTGTAGAATTGGAGGATTTATAAGACTTTCTTTTAATGATTCAAAAGCTTTTTGACATTCGGAACTCCAATTAATTGTAGTATTCTTTTTTAAAAGATTTGTTAAAGGTCTGGCTACTCCTGAAAAATAGGGAATAAATTTCCGGTAATATCCGGCTAACCCAATGAACGATTTTATTTCGGTTCTGTTTTTAGGAACAGGAAATTGTTTTACGGCTATGATTTTGTTTTCGTCTGGCTTAATACCGTTTGATGTTACCATATGGCCCAAATAATAAATTTCTTTTCTTAGAAATTGACACTTTGAGGGATTCACTTTCAGATTATAACGTCGGAATCTTTGTAAAACTTCCTTTAATCGATTGTTATGGTCAACGAGCGTTTCTCCAAAGACAACAACGTCATCAAGATAAGCTAGACATTTTATATTATTAAGGCCACTTAAAACGCTATTAATCATTCGCTGAAATGTAGCGGGTGCCCCTTTGAGACCAAAAGGCATGGACACAAATTCATAATGTCCCTCGTCGGTATTAAATGCAGTTTTAGGACGATCGCCAGGCTCAAGTTTAATTTGGTGGTAACCGCTTTGAAGATCCAAAGTTGAGAAATATTGTGCCATTCCTAATTTGTCAAGGATATCCGTAATATTAGGAAGAGGAAATGTATCATCTGTAGTAATTTGATTTAATTTACGGTAGTTTACTAACACTCTCCATTTCTTTTCATCATTTGGAGACCTTTTTGGAACTAACAACAATGGAAAATTCCATGGACTCATGCTATCTTGAACTATACCATCTTCAAGCATATTATTAACTTGCCTTTGAATTTCACTTTTAGTGGAATGCGGTTGACGAAAAGGGCGTACACTTATTGGACTTGACTCGGGTAATGTTTTTATTTTATGTTGGATTACATCGGTTGTGGTAAGCTTATCGCCTGCTAGATAAAATACGTCGTTAAATTCAGTTAGTATCGGCTTGAGAGAATCTATTTCTTCTTTATTCAAGTAATTTATTGTTCAAAAATTTTTAAACGTTTACTAATATCTTCGTTACATTTTTCCAATGAGAAAATTTCGTAATTATTAAATGGTTCTATTTTGAATGTTAATTTAGGAATGGTATGATGTTGATCCGAGATGTTTAAAACAGGTAAAGTAACATAGTTCCCATGAACTTTGTGAATCGAATTTGCGATAAATATAGAAGGTGCTACTTCTTGAGATGGGTAAATAAATTCATATTCATTCAAAAGGTTTACAGGAATAGTAATAACTTTTTCGGAACGAGGAGATAACTCTATAGGTTTTAAACTTTCGACTTGAATGTCAGAATGAAGTTTTAACGATAAAATGTCTGAATCAATAGGTATTTCTACAATTAAATTTTGAAAGTTGATATTGCATTGATTTACGCTTAAGAAATTTTGTCCTATTATCCCAAAAGCACTTATAGGAAACGAATCGTCTACTATTTGCAGTGTAATGCTAAGATCTTTACCATTGGAAAATTGTAGAAGACCATCACACTCTGCAATAGTTTCGATCATTTCGTTGGAAATTCCTTTTAATTTACATTTTGCGTCTGTAAATATTATGGTATCTTCGTAAAGCATCGATTTTTTTATGATACATATATCTGCTCCTGTATCAACTAGAAATGGAATATTTTTATATTTACAAATATCGATATTTAGGTTTATATATTTGTTAAGTGAATTAATTTGTTGGTTTATTTTATACAAATTCGCTACATTATCGATATTTGTTTCAGATATATTATGGATTTCAGAGTCTATGCATTGTTTTCTGGTTGACTGGGAATTAATTGAGAGACACTGTGGAGATCTCGGATTCTCGAAGGAGTGCCCCTTTCTGGCTTCGAAAATTCTCGGACATTTCCCGATCCGCTTGCTGTAGGTTGTTCAGTATTGTGATTTAAGTTTAATGCATCTCTACGTTTCTTTGAGTAACAATCTTGAATGTGGTACCCAAACTTTTTACAATAGGCACATTGTTGAGATGAAATGGAGTTGACTGTTTTAGAATTATTTGTTGGATTTGGTTTCCGATAACATATATCTTTAGTATGTCCGGTACGTCTACAATAATTACAAAAGGACGATTGAATTGAGGACTGAGTTTTTTCAGTAATTGAGAATTTCGACATATGTTTAACTGTGAGATCTTCTTCTATAGCTCGATTAATTGCATCAAATAATTTTTCGAATCGACATGCTTTAACGATCAATTTAATAGTCGGATCTAATCCTTCTTGAAAGCTTTTCAGTGCAATATTAGAATTCAGACTTTTTATAGTGTCTGCTGCACCAATGTCTTGAGAATTAATGCATGCTTCGTTAAGGTCGTGGATTAAAGTTTCCAATCGAGTAGAGAAACTTTGTACATCTTCATTTCGACCTTGTCTTATACACGTAAGTTCCATCTGAAGATGACCAATAGATCTAGTTTCAGTGAACTCTCTTTCAATAAGTTTTTTAAATTCGTCCCAGGTATTTAGTGTTTTATACTTTACTAAATTATATGCTTTACCGTCTTATTTTAGTTTGATTAACTGGATAAATTGTGTTCTATCTTGTTCACGTAGACCTGAGTAAATTAGTTCACAAGCAGTTATAAATTTATGCAAATCGCGCGAATTTCTGGAAAAATTGGGAACTAATTTTAACACAAATCTGGGATCAAGAGTTGCCATTGTGATTTCTATATTATCTACACTGTGTTCTGTTTGCAAAATATTGTCGTTAGAATTCTGTACGGATATTTCATTAACTGAAATTGGTGGTTGTATTTGAGATTTTTGTGGTAATGTGGAACTTAATTGGGTTTGGTTATTCTTTATTTCGGTTTCCGGTGATATAGGTTCGGATTTAATAGAAGAACTGGGGGGATTTTGAATTAATTCGGAAAGTTTTTCTGTTGGGTTAGTTTTCTTTAGATTTTGTTTGGTTGGCTTAGGCCTTTGTTTTTCAATTAAAATATTCCGTAAATGCACAAAACTTACAGAAGCTTCGGATAATTCACTATCAGATGATTCATCTGTTGACATAATCGATATGCGTTATAAATTTTTATCACGACATAGCGGTATTTAAAATTAACGTTAATTAATTGCATAAGAATTAAAGTATTATTAAATCAAAAAAGTCACATTTAAATTTAAGGAAAAATATTTACGCCTAAGAAAATTTTAAACCTACGAAATTGTTTTATTTTATTTTATTGCTTATAGCTAGTTGAATTGAAATTATTTAAAATAAAATTTGAAAATTCTCTAAAGGAATGCAAAAAAAAATTTGTCTAAAATACAGTGGTAGACATTCGTATAAACGCACTATGGTTTTTGAATATAGTTCTAAGAGTAAGGTTAGGTTAGGTTAGGTTGAAGTGGCTGCTATCGCACACTTAGGCCAGCAATGGCCCGTTGTGATACCACAGGATCCCATCTCCCCATTACTCCCGTTGAAACCAACCAGAGCTATTTATATAGCGTAATAAATCTCGCACTCCACTGTCCATACCGTACACACCCAAATACTTATGCCTTCTGTATGATAGCGCCGGACATGAGCATAGGAAGTGTTCCAAAGTCTCCTCCTCCTCTTCGTCCATGCAACTTCTACAAAAGTCATTCGTCTGTATCCCCAGCCTTCTCGCATGCTCCCCAAAAAGGCAGTGACCTGTCATTATTTCTATGACCAATCCTATTTCTTGTCTTCCCAGGGATATTAGTACCTTGGAGCGCCGCAAGTCCAGTTTTGGCCAAACTTGCTTTGCTACCATGCACGTGAGAGTGTTGATCCACCTCTCATTTGTCAAGGCGATTGCCCTTTTACTGAGCGCCCATTTTAGCACTGCCATAGGCCTCCCCAGACCTACCATTTCCGGCTGCATCTGGAGAGTCGTACCGTACCTAGCTAGTTCGTCCGCCCTGCAGTTCCCCGTGACGTCCGAGTGACCCGGGACCCAGATTATCTGGATGCTGAAATACTCGCTCATCTCGTTAAGAGATGATCGGCAATCCAGCGCCACCCGCGACTTCAGACAAACTGCCCCAAGTGACTTGATCGCTGCCTGACTGTCCACATAAATTGCGATATCCCTCCCGGATACCACATTATGCTTCAACCATGTCATGACTTGCCCGATCGCGGGCATTCATACGAATGTCCACCTGAAATTTAGATTTTTCAATTTATTAAAGTAAACCATTAAAATGTTTACTAATGGTTTATCTTAGCAACAGATTTAAGATGATAGACACAATTTAGACCACTTGAAAAGAATCAAAACACTACTCTTAGAACTATATTCAAAAAACATAGTGCGTTTATACGAATGTCTACCACTGTATTAGAATGGGATAGTTTCAAAATTTAATTGAATTTAAATAAAAATTTTCAAAATTTAGATTAATAATATATACAATATTTACTTATCCGTTACTGATGTATGTATACTGCAGACCGCTTAGCTGCTTGACCTTGATGTTTAATTTTCCATGTGATTATTTTTAATTTTCCGTTCCATGATGTGTTTTTTTTCTCGTTATAGTATAGTTCCGTTTTATTAAATTATTAATGAAATATTTTATCAAAATTGCATTTAGATTAATTATAGAGTTTATTATGTCGGTTATTTTTATTATTTCCACTTGTACGTTTGATTTTTTTTTTTTTATATAGCTGTGCAGCCATGTATTTTCTTATAATTCCCAAAAAGTTCGGTTTGTTTGTTTGCAACTGCACTTTATGGACATATTAACACAAGCTTATCGATCCACGTTTTTTTTTTGTTTTTGTTTTAATAATAAGTATGTTCTAATTTTACTTTCACATGTGATGAAATTATTGAATTCAATCTAATATTCACTTTGTATTATAAATATTAAGTTATGTACTATTATTCCCATATCAATACGATATTATGAGGAATTTGTTCAGTTTTTTTTTTTATAAACTGGTAAAACTGTTAAATTTCACTGCTGTCACCAACTGTTGTGTTCCGAGCGGATTAATAATACTCAATTTGGTATTTTTGTTATAATTTTATTATTTTAATTTTATTTTAAATGTTTTTATTTCAAGCTCCACAACAGTACTGATGGTTTTTATTTTATTTTTCTCTTAATTACAATCTTTTGTTCAATTCAAATACATAAAGTCAAAGTAATAAAGTAATTAGCTATTCGAGTACTGCTGTTGGTATATTTATATAGGGTGGTTTACCTTTGCAACCACGAATCAAAATCTACATACAATAATTCAGATTAATACCTAAACTCTTAACAAAGGGTCACATTCGTTTTACTTATACTGCGACCTGTGTCTCCTGTTCCACAGAGTTTTGAGTCGCTTTCGTCGCTTTTATACAATTAAACCAACAATTCTTGCTTACTTTAAACGCCTTATTTCGATAAAAGGAAAAGCCGAATTAAAACTTTCCAACAAATCAATTATGTTATTGATCAACGTCAATATGGGACGAGGGATAAATTGGGTAATTGATCAATATACAGATGTATATAAGTTTCTGATTTCTCCTTTTTTTATATCTGGATAATTTTCATTTTTTTGATAAAAAAAAAATAAAAAAATAAGGCACAGCAAAATTAATTCACCAATTTTCAATTAGTCAATTTATAAAATAAATACTGGTTATCTTATCTTCCAACAACCAACGGTTGATACGAGAAAACTGGATAATTCCCTAATTCCTATTAACTATTAGTATTCATAACAATCACAGTAACTAATTAACTCAATAAACGCAATTTTAAAATATCCTGGGATTGGTTGGTTTATATAAATCTTTGGCTTATTTCTTTGAAAAGTGTTTAGCTCGTATGAAATATATCACGAAAATAATTGTCGAGACAAAAACTTTAGATATAAATACGTACGTTAGAATGAATGGCTGGAAAATTCATGTTTTAAAAAATCGAAATATGTAGCTTAAAAGTCATTTTTATTTTTTCCACTATATAACGATGTTATAATGGGAAAGTCCCGAAAATTAGGCTACCAAAGCCCAAAAAACGGCGATTAAAACTATGTCCGTCCTCCAATCAGTCATACATTTTCTTACATTTTTCTTTTTTTATTTTTCCTTTTATGCTACCAAATATTTATAGTAGGTTCTGTGAGAAATTTTGAACAAAGGTGGATCTTAGTAATAAGCAGTTTGTACCAACTTTTGGGTCCATTTTGTGTCTAAAACAAAAGGGGTCGCAGACTATGTAAAAGCTATAAAATTACCTTTTTAGCATTTATTTTCATAATATAAGAACTATTTACTCGTTTACTATTAATTCATAAATCATTAATTCATTACCCTTGCATAAAATGCTTAATTTATGCTCATATAATATTCATAAAAAAATCAGTTCTGTTGAGCATTTTTTTCTCGATTTCAGTTTATTTATCAATTCTTGAATGGTGCCTCAGTTTGCTTATTTTGTAGACTAGTTGCTAAAATTGCTTGTATTATATTTAAATTAAGCAAAATAAGCCTAATTTTTGATATACTATCTAGAAACAAGAAAATCGTTTTCTTGTTTGTAGAAATAGTAGATTGTTTTACAAGTAAAGAAAAGTGATAGTTTTCCAGCGAGTGTAATTGAATAATTTACGAGCATGGAAAACCATTTTTCTTACGTGTAGAACATGCTATTTTTCGTGTATTTTATGACAAATCAGGTAAAAATTAAAAAAATCATTTGGAAAAAGCGTTTCTATGAAGAAAAGAGTTTATAGTGAAGAAATGTGTTGCTAAGGAGAAAAGTAGCTGTTTTCTTTACTGTTTTCAGCCAAGAAATGACACTGTTTGCCATTAAGTACACGAAAAAATATTTTTTTTTATGTATTTGGCCATATTCCAGAAATTTATCCAAAAATCATTTGAGTTTCCCATTTCCACCCCGTATGTCAAATTTTACTTAAATCGGTTGTTAGCACTTTTATGAGAATTTGTTTTCCGATTACGCGATTAAATAAACAACGCCCTACTGAAGAATGAGTGGTATTTTGAATTGGGTGTTTGTTTTTGCGTATTGACTGTGTTCGCGTGCGTGTGGTGGTAAGCGAACAAAAGAATTGTGGTGAATGAGCTGCCACAAATCCTAGGATCCTTATCCCTAAAACACTTGAATATTAAAATGAAAAATTGAAATCATCTCGTTTTATAAAAATTAAAATTTTATTCATAAAATTCGTAATCAGGCTTTACCTCGTGTTGAATGTCACATATTTTGCAATATAAATCAACAATTTCATTAGTATCTGTATCACGAATCTCCAATTTCGAGTTGTGCTCGTCGATTGTAAATTTGATTTTGTTTAAATTTATCCGATCATAAACGTAATAATTTTTTATTTTAAATATTAGTTTACTATTAAATTGGAATTCATTTGTATTTGATTTACGAATTTCTTTCAAAATAAATTCGAACATGGATAACCAAGTGCCTTCGTCTTCATATATTTCTACCCTCTAAAATATAAAATTGGAAATGTTTAATAATAAAAGTGTTTCTTACACTTTCTGCCGTAGGCACTTGGCGAAACACACTTAATACACACATTTTTAAAATTTTTTAAAAACACTTGTTAAATATTTCGCAAAATTACAAAAGGTTTAAAAAATCACTCGATCGATTTCGGCTTATTAGGCCATCATCAGGAGTATCTACTAAACTGTTTAGTCTGTTAAGACAGTTTAGTAGATACTCCTGATGATGGCCTAATAAGCCAAAATCGATCGAGTGATTTTTTAAACCTTTTGTAATTTTGCGAAATATTTAACAAGTGTTTTTAAAAAATTTTAAAAATGTGTGTATAGGTTTTGCAGGTCAAATTCACTATTTTGCAAATGATCTTCAATTGTTTGTAGTTCATGTATAATTTTCTCCAACTCATCGTCAATATTTTCCAAAGTATATTCATGTTTTTTCAAAGTTACTTCAATTAAATGTAGAATAAATTCAAATATTTTAAAAACTAATTCATTTTTTAATATTTCAAGTTTGTTGATTTTTACAATTCAAAATCAATTTTTTGCAAATCAATTCCAATTTTCGTTATTATACCCGAAATTTGATAATTTCTGCATTTCAAATGCAGCACTTGCTTAATAGAACTGGTATTTGTTTGAAATATATACAGGGTGAGGAAAAAGTATGGAAATCCCTAAAAATCTGCGGATTTCGGTCAAAAAAAAAATGAGCAAGGGTTATTCTTAGGTAATTTTCAACAAGGAATTTAATGGTGATCTTGGTTGTGACCTTGACCTTCATCTTCAAGGTTATTTGGAGGTCAAGGCCATTTTTTTAAATTAGAACCCCTATTTTTGATAACAGAATCGAAAAGAGCGATCAATTGTACGCCCGAATTTGTATTTTTCATAACCTCCCAAGGTCACCTGAAGGAATATTTATTTGCTATGAAAATTTAAAATAAAATTTAAAAAAATCATAAATACAGAAGACTGTAATAATGCTTGTGTTGCTATGAAAATTATAGAAAAATAAAAAAATTAAATTTTAAAATAAAGAATTAATTTTTTTAATTTTTATTTTGTTTTTAATTTTCATAGCAAGGTTCAACCTCACAGGTGACCTTGAGAGGTCATGGAAAATACATATTCGGGCGTACAATTGATTGCTCTTTTCGAATCCGATGTCAAAAACAGAGGTTTCCCTATAAAAAAATGAACTTGACCTCAAAATGACCTTTAATATGAAGGTCAAGTTCACAAACAAGCTCACCATTAAATTGCTTGTTGAAAATTACTTAAGACTAAATCTTGCTCATTCTTCTTTTTGACATACTCCGCGAGCTAATTAGGGGTTTCCATACTTCCACCTCGCAATGTAAATTCCTTCAGATGACCTTGGGAGGTCATGGAAAATACATATTCGGACGTACAATTGATCGCTCTTTTCGATTCTGTTATCAAAAATAGGGGTTCTAATTTAAAAAAATGGCCTTGACCTCCAAATAACCTTGAAGATGAAGGTCAAGGTCACAACCAAGATCACCATTAAATTTCTTGTTGAAAATTACCTAAGAATAACCCTTGCTCATTTTTTTTTTTGACCGAAATCCGCAGATTTTTAGGGATTTCCATACTTTTTCCTCACCCTGTATATATTTCAAACAAATACCAGTTCTATTAAGCAAGTGCTGCATTTGAAATGCAGAAATTATCAAATTACGGGTATAATAACGAAAATTGGAATTGATTTGCAAAAAATTGATTTTGAATTGTAAAAATCAACAAACTTGAAATATTAAAAATTGAATTAGTTTTTAAAATATTTGAATTTATTCTACATTTAATTGAAGTAACTTTGAAAAAACATGAATATACTTTGGAAAATATTGACGATGAGTTGGAGAAAATTATACATGAACTACAAACAATTGAAGATCATTTGCAAAATAGTGAATTTGACCTGCAAAACCTATAATAAAAGTGTATTGGGTTTTAAAATATTTTTGTACTTACGCATAACTTTCCTAAATTATTAAGTAGTTGCCAGTTACGGCAGGTATTTTCCAAAGAACATCCGCATAGAAACATCCTCGGTTTTATGTAACATTTTTCCAAATTCTCTAACATATTTAAATCAATTTTAATGTTATCCACATGTACCTTAGAAACTGGTAAATCATCGAAAATTCTGTAATCATTTAAATTACATTCAATTATGAATAAATTAATTCTTAAGTTATTAAATGTGATTGTTTTTAACCCCGTTGCGAAACCTTCGATGAAATTGTAAGTATTATTCCCTACCAAACTAATTTCAAGTGTTTCGTATTCTGATGTAATTCTATTGAGCTCGAGCATGGACTCGTTGTTTATCCATCTGTAATTCGTGTCTAACTCGATTTCGTAAACGTTTTTTGATTCAATTAAATCTACAAATAATGATAAACACATTTTGTCGAAACCTTTTCCATCAATGCGACAACGTACATTAGATCTTTCCATTAATTTATTACGAACATCAACTTCTTGCTTCAGGATAATAGTGTCTGTTAATATTGTTCCTTGGCTTGGTAATTTATCAAAAGTTTCAAAAGAATTTTGAAATTCATATACCAAATAAAAGATTAGAAATTGACACGGGTCACTATTTTTGGCAACCAAATATTCATATATGCTTAATCGATTATTTTTAGTAAGTTTGGCAAGTACACGTTTTATCATAAAATCAATTTCATATTTTAAATGATTTAATTTGGACGGGTCACGAACATCGCTAATTGCTAATCTTAATGAAATTAGATCCATAATATCTAGATCATTGGCATAATTAAGCGTTCCGAGATGTCTGAGGATTATTGGTAATGTCGAATAGAAGTCATCATTTAAATGGATTTTTTGCAGGAAATAAGATTGTTGCCACGGAAAGCCATATGCCATGAAGTGTGTTGTTTCTTTTAAGAAATTTGTCCTTTTCTTATAATTTTGAAACTCGTGAATAATATCTAATTTAGCACTAACACTTTGGTTAAACGTAACCACCATAATGGGATCATCATCGTAAGCAAAATGCCCTAGCTTTTCTTCAATTTTTAAAATATACGCTTCTAGGTTGAACTCTTTAATAAATTTCTGAAAATAAATGTTAAATTTTAATAACATTTTCGCTTAATTATCTCATTTTGGATAATTTTACCTTCATATTATTAAAGTTTGCTGCATCTGTAAATAAGGTAGGATTTTCCTCCCATGGAAATGAAATTTTAGATTTTTTAATTGAGTCATGTAAGAAATTGAGCTGGTCTTCAGTAGCTCGTAATATAATAATCATGCGCATTTCAAACAGTTTACTTTGAAATTGCAGTATATGCTCGTACATTTCCCAATCACTATTTGTAAACATTTTATTCATAATCTTTTCCCATTTTTTTATTATCGATGCGTGGACAAAAAATGAGCACGGAAAATCCGCTGTTTAAGTCAAATTAACACTTATAAAAATTGGTCGAGAAATAAAATGAAATAACAACTTACCAAATGCATAATACTCGATAAAACTCATTTCTTGATCAATAAATTTGAACCAGTGTTCCATAATAATTCGTTTCGTTAATCCAACTTGCAAACACAAATTCTAAATTATAACTACATATATTATTTAAAATAAAATGGTAGAACATTCGTATTTAAGTATAAATATTTTGAACTCTTATCAGTGATGTTACATTCACAATTTTGTCAACAGAATTGTTACCTTTTTATTAAAACTACCAACAATAAACACAAATATGAAATGAAATGTGTTCGACAACAAAACGATTAATATTCCTATATTTAGCTTTTTGCGGTCACCTAACTAAAAATTATTTTATCTGGTTGAAAAAATTGTGTTAAAATTGAATTGTTTTTGAGTTGTGATTGTTCGGTATCACCACACTCAGATAAAAAATGGGGTCAAATTGAAGAAAATATTGATTATTATAATAAAAAAGCAATTAATATAGCGCCAACAAACTTTTTTATTAAATTAAAAATTTAACAAACATTTGTTAAATTCATTCCTTAAGAAGCGGTGTTATATTGATGATTTTGTTTATTACAACTATCGTAATTTTAATTAAATTTATAGAATTTTTTTTATATTAATAAACTTTTATATTTTTTTTTTAAACAATTATTAATTAATTTTATTACAAATTGTTTTGTAGTAATATTAGTTAATTAATTAAATCCCAAAACTCAATAACTTACTTGCGAAAATAGTATATATGTATATCATTTATCTTGTCCAAAAGTTATCGTGAATTTTTATCTTTTATTTTTTGATTATAAATAAGAAGCATCACTTTCTTAAAATAAGAAAATTTTAAGTCGACATTAGTTATATTCGTTTTTATAAGTTTATAGCCGTATGGTTTTTTATATTGGAACCATTTTGACAATACATCCTGCGTTGAATTAGCAGCATAAATTTCTTTCAATCGATAATTCGATGATAATCCCCAATGCTGTTCAATTTCAGCCCAACTGCAGTTGGTTTTTAAAATACTTTCCAAATGTTCATCAATATTTTCCTCACCGGCTAATATGATTTTAGTTTTTTTATTTACAGTTTGTGAAGTACTCGTATTATGTGACGGACTTCGTTTACATCTACACTGAAAAAAAATGCTGGGGATTATTTACTAATATTGCAAAGTAAAACGAAATATTTAATTATTACAGATCATTTTTAGTACGAATAGCTGCAGTGTAAACATTTGCATTTTAATTTTTAAAATTGTCTCTTGACTATGACAATATATGCAGAGTAATTTTAAAGCGGAATTAAAAATAAAATGTTACAATAATGCGATGTAAATGTAAATATACTCATTGTTAATATACGATTATGCAGGTTATTTTTTAGATTTTACGAAATAATTAGCCAATATTAGAAGTGATTTGGTAAGTAATAGTTACACTACGCAGTGTAAAGAGTTGTTGGTATATACATATACTACATATTAAGATATATGAACTTTATTTGTATGTACAGTGCAATGTGGATTGACAAATGTTCTCTGTATTATAATTTTCAATAATTAAAAAATGATTATTCTAATATTTACTTCTATAAAAATACTAAATCGCATCATAAACAGATAAGAATAGCCTGTTGCAAGCCATACGTTCTATGTACCAAACATTTAATATATACGAATTTCCTTATATACACTAAACACCTCGACTTCACTTTGCATTACATCAATACATGTGGTTTTTTAAAATTTGTATCACCCTACGATCATTTTTACGAAGGAAAAAAGTCTAGCCTTGAAATTTGCTTGTATTCTGCGTACGCAAAATTGTATTTTGCACTTGTTTTAATTTGCGTGCTTTACAATTGAATTGCAATATTTTGGAACATATCTCCGATGAAAAACGAGGTCCTAGTGGGCTTTGACATATTTAGTTTAATAATTATTCCTAATAATAAAAAGAAAACTAAACACCTAACATCTCTCAGACGGAAAGAATACAAAATAATAAATTTAGTAATATGTATAGTAAAAACTCCATATATTACATACATATCTGGTCATTATAATGTATTTTCGATTTAAAAATGAATTTATTGTAAAACGTTTTTCGAAGGATATCGATGCGATACTGTATGTACATGAAAATTTGAAATCACGTGATAGCATTAACAGGAGGACCCTAAATATTTATCATATTATGTAACTTGTGAAATTATTATAAATACATGCCAGTAATTTTTGTTAGATTCATTTCGCTAAAATCAAACATATTAAATTAAATATGTAATTAGAAATAATATTTCTTATTTATAATGCATACAATAAACGAACAAATTTATATTTATACCAATTTTATATAAACTAATTTGGATTTGTGCATTCTGAACGGCAGTTTTAATTTTGGACATGGCTGTAGTAGAGTATCATTCCGATCATTCGCCATAAATGAGAGAGTTATAAAAACACAAAAAACAGTACACTCTACACTGTGTTTCCTATTCTCTTTAAAAATTGTAAATCAATTTTTTTCAGTGAGCTACTGAGCTCAGAGCGCAGTATAATTTTGTTCCTTTTATTGTGACGTTGTGCTAATAATTTAATTTTATTACATATATTTTTGTGTTAAAATAATTTAATTTTATTATATTTTTGTGGTGTCTAATGAGTTTTTGATAAAGTGAAATAAAAAGTAAGTCGCGTGCTATTTTAATTCTACTTGTACTCAATTCAGTTAACAGCTTTGTATTGTAGTTTATCCGCAATTTTGATAATGGAACAATCTACATAGAATAAAGCAGTTTGATTTCTAGTACTAATTAAAAATTATTTTTATCTATAATACACGAGGTTAGCCATAATTTAATAAAAAACTGAATCATTTTGTATAATATGAAATAAATTTTATTAAATTAGTTTGATATAAGTTTATACGCAAAAAAAACGTTTCAGAAATTAAACTGTTTTATGTGGTATCTAGATTGTTTTATATTGTATTAGGAAAATGGCGGTTAAACCACAATACCAAAACGGTAATTAGGTATATCAAGAATGAAGAATTAAAATAAAATTTTGTATATTAGGTATTGGGTATTCATAATAAAGGATTCTTCATAATATGCTGGGTAATGCATAAAATACTTGGTCAAGGTCCAGTGCTGATAGATAGAAGATACATATAATTAATTCTGAAGAAAAAGGGTAAGCGATTTAATATTATTTATTTTGAATTATTTCCATATATGTACATATACATATAACATTTATTACAATATATATGTGGCATTTCGCGTCAACTGTGTCACCCCACCTGCCCAAAAATTGGCTGACATATCTCAGCCGCCACCTTGAATTTTCAAAAACGCCATGAAGAATTTAAAACTAGACATGTCAGCCAATATTCTAAACCTAAAAAGATATTTTTAAGTTGAGCCAATTTTTGGGCAGGTGGGTGGCCCAGTTGATGCGAAATGCCACATATATATATATTATATATATATATATATATATATATATATATATATATATATATATATATATATATATATATATATATATATATATAATACACAACGAAATAATTATAATGCCATTTTCTTTTCTGGAATAACAACAAAATATCAGGTAATAACAAAACCGTATTTATTTCATTAAATTTTATAAAAACGCTATAATAAACGCAATAATTCAATTTATAAATTTAAGGTGCCTTACACAAAATATTTAACAAAATAAAATTACTCCATAGGAAATATTTATAATGCCAAAATCAAAAATTCTTCTCTTGGAGCACCTACATACACTGCTCAACAAATTAGGCGTTTTAAGATGTTGTATTTCCTCCTTTATTAATAATAACTTGCTGCAGGCGACGAGTCATCGAATTAATAAGGCTCTGTAAGTATTCCTAATTAATGTTAATTCATGCTTCCTGGATTGCCTCTTTGAGCTCTTTGGGTGAGTGAAATTGACGCCCATTATATCCTGCCAATGATGTTGCAGCCATCGGGGCCATCTAGATCTGACTGACAATATTATTAGCAGGATTTTCAACGAAATTTAGAAACAAGAAAGTCCAGACATTCTTGAGGCGGCAGCCTCATATTATGAGGTGCTTTCGGATATTATAGCAAGTCCCCAATCTGCTTAATTTCTTGTAAAATGAATACTGAAAAGTACATAGAGCTTTTGGATGATGTACTGATAAATTATGCAGACGACATGGCTGGTACAAATTGGACTTTCATTCTGTCAAAAAATAAAAAAATGCTTCCTTGAGTCTCGAAATATACCACAATTAGCATGACCATGTAGTCCCGATCTTAACCCCATAAAAAATGTATGGGCATATATTACGCAACGGGTCTACAGTAATGGGCGTCAGTTTCACTCACCGAAAGAGCTCAAAGAGGCAATCCAGGAAGTATGAATTAACATTAATCAGGAATACTTACAGAGCCTTATTAATTCGATGACTCGTCACCTGCAGCAAGTTATTATTAATAAAGGAGGAATTACAACATCTTAAAACGCCTAATTTATTTGGCAGTGTATGTAGGTGCTCCAAGAGAAGAATTTTTGATTTTGGCATTATAAATATTTCCTATGGAGTAATTTTATTTTGTTAAATATTTTGTGTAAGGCACCTTAAATTTATAAATTGAATTATTGCGTTTATTATAGCGTTTTTATAAAATTTAATGAAATAAATACGGTTTTGTTATTACCTGATATTTTGTTGTTATTCCAGAAAAGAAAATGGCATTATAATTATTTCGTTGAGTGAATATATATAATATGTATGCTATTTTTCTTAATATTTAGTACATTTATTTTTATAATTTTCAGCGACTTCTTTATTACTGCGTGGAGAAGATCTACTAAAAATATAATATACTGCATGACTAACTTATATTGTACTTTTTGTATCTGATAGGTTTTGTAGTCCCCAAGATATAAATATGTCCATTAATTCGTCCTTCGCTTCCGGTTCAAATGATATAGTGGAGCAAGTGTTGAGTCCCTCTTCTGTATCATTTTTGTACATATCTAAATTAAAGTTTATTTGCTCGTTTGATTGTTGTAGATACCCGGTTGAAAGATGTGTTATGTTGCTCAAAATTGATTGATTCACGGAATTTCCATTCGACATTGATGCGTTGCTCAAAACCGGGGTTGATATAATTTGATTGCCATAATTTGAAATATCCAAAATTTCGGGCTGTTGAACCAACTTAAATGATATATCAATTGGCCTTCGCTTTCTGTCAGCTGTTTATGTGATACGAAATGTTTATTGTATACTGTTGTAAATTTATTTACAAGCAAACACGGCTTATTTTCTTGAAAGGGTATAAACATTAAATTAATTTTATAAAGAGATATATCAACTAAATTTGCCTTGACCACAAAGTCGTTTAATCTGTAAGTGATACCTCTAAACGATAATTGTGCATAGAACTTTAATTCATTTATATTCAGTTCATAATATTCAAAAATATCGTTGGGATATATATTATTTGTAGATTTTGATTTATCCACTTCCAAATCATCGTTAGCTGGAGTAATTAACATATATGCTAACTTAAGTTGAGATTTAATTGCAAGACTAAGCGTTACATTTCTTCTGGAAGTTATATTTTTTGCGTAAGATTTGAGTTCAAAGTTGTGATGGGATAATATCGATAGTAGCCACAATCGATATTTTATCGATACAAAAAATTTAAAATTAATTTCAAAATAATTCAGAAAATGTATTGGAAATTCACTAGAAATGCATTGGAAATTCACTATCGATATATATTTTTTATACTATCGATATTTTTCGATATTTTAAAATATCGATACTATCGATACACTATCGATATTATCCCATCACTAGTTCAAAATGTTTTGACTCATAACGGAAACAATAGATATTTTTTAAAGGACCGGAATTTTTTTTTACCATAGGGTAATGAACCAGAAAGTGAAATTTTGGTTTCAATGACTCGTTAAATAGTTTAACATAATTTTCATTGTGTTGTGATATCCTCGCTATTAAATGATTTAACATGTGATTATTATATTTTGTTTGCAATTTTAAATCTACTAACTCTACGAACTCGCAAAAGATAATCCATACTTCATCATTGTGTGGTATTAGATCACCTAATATCAGAGGTAAGAAATGTGTAAAAGTCCACATTTCTCTAGCAGAAAACTGAAATCTTTCCCTTTTTAAATGATTTTCTTTGATATCGTTAGCTAAGTTTCCGACTTCGGAATTCCCATAAGGAAACGATGATGTTAACTTATTTAGCAATTTCAAATCAAAATATTTTTTTTTATGACATCTTTGAGTATTTTAGCAAGATTATAATGACAAACTCCCTCGAAAAGGTCGTGCATTATATCACAAGCATAATTTTTCACTACATGAAATGACGGAATGGTATTTAAAATTGACACGCTTGTAATTCCATTTAGAGGGAAATTGTCAGTTATTGCATCAGCTTCATAGTTTTCTATTGAGCGAAGTAGACTAACATTCTCTTTATTAAGAGTCCGCGATTCAGTTTTCGTACATTTACAAAACCTACAAAAGTAACCAGAAGAAAAAGATATGGAAAATCCGAGTAAACTATTTAATCCTAAATTATCTCCTAAGATAATGCCCAAGATAAAATGAACACGAAATGGTCCGTCTTTAGTATAAATTGTTGTTCCATTTATCTCTAGATTTTTTATCTCTTCTACGAGAGCGAGCAATGATTTATTATAGCCATATTCCTTTACAAAAGAGGAACGAATTAGAGCAGCTATTTGAATATCTCGTAATTTTGATGATTGAAGTGTTGGAAAAGTATAATAAATTCCCAAAATCGAATGGGTTCCTGAGTGGGATCCTAATGGATTATTTACTCAAAATCATCTGCAAATAAAAGAAATGGAATCAACAATTTGTCAGGGTACAATTTTCGTTTTTCTTTCCAGAGGTTTCCTTGTACAAAATGTGACAAGGTGTCCTTAAATCCTTCAAGCTTTCCCATTAATTTCAAAGACAAATTTAATGTATCGTCTTTCTCAAAAAAATTTTTAAATTGAAATTCAAGAGGGAATAAAATTCCAGTTTGTTGAGCTTCTTCCGGATTCGGCATACCATTATGATACATATCAGTGGTTTTACCATCTATTGTAAATTCTACAAAATTTTGAATAAATTTTAAATCTCTCAAATACTTTAAAAATTTGTATTCTGTATTAATCGATTTGAATTCATTCAGTAAATTAACCAATTTACCTACATTCGGTTTCAATGTTTCAATATTATTTTCATTGTTAAGATTACTCATAAAATTATCTAAATGAGATTGAAGTGGGTTTAATATAAAATTACTTATTAACCCTGTGGTATCTATTATATCCTTTCTGGTAAAACTATTTTTATTATGAAGTGTTAAAAAGACATGTATAATAGAATTAGTAACTTCCAAATCTGAAATTATTGGCGAATCGTAACTCTTTGCTGTCGGCAGATCAGTGTTATTTTGCCATGAATTATTTGGACAAACAGTTTTAGCAGTTATTGCTATGGGAGATATTGACTCATTTGTTTTTTCATTGAGTGAAATAAGGCCACAATTTTTATTGTCATCAATTAAGATGTTAGCCGTTTCATTACAATTATTTTGGCAGCTGGCACCTAAGAATTCACTTGAAATGCCCCTTTCATCAAAACGTTTTGAATGACGAATCAAATGTCTTTTAAATGAACTTATATCACAGAACCCCATCAATAAAGGTGAGCCGGGCCTAGGTCAAGTAGTACCACAAACTCAACAATCGGATAAATCGACACCTGTTGTAAACATCATATTGAATATAATATTCTTAATTGCCAATTGTTGTATTAATAGCCAATCATATATTTCAGTCAATTCGTGATATTTTAAACAAGAATGTTTGCTTGCGGTGATCGTATCAAAACCTACTACGCCGAAAAAGATCGATTAGAACCACGACACAGAAACAATTTGTGTGTTCTCATTGTGGAATTCTAGCTCCTTCAATTAAATTATAAGCCTTCAGCGCGAGAAAACAAAAACATAGCAAATGAAATTGTGGAGTGTTTTCCAAAAGAAAATGTGGTAAATTTTCAATATTATTTATTTTTTTATATTTCTAATTTATACATAAACATAAACTTTTTTTGTTTTGTTTCCAGAAAACTTATTTTATTCACAGAGGTCATCAAGGTCCAATAGGAAAACTATATAAAAAATTTAACTATTTGAGTAGAAAATTCAATTGTCAAGAAAAGAGCCGTCGACCATTGAAAGGTGCAACCATTAAATCAATTAATCCTACTAGTATAGGTATATTCAGTATTAAAACTCTCCAACTAAAGCAAACACAATAACACAAATATTAAATAATTTGTTGTTTTTAATATTATTTCTTTAATAATAGGTATGCTACCCGACGAAGAATATGATTCTATTAAAACATTGCTAAAACATTTGCGGAGCACCAGAGAAGCCGTGTTGGAGAAATGGAGAATAACATCATCCAATAGGATAAGAGAATTAATGGATAGTACGGAGTCCTCATTAGAAGTTATTTTCGATACCTGGCCAATATACAAAAACCCTTTAATGCTGGAACTGGTAAGCTAACTGCTAAAATGATTCTTTGTAATATAATATAACTTACGATAGCTATTTTAAATGTTCCCAGATTGATATCGATTTCAACAACATGTAACCACAGCGCTGCTTGTATACAGCTTGGAACGGCTTTGAAAATAAAATTATTTGTATTTTAAGGACTAGAATTTCTCAGCCTAAATTAAAACAACAATTGGAGACGCTATTGTCAAAAAAATCAAATATAAATCTGGGTACGTTGAATAGTAATTAATTAATTATATTGTTGTGAAATTTTTTGAAAATTGTTGATTTTTCTTTTTCTATTTATTTAATCCTATATTGGTTCGGGTAATACTGAATGATTATATTTATCTAAAGTGTGAAATTATTAAGAATCTGTTGAGATGACTAAATAAGTTTTTCATTATCTTCATTAGCTCGAAATTGAGTTGCAAATTCGCAATAATTTCACTTTTCTTATGAATATGATATATTCAAATTTAAATAACCATGAAACGCTTTTGCATTAGACTAATCAATAGTTTTATGTTTACAGACTCATTTAACGCGGAATTATTACTGTTGCTGTGCTCCATCTTACCAAATGCCCTAAAACACTGCTAAAATACAGCATATTCGAGATGTACGATTAAAGACAGCAAAGATTGGTTCATCATAAGAGCCACCAACGTTTTTCAAATGGAGTTAATCATAAACGAGAAATCTAGAGTCGAGAAAAATAAAATACAACCGTATTTATTTGCAATAGGCGAGGATTACGACATAAGACAATTCGTAATCATAATGGACAGTATAAAGTATATTTGTGGAAGTTTACTGGAGGCAATTGATTACATGTTTAAAATTTTTCAAATATTCAACCTGCATTTCCTACAGCCTCTTATAATATTTGGTTGTTTGTACAAAAATTGTTCTATAGAATTGACACACCATACGACAGTGAAGTACCTGCTGTGGTAACATTAATAACAGACCTAAACAATCTAGGTTGTTAATAAATAAATCATATGTATTATCTTTTATTTTAAGCTTTATTCATTATTTTTTAATTAAGTACGTATATACTCGTAAATAATATAAATTATTTTATAATAATATAATAATAATTATTTATAAATGAATAAATACATAAATTGAATTTTATATTTTAAGTAAAGTAAAGAGTTGTGATACGTAACGGCTTTTTATATTTATATTTCAAACAACACAATTTTATGGTATTATAATATTTTTGAATATATGTACATATAATAAGTATTTAAAACAAACTAAATAATTATTAATTTTGTATGTTAAGTACTAGTAAGCAAGTGTATTATAGAATTCATACATGAAAATTTATAACATTTAATTACGAGAATATTAAATTTAAGTTGATTCAAGATGTTATATAACTAATATTTATCTAAATATTGAGTTTATATATTAAATGCAATTTTACACCTGTATGTGAAAATTTTATTTAAGTTTTCTTGCAGTAAATAATTATTTAATATTGCACTTTCTACTATTTAAGTAAATTATCTGAATTAAAAAACTAGTTTAACAAAGAGTGTGGAATTTCCATACACGTTAAAGTGACATTTATATTGTTTTCAATGAATTAAATTATATTTGATAATAAAAAATTATATTTTGAAAATTATTCGTTTCATTTCAAGTGTTGAAAGATGATATATATATATATATATATATATATATATATATATATATATATATATATATATATATATATATATATATATATATATATATATACTGTACAGTAAACTTACTATGCTTTGTAAATTTAATATTTTTAAATTTGAATAGTGTTTCGCTATTTCAATATAACCAAGCGCTTAGTAACATTTTTGCAATATTAAACAATGTATACTACATTACATATCCTTATGCCACCTTCAGTATTTACTTTGCGCTGTGTAAAATAATTTGATAGTTTTTTTTACAAATTTACTATAAGCGGAGTAAATAACATTAATTATTAGGAAACATTATTAGGGAATAATTTAAAAATTTTAACAAGAAATTGCTAAAAGCAAAGTGAATAAGACGTACTATTATTAAATATCGCAAAACTAAAAAAAAATAAAAATAAATATAATTTACTAAGCATAGTGTAATAGTTGATAAACTTTACTTTCGTTATTTAAAAAGCGCTTAGCTGGCTGAAAAATTACTATATTCCTAATTATATTTACACTGCTTTTTCGCAAATATCACAATTTTTTTCTTTCAGTGTAAGGCCTAGATTTTGTAGAGAGCGTAATTTGTTAAAGTATTTGGCGTATATTTTTCCCAGTGGTTCTTTTCCGGTTTCCTTGAACAAGTATAAACTCTGAAATATGGATAAATCTTTATTTGGAAATATATTATATAAATATAATAAAATATATTAAACATTGCATTTTATAAAGCTCCACATGATTTAAGTTATGGTTGAGATAAACTCGACGCTACCGATGTTATTAAGTAAAACAAAATGTTAAACCAAGAAAATGTATACAAGCAATCATTCTTAGCGCGACTCAGACCCGATTAACAAAAAGATGATTTATATGATTTATTTATATCAATAACTCTTTTTCTGCAGGAAATAGTTGGGCTATATTTTTGGAAATATTTTCTGCAAATCCTTCTGACATTTTAATATTATGTTTTAGTAAATAATCTGATATTTTATCAACTAATACATTTCTTAAACCATCCGTTAACTCGTCGTTTGTTGCATAAAATTTTAAAATATCCTGACCAGAAGATATTTCTTTTAAAATTAAATTAATGTCCAAATTAAAGCTTTATGTTTCATTGGCGTCTGTTGTGTTTGATACTTTGATGGTGCCGGATCTAATACAAAACACTTCTTTATCGCTTTCGGTCGATAGATTGGATAAAGTAGACGCTTCCGATAGCTGTATCTCCAACAATTTAGCATCCAGCTTCACACGGAATCCAATTGGTAGTTTGTTAAGGAATGAAGTCTTATGTTCATCTTTTAAATTTTTCAAAACTTCTACATCAACAAAGTTATCTGAAAAATTATAATAGTATTTGTAAAGTTGGAACTTTTAATTTTTTTATTTCGTACTAACCAATACATATTTGATACAACATTTCTAAATTCCAGGATTTCAAGAAATTATACAGTTCATTTTGTACTTCTAAGCTAAAGTGATAATTTTCCAAATTTGCTACTGCTGGTTCATTGACTGGAGTTAATGTATATACACTACTATTTGGTAAAGAAAGCATTTGCGTCCTTAGTTGAACATTTTCACAATTGCTCGGTTGAAAAATCATCATCAGAAAATGTAAAATCGTAAATTTTAGAAAATATTATTAAATTTACAATAAAATGACTTTCAATTTAGGAAAATGTTATAAAAACAAAATTACGAAACATTTTTAGGTAATAATCATTTTTACAACATTTTTCTTCATACCAACAAATTTTTCATAATTAATTAATTCGTGTAATTTCTAATATGAAACCGATCACAATAGATCATTTTAATGTGTTTTACAGATAACACGTAGAAGTATATTAGTATTTACGAACAATTATTTATCACCCCATACACTGATAGACAGGTTTCAATATTAATAATTTTTAATTTATTTGAAGTTACTATTTCCGAAAGATTGTAAGAGAACTCAATCCAATTTCGAACTGATGAGCTTATTATTTTGAAAAAATCAATCCTCTCATCAGGCCGCGGCGACTGGACTGATTGTACCACAATTTAGATTCTATATATACCGAAAGTGGGGTGATAAATAATTGTTCGTAAATACTAATATACTTCTACGTGTTATCTGTAAAACACATTAAAATGATTTATTGTGATCGGTTGCATATTAGAAATTACACGAATTAATTAATTAATTAATTCAAAATTAGAGTAAACATTTTTTTTCATAATTTCCACAAACAATTTTATCTGCTTTATTAATTTTTATTGGTTTAATGATTTTGGTTTATTGCGGTTTGTCAGAAGAAATTCTTTAAAATTTACTCCCATTATTTTTTTGAGTGTATAATTTAGCCTGAAGCTTGGCAAAATTGTTCATAACCAAGATTCGTTTGTTCTGCGCGAGAAAGCTGTTTTGTTCGGCGACGGTTCAATTGTTGATAATCCTAGATCACTTAACATCAACATCTTATTTGCGTTATATGCTTGCAGTACTTCTGCTTTACTATAACATTAGTTGAAAGATTAACAACTATGTAGCACATCATTCGATAATTTTTTTTTCTTTATGTTTAATACACTTGACGCTTGATGGAAATCACACCATTGCAATTATGTTTAACCCTTAATTTTGTGAACATGCACGACACGAATTTGTTGTCGGCAATTTTTTCCGGCAATCCTGAAATAACTATGCTGTTAGCTTTTGTATGCTGTTCAGCTTTATCAAACTCAGCTTCCAGTTTCATCTAATAATGCTTTTATTTTTGTATTTATGTCATCCACAGAATCAGACATGTGGCTTTGAGATTTTTCAATTTCATTAATTGTGGTTTCTAGGCCCTGCGTATAGCATTTTCATAACATCGGAAAGACATGGATTGTCTAATTTGATTTTGTTAGGGTTAGTGTTAGTCTCAGAATCAGGAGCAGGACATACTTATACCCAACGATTTTCTACCACGATTTTTACATTGTGGGAGCATCTCAACGTAGCAGAACCTGATTTAATTGCTTGAAACAGCTCATTTGAGAGCTTTTCACATTTAATATGTATTGCAGCTAGATAATCCACGCACTGCACACCAGGAAACTTACCTTTTATTTATTTATTTATTTACCAACTAAAAGTAAAATTAAACAAACATGAAAAATTACTAATAAATTAAAAGAACATTAGACATCAAATTCTTAAATGCATCCCTTGACAGATTAAAGTCGAAAGCCGATCGAACTTTATTAAAAGAAACAGTAGATTGATAAACAGGTTCACATTTACCGTAGTTATGCCTAATATAAGGCAGTTTAATTTGGAAATCTCTAACGCGAAGGGTTCGTAGCGGAGAATAAATATCGTACAACACCAAACTCTCAGGACAGTCAATTTTAGACACCAACAAGTCACGCGCCAATTTCGATTCTGCGGATAAAGAGCGGCTCAATATTTATTAATTTACATCTACCTCGATACGGTGGAAGTATAAAAGCGGGTAAGTTCTCATCTCGGCGCAACCTTCGCAGAGCAAACCTTAAAAAGCGCTTTTGAACGCTTTCAATTCGGTCTGAACAGTTACCATAAAACGGATTCCAAATTGCGGCACCATATTCCAACAACGAACGCAAAAACGAGATATATAATATTTTAATAGAATTAAGGATCTTGAAAATCCCCCGAAAACCTTTTAATAAACCCAAGCATGGAATTCCCTTTAGAAATGCAAATATCAATGTGCTTATTGAACGATAAGTTCAACGTAAATGTTATACCTAGATCCACAAACGTATCAACATTATCAATAATACAGCCATCCAGGAAAAAATCAAAACTGGCGGGCGTGATTGCATTGGTAAAACGGATTGTTTTACATTTGCAAATGTTTAGGGTCAAATTTTGAGCAGTGCACCGCATACTAAAATTATTTAAGTCATTTCCCCCCTATATATAAGGCATTAGAGACGCAATTTGTAAGCAAGAGTAAGTTAGTAACAGTTGATCTGAGAGGGGAAATATCCCTCTCTTAGACTTCTATTAAATAGAAAGCACACCGGAGCGGTAATTGCGTTACCTGTCAATTTTAAAAATAAAGGCGGTAATGAATCAAAGCCGGTAGGTACTATGGTTAATGTCAAGATTTGACAATTCCGATAAGATTGTATCAATTTCCAAAGGAAACATTGAAAATTTCATATTGCTGGTGACATTATTCAAGCTGCAGAAATTAGAACCTGAATTTGGATTATAAAGGCTCTCAAAGAAATCCGCAAACAAATTAAACTTATCTAGAATGTGGAAGGGTAACCATCAGATTTTCTTTTATAGTTAACAAAATGCCAAAAATTCCACCTCCAAAACATAATTACTGTAAAGAAATCGATTAAGAAATATATAATTTTTACGTAAAACTTTAAATGAGTTGTAATTTACTGTATTCGGTTTCGGAGATAGTTTATAAAGTTTGTGAGCCTTATCCTTTCTATTTTCCAAATTTATCAATTCATTGTTATACCACGGTTCCTTCTTGCAGCCTGAAATAATCAGTCTAGGAATGAATGGTTCAATGCCCATATGAACAATTTTATAAAATTCGTCCAACATATCGTCTATATTATTACAATTATAAAATAAAGACCAATTATACCCATCAAGAAATGCACTTAAAAAAACATAATCGCCCATTTTAAAGTTATAGATGACAGAGTCGGTATTATTTTCGATTAATTCACTGTATTCAAACAAGACTGAAGTATTCAGCGGCAAATGATAAATACTTGAAGATCCAGCTAAATCATCACAGGTTGTGACGGTCATCTTATGATCAATTGGCACAAAGGCTAGGTCTAGCACGTTGTTACTGCAATTCTTCACATTGATACATTGTTTCAGTCTCAACGAAAAAATTTCAGATATGAACTTTTCCACATCATCGTTCATGTTTATGGGAGTTAAATTTGTTATCCATATACTCCCATACAATACCTGGCAAGTTAAAATCACCAAAGATAAATAAGCGGTCCTCAGGTTGAAGGAGTGCAGTAATATTAAGTTTCACGGTGTCCAAAAACATATCATAAACCGCGACACTTGAATGACATTGTATATATGCGACACAAATGATCAGCGAGTATGAATGAAACCGTAAGCGCACAGCAACAACTTCAGTACCACAGTCGGTTAACGTTATCGGCATAGATGAGTATTTGTTAGAGACGGCTATTATAATACCACCACCTCTGGCATAAGTGTCCTGCTGTAGATATCTGTCTCTCCGATAAACAGCATAAGTTGATGGAAAATACTCCTCGGTTCTGTAGTGGGCAGTCAACCACGTTTCCGTGATGCAAATAACGTCGTAATTTTCCTTCAAGATTGACAGATATAGAGACTTAGATTTAGAAAGAGAAGTTTGTTTGTCTGTATTAAATCAATAAGATTCTTTCGGCTTTTTATAGACACAATATATTAATAATAATGGCATTCACAACATTTTCGACTTGTTAATCAGAAAAATGAAGAGGCCAGTCATTTATAATATATATACCAAAAAAAGTAGAAATATCAAAATCCCTCCCGTACTTTAACCCGAGAGTCAATATAAAATGTATTGACTCTAAAAAAATGAAAACTTTCCTTGAGCTTTCTGTGGCAGTTTGGTTTCGTACTGATAATCCCAAAACAGAAAGTTCGATCTACTCATCAGGTAGCTACGACCAAACTACAAAAATACAATTCCAACCAAATACATTAAGTATGAGGCAAGAATGTAGTGACTTAGCGAATTATAAATTCACTAAATCAAAAAACACAAGGAAAACTTTCATTTCTGTGTGTTTCATGCCCACACGAATAATAGAAAGAGAAGTTTCTTAGCCGTTTGGCTAAGGTTTTTTGGTAGATATATTATAAATGACTGTCCTCTTCATTTTTCTGATTAACAAGTCGAAAATGTTGTGAATGCCGTTATTATTAATATCTATAAAAAGCCGAAAGAATCTTATAGACTTAGATTTAGTTCGAATGCTGCCCGAATTGTGGTAATATATATTTAAGAATGAATAAGGCTATGGGGATTTGTTCGGCAGTTGAGAAGCTTAAAAGATGGTGTAATGGCAGGCGCAGATGTTATTGTTTGGAAGGGAATGTTACCCCAGTCCGGTTTTTTGCCACATGTGGATAGCTGGTAAATGGCCGAATCAATTATTACCCCAAGTAGCCAAGCCGCAGAATTATTGAGCATATTATAATGGGTTAACTTCAATCCGATTTTATATGAGATGATTGTTAGTGAGTTATCGATAACACGATCCTTGGCTAGTAATAATTTACATTCAACGTCCTCTGATGAATAGTCCTGCAGTTTATCACAAATGTATTCCACAATTCGCTCAGGAGTGACAGATGGATCAAAACGAGTAATATATAAATTTTTTTTGTTCGGCAAAGGTACAGTTCTAATCGAGTCGATCTGTGTGCCAGCACCCACCACTACTTGTGTTAGTCCTGGCGAAGTATAGCTAATGAGATTGGACACTGTCTCAGCTACTACTGCACATAATGGTTTATTAGCAATATCACTAGCATTTTTATCCAGCAAGGCATTGATCAATTTGCGGTTTTCAGCAACCTCCGTTTCAATTTTTTTTAAGTCCAATTTTTCGGCAGCTCTGTCAACAATCACGTCAATTTTTTTTAAGAGCTTTGTCATATCTTTATTTATGAACCAAATTTTACAGCTATTCCAGACGTAACATAAATTCGCAAATTTTTTCATAGAGTTAATAGCGGCACGGTCAATTCCACAACAATCATAGCAAAATTGTACGTCACAAAGTTTGCATGAAACGACATCAGTAGTCGAAAAAACTTTATTACATGTCACACAAGAAATTATCAGTATTAAAAATTCACTGTAATAAATATTTAAAAAATGTTAAAGTAAGTTAAAAATCTTAACATCCGTAATATTGATATTTTGTTTTTAAAGTTGATAACAAAATGAACGCTTCTGTGGTGGGTACAGCGAACTGGATGAATAGTGTGATACCACTGTAAACTGGAACCACTAAACGATTGAAATTTCAATAATATAACGTATTAAAAACGATGAACACACAATACATATATTCACAAGAATTTACAGTAATAATTATAAAAGTTAGCAATTTTTAAAATTTTAGATATTGAAAAATTATTTGTCCTCAGCACAAACAAACCCCAACATTAGTCTTATTTTAAATAAAGATAAAGATAAAATAAAAATAAATAAATATATCATACAAATAAAAGTACATATTTCAAATTTCATTTTTGAATATTTCTTACTAAATGATCAATTGAATATTAAAATGAAAACTTGAATTCATCCCGTTTTATAAAAATTTAAATTTTATTCATAAAATTCGTAATCAGGCTTCTCTTCTTCTTGAATTCCATATTTTTTGCAATATAAGTCAACTATTTCATTAGTATCTCCATCACGAATCTCCAATTTTGAGTTTTGCTTGTCGATTGTAAATTTGAGTGCGTTTAAATCTATCCAACCATCGTTATAATTTCCGATTTTAAATGTTGGTTTACTATTAAATTTAAATTCACTTGTATTTGATTTACGAATTTCTTTCTCAATAAATTCGAACGTGGATAATAACGTGCCTCCATCTTCATATATTATTACCTCCTAGAATATAAAATTGGAAAAGTTTAATAATAAGCGTGTATTGGGTGTTAAAATAATTTTGCACTTACGATTAACTTAGCTAAATTATTAAGTAGCTGCCAGTTACGGCAGTTATTTTCTAAATAGCATCTATGTAGTAACATCGTCGGTTTTATGTCGCATTGTTCCAGATTCTCTAATACATTTAAATCAATTTATTATAATGTTTAAAACAGTCACCTCAGAAATAGTTAAATTATCAAAAATTCTGTAATCATTCAATTTACAATTAACTATGCCTATAGTAAATCTATAGTTAACCAAAGTGATTGTTTGTAACTCCGCCATGAAACCTTCTATGAAATTGTATGTATTTTGCCCTACCAAATTAAGGCGAACATTAACTTCTTTGCAAGAAGATATAATTCTATTGAGCTCCAACATAGACACATTGTTTAGCCATCTGTAATTCGTGTCTAACTCGATTTCGTAAACGTTTTTTGATTCAATTAAACCTACAAATAATGCTAAACTCATTTTGTCGAAACCTTTTCCATCAATGCGATAATATACATTAAATCTTTCCTTTAACTTATTAGGAACATCGATTTCTTCTTTTAGTTTAATAATGTCATTTAGTGTTGTTGATTTTGTTTCAAAATCAATCATATCAAAAGTATCAAAAAAATTTTGATATTCATATACCAAATAAATGATTAGAAGTTTTGACGGTTTACTATTTTTTAAAACCAAATATTTACGTATGCTTAAACGATTATTTTCAGTGAGTTTGGCAAGTACTCGTTTTATCATAAAATCAATTTCATAATTTAAATGATTTGATTTGGATGGGTCACGAACATCGCTTATTGCTAATCTTAATGAAAGTAGATCCAGAATATCAAGATCATTGGCATAATTAAGCGTTCCGAGATGTCTGAGGATTATTGGTAATGCGGAATAGAAGTCATTATTTAAATGGTTTTTTTGTAGGAAATAAGATTGTTGCCATGGAAAACCAAATGCCATGAAGAGTGTTGTTTCTTTTAAAATACATGGCTTTTTCCTATATTTTTCAAATTCGTGAATAATATCTAATTTAGCACTAACACTTTGGTTAAACGAAACTACAGTAATGGGGTCGTCATCGTAAACAAAATGTCCGAGCTTTTCTTCAATTTTTAAAATATACGCTTTTAGGTTGTACTCTTTAATAAATTTCTGAAAATAAATGTTAAATTTTAATAACATTTTCGCTTAATTATCTCATTTTTGATGATTTTACCTTCATATTATTAAAGTTTGCTGCTTTTATGAATAAGGTAGGATTTTCCTCCCATGGAAATGAAATTTCTGAGTTTTTAATTGAAACACGCAAGAAATTGAGCTGATCTTTAGTTGCTTGTAATACAATAATCAGGCGCATTTCAAACAGTTTATCTTCAATTTGTAGTATATGCTCGTACATTTCCCAATTATTCTTTGTAAACATCTTATTCATAATCTTTTCCCATTTATCTATTATCGATGCATGAACAAAAAATGTGCATGGAACCTCCTCTGTTTAAGTCAAATTAACACTTGTAAATAAAATAGGTCTTGAAATAAAATGAAATAAAAACTTACCAGATTCCCAAGAGTCATTGAAAGAGAGTGTTTTAATTACCATACTTAACCATGCGAAGGCTACCATATTAACTCGTTTCTTTAATTAAACTTGCAAACACAAATTCTAAATTATAACTATATGTATTATACAAAATTAAATGGTATTTATGTATAGATATTTTGAACTTTTATCAGTGACATCACATCACAATTTTGTTATCTTTTTATTAAAACTACCAACAACAAACATAAATTCCGCTCAATTTGTAGATACAAAAATGAAATTAAATATGTACGACAACAATAGAATATTTTTATAGATCAATAGACCTATATTTAGCTTTTTGCTGTTACCTAACTAAAAATAATCTTTTCTGGTTGTGGCGACGCTAGATAAGAATTTATACGTCACTGACTATTTTATTTTAACACTACAATAATGTGGACTGTATTTTTGATTTCGTGATAAATGTTTTTATTTTACAAAACTTTGCATTTTTATTTAATTTATAATTTTAATTTACATTAATATTTATTTACATTTCTATTTATTCAAAACAAAATAACACAGGTGTTCTCTGCACCAAAATTGAAGCGTAATAAAAACAAAAATTTGTATACCCAAAAAATACAATAAGTAACCAAAATTAAGGAATACAAAAATATGAAGAATACAATACTCGTTTTCAGTATATGGTATGTAGTATTGTAGTATGTACATTTCATCATATACCAGGATATGGATTCTGACTTCATTTTGGATTAGTTTCTTAAGCATTATTTTTAGCCTAAATGTAGGCAGGAAAACTATCACTGAAAATTGTACTACAAAAAAATTCTCTTGTTATAATTTTAACAAATTATGAGGAGTGTCTGATTAAAAGTAGCTATTTACATTTTCCAACATGATATCAGAATGGATCAAAAGTGGTTATTTCTCTATCAAAAATGTCCCTAAAATCAGAAACAGTCAAAACAAGCTATAAAAAAGTAATTTTTAAATGTGCGTTTAAAACAGCCATAGATGCCAGATCATTACAAAATATTTTCGAATAACGTAAATAGCCATTTTTGATCATACACTCCTCATTTTATGACCGTTGGCCGTTGTTTGAATATTCATATGTATGTATTATGTACATATATGTAAAGTTGACCTCCAATTTACAAAACAAATTGGTCAAAAGATTCCATCGTTTAGTAAAAATGTCTCAAGCTGAAACCAACATTTCGTGACTATTGTATAATTCGTTCTAATTGTTCGTAAATCAATATTGAAATTTTATCAATATTTTAAAATTTTAGTTCATAACGATGGAAATTGGATTCTTAAATGATTTTTGGACGAAGTTATGGGATATGGCCAATTAGGAAGGAACTTGGCTATTTCTTATCCAATTTTAATGAAATTCACCATTTACGATGAAAATGGGACTCATTCCGGTCAAACGTTCATTTTTACTCTTGCTTCTTAGCAAAACTCGATTGCAAATCGAAGACTGGAGGATTATTAATTCATGTGGTATAAATGCCTTGGACGGACTAAAAGTCAACGAAGTCGGTGCAAATATTTCGGTTAGCTAAAATTGTAATACACAAAAGCTTATTACATAAAGGTCTATTTATTTTAGTCTGCATCTAATCCAGTGCCAACTATAGTAATGAGCCCAATAACAACTCTAAAGGTATAAACAGAACAAGAGCGTCGACGACGAGCGATGACGCCTGTCAAATTAAAATACACAGAAATCATACGATGCTAACAGAACCAATGCCGCTGGCGACTACGACAATATCGTCGAACTTTTTTTTAGAATCTATCGAACTTTTCGAATCGAACTTTAGATCTATCGAATTTTTCGAATCGAACTTTTTTTAGAAAGTTTTTTGTATCTTATCGATACAATCTTGCCTACTGTTTTTTTGTATTTTTAAGTAGAATACGATAGCTGTCATATTATTTATCATTTTTTTCATTCAATTCTTTAATAAAACGGAAAATCTATACCCAACAACGTCTACTTGGCAATATTAAATTATAATATTCATGTGCCAAAAACACAAAATTTAGGTTATATCGTTTGTTGTTATTTTTTATCGCAATGCGCTGACGCTCTTGTTATGTTAACTAAAGCGATATCGCGGCGATATTTTTTTTTATTCGTCGACGCTCGTCGTTGTCGCTTTTGTTCTATTTATACCTTAAATGTACCAAACGTTAGCGATTCTCATCATACTTCGCTTACCTTGAGCACACCCAACACTACCACGTCTACCTCCTCCACCTCAGTCTCGACCAGAATAAACACACGACGTACTAGGGTAAACATTTTTTTTCTTTAAGTTAAAATATATTTTTAAAATATATTTCTAATAACTATTTAATCATAGGAATATACCGATAGTGCCGCAATAGCAGAATCCATTAGGTTGCAAAAAGTTAACAACGAAAATAAAATTACTTTGATAAACCTTTTTTAATTCGAACATTTTTTAATCCTTTATTCAAGTGCAATTCGTCATGCAAGTGCACAAAAATGAAAAATTCTACCTTATGGTAATGTTGGTGGTTTGGTGTCTATTGGAGGGGGCTCCGTAACGAGTCGAGTGTTTTTAAAACAATCGCGCCTTGGCTTGCACTGCCTCCGCAACCGGTTACCACACGATGGGGAACTTGGCTGGCAGCGGTCAATTATTATTCCAGTAATTTTGAAAATATAATTCGCATCTTTGATGCGCTGGACAACGACGAAGGAGGTATGTTGACAGCACAATTAGATCTGATTTGATCTTTATTTCAGCTAACTTCGGATTTCTCGAATCAACAATTTCAAAACTAAAGACTCTTTGAAATAAAAAAAGAAACATTTAAAACCCATAAGCATGTGATTATTTTTATTTATTTCTACTTTTCTAGTTAGGTGTTTCTTTAGTATTTCTCATCTTATTGTAAAATTTTATCAAGGAAATTAATTTTCCAAATATAATTCTATTTTTTTAGGGCATATTTTAAATGCATAAAACCGGTTTTTTAGTGCATATTTTTGGTTGCCCTACTGATAACCAAAAAACAATCATTGAATTATTGAGGAGCAGCAATTAACTGTAAATTTTCAAACAAAACTCTTCTTAAATATTTATTAATGTATTTCGTGTTCATTGTTCATTCATTGTTAAAAAAATTATTTGGAAAATTTCGAAAAAATAAAAATAATTGAATTTAATATAAAAAAAATAAATTGGTGTTAATAATAAATCAAATAATTTTAATTTAATTTTGAAGACCCTCTATTAGCCACTTTCTATTTCTTGAGCCTTGAGCGAAATAACTGTTGTTGCCACTATTGGTATCTGAAACATATCAAACGGCTAAGTTAATAACTGAATAAATTTGAATTTACAACAAATTAATATGCCTTGATTAAGGTCCCTTTCCGAAGTTGATGCACTATTTGGATCGTCGATAAAGTTAACGTTATTTTTCACTAAAATACTGTACAACACGACGCAGGATGAAAAAATGGCGACGCTGGAATCAAATTCGCCACTAGACTTTGAATTTATTTATTTATTTTTATTAATTAAGTGGACTGTATTTTTATTATTATATATTTATTTAAAAATAACATTTTATTTATTTATTGCACATTTTTATTTATTTTTAAATTACATTTTGTGCTACAAAATGATGTGTTCTTCACGAACGTCGAAGATGGAAGAGACTAAAATTATATAAAACAATCATTATAAAACTAAAGAATACAATGAATGAATACAGTACTCGTCTACATAATATGTAATATGTGTAGGTAGATGTACATGAATTATAGAAGACTACCAACATCATCATTTACAATATTTAGTTTTAAATGTTGGTAGGTTTTGAATTAGTAATAATAAACAATCAACTATTATAATTTGTGTATACAATTATTTACATGGATATGTGTATGATTAAGTACTAAACACTATATTCATGATAATTAACAATTATTGAGTACTTAACTAAAATTGAGTTATACATAATTATAATAATTAATAGTAATAATAATTAATACAGTTGACACACACCATTCTTATGGGTGTTTTAGATACACTTTGGATTCCGGGTTTTGTACCTGTAATTTCGATGTCTTCAATAATCAAAAATAGATGTGAATATTTCTTTGCGTGAACTTTATGTGAAATTGATTTCCTTTTTATTTTTAGGAACGCTGGTACATAATTCCGGCGTTAACATGCCCGCGGCCTTAAAGTCTGTGCACTTTAAACAAATAACACATAATTACAATGAATGAAACCGTCCAGGATGTATCTTTACAATAAAATTATTAATTGATGATCTGCGAAGTATAATTGAATGAAATTTAATGGAAATAGTTAAAATTGAAATTAATTATTGGACTAACTATAATGTACGAGCAATTAATTTTTGTTGAAATAAAATATAATTGAAGATCAATAATAATTGATAAATTTAAAAATTAATTTTTGAAATAAAATTGAATGTATAATGGTAAATTTGAGAATGTATTATTGAATTCAATTTCAACAATAATTGATCAATGCGAAAATAAATTCTTGATCATATAAAATAATATTATTGAAATTCAATAAATTTGAAGTTAATTATTGAAAATAATTGGTAAATGTAAAAGTTACCATTGACATAAACAATAATATAACATTGAACTTCAATAATTATTGATCACTTCAAATTAATTACTGATATGTATAACAAAAAATAATTATTTATAAATTTGAAATTAACTAAAAAATAAATAATCAATAAAATTTAAAAATGGTTTCGAATTAAATAATAATTAACATTTGACAAATTATTTTGCAATCATTATTTACAATTAAAGGTGCAAAAATAATTTTGAAATTAAATAATAATTATAATTTGAAAATGATTTGAATTAAATTAATTAATATTTAAAACAATGGTTTAAATTAAATAAGAATTAAACAAAAACCAAACAATGATTTTGAATTATTGTAAATAATAATTAACATTAGACAATAAAAACAAATGTACATATGGCTGATAAATCTGAAATTATATTATTAAATTTAGAAAAGTTAAAATTGGACAATTTGAGATATGATGATGTGTGCTGCACTCTCCGGGTCATAACACAATACCCGTTCGCTCAAAATACACCTGTGGATCATATTTAAAAGTAAAAATGCATTATTTAATTTCCTAATTTTATAAAAAAGGTACCGGAAACGGTTTTATAATAAACCAATGCATCTCTCAATTGCACGTAGTGCACGTAGTTATAATTTTGTTCCCCTGCTATTGTTGGATTGTGGATTGGAGTTAATAAAAATGGCTGTAGCGAATAACCACTGTCACCTAAAAAATTCAATGTGCTTCATTTGTTGTTAGTTGTTGATATTTGTAATTATGGTTTACCTAAAAGCCCCTGCAGTGTTCCTTCTTCCTCCAAACCTGCTTTCAGTAATGTAAAAATGTTGCTGTTACTCCATATGAAGCTATCATGTGTTGATCTACGATATTATACCAATTAACGATATTGAATTAAAATTAATTAATCGTTACTTACCCTGGGTACGGAGGATTGCAATTTAAAATTAAAAAATTATTATCACAAACCTAAAATAAAAAATTATCTCAAATAAATTTAATTTTTATATTTAAAATTCTATATTTATTTACCAACTGGACGTTAATAGAATGGAATCCTTATCGGTTCACATAGGCATTTCCAATGTGTCTTTTTAATCCCGTAATTCCCATATGCGTTCCATCAATAAGCCCAATTATATTTGGGAAACTATATTCTCGATAAAAAATTAAAATCATATTTTAGTGTCACATAAATTGTACTTCTAAATCGATTTTTCTCTAAACTGTTACGTACCTTAATTTAGTTGAATCGATTTCACCTTGCGTTTGGGAGAATTTGACATAAATATTTCCCAGCTGGGTGGATATAATTCGGTTGAATTTGTTGACGCATCTGGAAACCATTGTTTGACTCAATGAAACAAGAGCGTCAGTCAGACCCAACCCTTCTTTGATAACTACCACTACACTAAAATTTAGTACCCATAATATCTACAAATTAAAATTAAATATAAATAATTTATATGTGAACATTATTATTCAAAATCCAAATAAATAAATCCTCTATATGAATAGGAATTTTCTTCTCGTTATCATAATCTGTCATAGCAATAGAACCTGAAGCTTTAATTTCTTATATGAAACATACGCAAATAGATGGAGGTAACCGATACATTTCTATGAACCTGTTGTAAAATTAGTTTTGTTCATATGTCATTTGTAATACTAATTATTATTATTATTCTAATTTTTACCTAGCTACCGAAATGTCAAATGGATCCATAGTGTCTCGTAAATATTTACGAAAAATAATCAATTTATTTCGTCTTCGACGACAAGACATAATCAATACAGCTAACGGCACTCATTTCAAAATTTAAACTTAAACTTCAAAATTTGGATTTATCTAGCCAACTTATCTAAGCTCATTTTTAATTTAAATACACTGCGCGAAATAGCTATATGGGACAAGATTTTTTTTGTTTTTTTTTTTAATAAGCAACCTCTTATTTTATTTTCATTTGCATCAGAATATTTGCCAATGCAGAGGGCGTACAGATTTTAGTTCGGTTAGTTTTCATTGTGCCTACATCGCTATTTATAGCAGTTTATTCTCAATGGTCGAAGGAAATAATTAAATGGGACAAAACTTAAAATCCATTTATTTTATTCATTAATAAAAAAATACTAACAATAAGTGCATTTTAGTAGTTTCTATGACTTCCATTATTATTAATAACATCCATTAATCAACGTGACATGAGTTTATTAACGTTTGGAAAACAGAAACGTCAATTTATGCCCATTCCTCTTGAATAACCGTCTTAAGCTTCGCTAAAGTATTAAATTGACGTCCATTTTTGTAGACTCCCTGGCTAAGAATGCTCCAGAGATTTTTCATTAGATTTAAGTCCGGACTAGTAGCAGGCCACTGCAATACTGGTATATTTAGTGATTGAAAAAAATTCTTGGTGCACTTCACAGCATGAATATGTGCATTATCCTGCTGAAATGTCCAACTTTCACCGTACATTTCCCCCCAAAATTTATTAAAGCGACATCTATTAACTGCACATACTTCCCCGCATTGATTTTATGGGAAACAAAACAAATTGGGGTCTTGCTCTGATAGCAGAAACCACCCCATGTCATAAGTAACCCTCTTTGAAATTTGCGGGAATGACGCGTTTGAGGTGACTCACGAAAATCTCGCAAATAACTCTGTCATTCATTTGGTTCATCAAAATTAAATGTTTTTTCATCCGAAAATTTATTGATTGCCACTCTTCATCCCAAAATTTAAATTTCTTAGCAAATTCCATTTTCAACAATTTATGGCGTAATAGAAGTTTAGGTTTACGCACTCGCTTCTGATATTTCAGATTAATATTTTCTTTTAAAATCTGTTGTATCCTTCGTTTAAAGACGTCTAGACACAAGTCACGCTTTATTTGGGATGGATTGATATTTTTCCTGACTGCAAGACGCTTTATTTCCCTTTTACCTCTTACGACAACTTTAGACTCTGGTCCTGGTCTTTTTACTGAGACGTATGTTTGGGGATTTTTTTAAAAGTTGTTGATGGTATTTTAATTTCTATGTAGTTTTGTGGCTATCTGACGAATGGTAACGCCAGATTTGCTATAGCATAAGATCCTTGCCCATTCATCGGTCGAAAGTTGCGTTCCTCGTGGCATAATTCTTTAAAAATTGCTATTGAGTCATAAAAAATTATTTTTTTAATGTAGACATAATTCTTTTTTCTTTTTTTAATTAGAGATAAAATAATAATAATAAAAGCAATATTAAAATTAACAACAAAACGGTTTTATTATCAAAAACCACACTTGTCCCATATAGCTATTTCCTTCAACTGGTGGTTGTTAAAAACATTAAATCAACATAACGGTATTACGAGAAAGGGACGAACGAAAATTTTAACTTCAGATTGTTGAGTAAGCATTGACAAATTGTTCCATACATCGTAAAATAAAATCAGCGAAATGCTTTTGAAGAAAACAGTACAAATTACTTTGTCCCATATAGCTATTTCGCATAGTGTACTTACTTATAATTATTAATGTAAAGGTATATTTATTTCCATAGTAACAAATAATTATAGTATATGCTAAGTGTAACTATGGGTTCTCACCAAAAGTAGATTGCAAATATTTGCAATCTATTTGATTTCCATACATTGAAAAAAAAATATTTATCGGTATACACAATATACAACTTTACAAGGAATCAGAATCAAATGTAGTCAAACATACATCTAATGTAAAAAGATGTAAATGAAAAATTTCCTGTCAAAAGAAATATTTCCCTTTGCAAATATTTGCAATCGAATTTTGCTAAGAAGCAAGAGTAAAAATGAACGTTTGACCGGAATGAGTCCCATTTTCGTCGTAAATCGTGAATTTCATTAAAATTGGATAAGAAATAGCCAAGTTCCTTCCTAATTGGCCAAACTAGAGAACTTCGCCCAAAAACCATCTATGAATCCAATTTCCATCGTGCATGCTGAATTTCATCAAAATCGGATAAGAAATGACCGAATTTCTTCCTAACTGGCCATATTACAGAACTTTGTTCAAAAATCATTTGAGAACCCATATTTCCATCGTAAATGCTGATTTCATCAAAATTGGGCAAGAAATGGCCGAGTTATTCCCTAATTGTCCATATCCCATAACTTCGTCCAAAAATCATTTGAGAATCCCGTTTCCATCGTACACGCTAAATTTTATCAAAATCGGATAAGAAATGGCCAAGTTTCTGTTTAATTGGTCATATCCCATAACTTTGTTTTGAATGATTTCACAAATTGTAAGTAAAATTTTTATATGAAGAAGACCCACAAAACGCTATTAAGGGAATTAAATCTTATTAAAGATTAAACGAATTTACGTTATGAACTAAAATTTTACAATATTGATTTACGAACAATTAGAACGAATTATACAATAGTCACGAAATGTTGGTTTCAACTTGAGACATTTTCACTAAACGATGGAATCTTTTGACCAATTTGTTTTATAAATTGGAGGTCAACTCTACATATATGTACATAATACATACATATGTATATTCAAACAACGGTCAACGGTCATAAAATGAGGAGTGTCTGATCAAAAGTGGCTATTTACGTTATTCGAAAATTTTTGTAATGATCTGGCATCTATGGCTGTTTTAAACGCACATTTAAAAATTACTTTTTTATAGCTTGTTTTGACTGTTTCTGATTTTAGGGACATTTTTGATAGAGAAATAGCCACTTTTGATCAATTTTGATATCGAAAAAAAATTATAAAAAAAAAATAATAACATGTTGGAAAATGTAAATAGCTACTTTTAATCAGACACTCCTCATAATTTGTTAAAATTATAACAAGAGAATTTTTTGTATTACATTTTCAGTGATAGGCACCCAATTAATGATATTTTATATATAGTTTTACTGCCTACATTTAGGCTGAAAATAATGCTTAAGAAACTAATCCAAAATGCAATCGGAATCCCTATCCAGGTTTCCATGATAGAGTAAGTCTTTAACTTAACGGGAAATATTTTTTTGTATGGTTGTGTGGGTATACTTTTTGACGTTTGATACAATTTTGAAACTGGTTGTAAATGAATGACACAAGTTTAAGGTTGAGTAGAATTGCTGCTTGAAAATTCTCGAGATTCGCACGAAGAAAGAGAGTTGTGTCAATCACGTGTTTTCCGACTATATTCTGAACTAAATAATTCAAAATTAATTAGAATACTTTATAAATATACATCTATAATTAACATTTTATTTATAACTTTGAGCCGCCATTTTGGCATATATGCATTTGGCATCATCAGCCGCCATGTTGGCATTTTGTAATATTTTCGATCTAGGCATTTGGGTAATCATCACAAATTTTGTCGCGCAGCTCGCCAAAATTCGACTTAATTATCCCGAATCACATTTTATCTGTTACAGATGGTCATGCTCAATCCTAAAATTCCTTAAACTTGTTCAAAATAGACAAATAATATTCTACATGTCGTATTAATCAAAACATTTAATAAACGTCAAAATAAAAATGTATTTACAATATAGAGGGTGCTGCAATAATTTCGTAGGTGAAATTTTGTATTTTAGTACTAATGTAAAAATAACAACCAAAAAACATTTAGGCATTAGTACTTTTTGGTTGTTATTTTGAATATTTTTGATGTGAAAACATCTTTAGCGGCAGGAGTATGTAAAAAATTGTATAGAAATCGGGTTACGGAAACAAAAATGCCGAACAAAAAATATTGCTGGTATGTGTGAATATCGATAAGAATAAAAAATAAATAAAACGTAAAATCAATGCAAAATCTACGCATACTCAGGCAATATACAACATCATCCGGCATTTCAAAAACATCGTGAGCCGAATACAAAAAAAAATCTAAAATAAAACCGCCTACTTTAATTAATTTTGTTGTAAAAATATCTGCTATATATGGACGCAGCAGCAAGTGTTTTTGAAAATAAAAAATACACATGAGTAAAAGGACCACAAATTATGCTTGTGACCACAAATTATACAGTATTATATTAACCCGATTTACCGAAAGGCACATACAATTTTGCTTTCGTAAAATCGGACATTCGTTAAATCGGATATTTTTTAAAAAGGGTTTTTGAATCTTAATTTTCTAGGAAATATCTAAGAAATATCAATCATTAATTTCGGATTTATTAAAATAAAACTAAAAATTTAAAAGCACATAGCTAGTGAAAAATTATATTATTTAATATTTTTATATAGATGATTGTATGCAATGGAGTCATTGGACAATGGATGTCATCAAAATTCATATTTTCTTCTGCCGAAGCATTACACAAGGAACTGATTGATTCTCTCTCATTATTATTTTGATTTTCGCGTTCTTCGGGTTGTCCTAAAATTATCGATTATTTCATTATCAGTTAGGTTATTGTAGCAATTCCGCTTTTCTTCAATTTCAGCCACTCGAGGTTCAAACTACTTGTTTAGAAAAGCCAAAGGACCATCAGTTAAAGTATAGCCACGCTCTACTGAAGCCTGATCCTAGGATACTAACCTAAAAAACTTGAATATTAAAATGAAAAATTGGATTCATCTCGTTACGTGAAAAATAAAATTTTATTCATAAAATTCATAATCAGGCTTTTCCTGTTCTTGAATGTAATATTTTTTGTAAAATAAATCAACAATTTTATTAGTCTTTACATCACGAATCTCCAATTTCGAGTTATGTTCGTCGATGGTAAATTTGATTTTGTTTAAATCTATGAAACGGGAAGGATCTTCTGGTTGAGTTATTTCAAATATTCGTTTACTATTAAATAGGAATTCATTGGTATTTGATTTGCGAATTTCTTTCTCAATAAATTCGAACATGGATAACCACGTGCCTTCGTCTTCATATATCATTACCTTCTAGAATATAAAATTGAAAATATTTAATAATAAATGTGTATTGGGTTTTAAAATTGTTTTGTACTTACGGTTAACTTGCTTAAATTATTGAGTAGCTGCCAGTTATTGGAGGTATTTTCTAAAGAACATCCATTTAGAAACATCCTCGGTTCTAAGTTACATTGTTCCAAATTTTCTAACATATTTAAATCAATTTTTATGTCAAACATATTTACCTCATCAAAAACTGTTGAATTATCGAAAATTTTGTAATCTTTCAAATTACATTTGAATATGTATAAACAAATTCTAAAATTATAAAATGTGACGGTTTTTAAGTCCGCCGCAAAACCTTCGATAAAATTGTAAGTATTTTCCCCACTCAAATAAATTTCCATATTAACTAATTTGTAAGCTAATATAATTTTATTGAGCTCGAGCATGGGCTCATTCTTTATCCATCTGTAATTCGTGTCTAAGTAGATTTCGTAAACGTTTTTTGATTCAATTAAATCCACTAATAATGATAAACTCATTTTGTCGAAACCTTCTCCATCAATTAGACATTTTACATTAAATCTTTCTTTTATTTTAATAAAAACATCGATTTCATCTACTAGTTTAATAGTATCTTTTAGTATTATTGATTTGCTTATATCATTACCCATATCTAAAGTTTCAAAAAAATTTTGAAATTCATATGCCAAATAAAATATTAGAAGGGATGACGGTTTAGTATTTTTGGCAACCAAATATTTATGTATGCTTAAGTGATTGTTTCTAGTGAGTTTGGCAAGTACTCGTTTTATCATAAAATCAATTTCATATTTTAAATGATTTGATTTGGCCGGGTCACGAACATCGCTAATTGCTAATCTTAATGAAAGTAAATCTAGAATATCTAGATCATTGGCATAATTAAGCGTTCCGAGATGTCTGAGGATTATTGGTAATGTCGAACAGAAGTCATCATTTAATTGGTTTTTTTGCAGAAAATAAGATTGTTGCCACGGAAAACCAAATGCCATGAAGAGTGTAGTGTAGGGTATTTTGTTTTGCCTGTCCCTGATGAATCTTTCAAATTTGAGAATAATATCTAATTTTGCACTAACATTTTCTTTGAACGAAACCACTTTAATGGGGTGGTCACCGTTAACAGAATGTCCGAGCTTTTCTTCAATTTTTAAAATATTCGCTTCTAATTTGAAGTCTTTAATAAATTTCTAAAAATAAATGTGAAATTTTAATGACATTTTCGCTTAATTATCTCATTTTTGATTATTTTACCTTCATAGTATTAAAGTTTGCTGCTTCTATAAATATGGTGGGATTTTCCTCCCATGGAAATGAAATTTGTGATTTTTCAATTGAGTAACACAGGAAATTGTGCTGTTGTCTAGTTGCTCGTAATAAAATAATCAGGTGCATTTTAAACATTGTACTTCCAAACTGCAGTATTTGCTCGTACATTTCCCAATCACTGTTTGTAAACATTTTATTCATAATCTTTTCCCATTTTTTTATTATCGACGGGTGGATAAAAAAAGCGCACGGAACCTCCTCTGTTTAAGTCAAATTAACACTTATAGATAAAATAAGTCGCGAAATAACATGAAATAAATACTTACCAGATTCCCAAGGGTTGAGTTCCCTTATAAACACATTCAACAATCCTACGTCTCCCATATTAACAAGTTTCTTTAATCCAACTCGCAAACACAAATTCTTAATATATTATCTGGAATAAAAATTTAAGTATAAATATTTTGAACTCGAATCAGTGACGTCACATTTACAATTTTATCAAAAGAATTGTAATATCAACAACAAACATAAAATCCGCTCAATTGGTAGATACAGATATAAAATGAAATGTGTACGATAACAAACACAATATCAATTGAATGAAATTTAGTTTTTTGCGGTCCCCGCTCACGAATTTATTTTGAGTTGTGATTTTTCGGTAGCGCCACGAGGCATCGGCAAAAACTGCGCGGTGGAATGTGAAATAATTTATCCGTGACTACTCAGTAAATCCTGGTAAAGGGAAAAGTCTTATTGGAGCAAGAAACTATTCGAGATTTTGCTAATTATAAAAAATCAATCGCCGTTGTTCGATTCACCATCCTTTGCCAATTTCTCCTGTTGGGCCTCTCCACATTCTATCAACTAAATAGTTTCGAGCGGTTTAAATGAGATCGGTACATAATTCTATTCTTGCAAAATTTTGTTTAACATTTTTGGAGTTTTTACCGGCTAAAAGGAGTGGGCAAGCAACCTCCTGAAGCATGGGTATAACTAGATATGACTGAAAGCGAATTGAATTAACTTAACGCTAAATCCATGGATAGAGGCTGGGCAGTAACGAACTACATGTATTTTAATTACTCGTTTTCCAAATAACAATATCTTGTATTTTAATTACATGTCTTGTTCACATTTTTACCAAGGCTTATTAAAATTTGGTTCCATAGCTATCAGTATGAAACCTAATGTTAATGATCATTGTTTTAATGATATGGGTTTTCAATTTACAAATGCAAAGTAATTGTAATTTGTATTTTAATTACTGAGTTTGCTGAAATTCGTAAAAGTATTTAAATTACTCAGTGTAATGTAATTTGCCCAGCCTTGGATACAGATAGCACACCTACTAATACTTTTAATAAGATTTGTAAGATATCTAGATCGACGAGGAAAGGTACGGCGACTAGTTAATTAGAGAGATTTTTTCATTGCCTTCTTTGGGAGGTAACAAACCGAAGGGTAAGGAAATTACTCTGACAAAAAAAGAAGAAATCAAAATTTGTAGAGTTTTCCGAGTTTGTTAAATCTAGAAGCAATGAAATTATGCTTACAGAAATCAAGGGAATGATTAACGTCAGCTGGACGCTCTGCATCACAATATTTAAGTAGTCGGTCCACATAATCCGTGGCACTTATTCCATCAGTCGGTAATAAATAATTTGACATCAACAATCAAGATTTGTATTTTGGATATTTAACAAAATTTATTACACTTTCGGCCCTTGATTATGATATTTTGTTGTTACGGGTACAACTATTGACAAATAAACATTCTCGATTAAAGGGAACTTTAACAAAAATTACTAATCTGGCGTTGGACGATGACAGCAGTCTTGATGATGTTCAAAATTTAATGTTGCGGAAGTTCTGCTGTCTGTAAGTACTAACTTCAAACCATATATCGGTAAGTTTGAAAGTGATTATTTTGAATTAAAAGTTAAGTTACGTCGAGTTGAGTGAAGATTAAACGAATTTAATGCAACTAATTCGGGTGTATCTTCTATTGATACCCTGGCTGAGCAGCAAAAGTCATTTATAGAAGAGTTTTCGGAAATTACCAAACTCACGCACAATGTAAATTTACCAAAGTTAAGGTTGAATCCTTTCTGCGGGGACTATAATGAGTGGCCATCATTCAAGGACATGAAGCTAGCTGATGCTCAAAAATGGCAGCATTTGAAAAATTTGTTGAAAGGTCCTGCTGCAACTTTATTAAAAAACTGGAAATGTGGAAATCTGTTTTGGATCGGTATGACAGAAGATAGTTTATTATCTATATGTTCATCAATTTTTTAATATACCATCTGCCGTAAAAATTTCGGCAGCTGGCATGCGAAGTGTGGTTGATGCAGCTGAAGAGAGTATTCGAGGACTAAAAGCATTGGGAGAACCAGCTGAATCGCGGGATCATTTCCTAATCTATATAATATTGCAAAAATTGGATCGAGAGACGCGTGGTGCATGGCCAAAACCTACGTCGTCAACTGAAACTCCAACTTGGCAGGAATTCGTGAAATTTTTAACGGATAAATGAGACGCGCTAGGAAATGAAATTGTTTTAAATAGCCCGAATACTTCTAAGCAGGCTGTATTCGCATATTCTAACAATTTATGTATATGGTGTTTGCAACCAGGACATACGGCTCGGACTTGTCAGTTTCACAAAATTTGCTATCTGTATGTCAAAATAAAGGTGTTAACGGTAGATATCACCACTTGCTACACTATGCGGCAGAATATGATTCCAGGTTGAAACAACATTCAAATCCTAATAGAAAACTAAATGTTTCAACAGTGTACTTAAATACTGAAAAAGTTACCGGTTCTCAAGAATTACTTAGAAATAATTCCAAACACAGTACAAACTGCTTATACAAATGTAAATTCGACAAACGCCTCCAATCAAGAAGGTAATATGGTCAAAGAAAGATTGAAAACGTTCAATGACGCGGCATCAGTAAACACAACGCGCAATGGGATTTTCGAAACAATATCACCAAGCAATACACTATACACAAAATTCATGAAAATTTATGATCATACGACAACCATCAACAAAAAATTTGATGACTCAATAAACAGGTTGTACGGTGTTTAACTCGCATTTCAATGCATTATTGCCAACTGCAGTAGTGTATATTAGCGATCAGTTTGGCAAACAGCATCGGTGTAGAGCGCTATTGAACTCGGGTTCTCAGGCTAATTTAATCCAGAATCACAAGATTGGAATTGTTTTACAGCTAGCAGATCCGAATTTCCGTTCAAGAGCAAGAATTGACTTGATTCAGAGAGCACCAAAGTTTTTCGAGATTATTGGATCGAAAAAAATTGTATCGAAAAATAATAAACAAGTCAGACAAAACACTGTGTTCGGATGGGTGATATCCGGAGACTTACAATTAGGTGCACATAGTGCAGAATCAGATGATCGTTTCCAATGCAACGCTACGCATGCGCAGGTAGATTTATCAAAGTTGTTATGTAACTTTTGGGAGTGTGTGAACCATTTCCAGAAGACATTTAATCCATCAAAGTGTTTTTATTTACCGCACGTTCCTATTAAAGGAGTCAACGACCACTAAAACAAGGGTTATGTTCGACGGTTCAATGAAAATTTCAAACAGCATCTCAATAAATGACACTTTAATGGTGGGTCCAGTGGTATAGCCGAATATGTTAACATCATTACTACGATTTCGATTTAATTCAATAGCATTCACCGCCGACATCGAGAAGATGTACCGGCAGATATGGGTTCCTCCAGAAGATAGAGATTACCAGCGGATTGTGTGGCGTAAAACGACAAATGAACCAATTCGGCATTATCGCCTAAAAACTGTAACATACGGACTGTCATGTGCACCATTTCAAGCTACAAGATCATTGAAACAAATTTCAATAGATTGCGAGAACTCTAATCCGGAAGTCGCAGAGTTGATTCGGGAACAATTTTATGTGGACGATTTGGACAGAAGCTCTACAAAGGATCTGTCAAATCGGCCACCCGCTCTGCACATTTCATTTTTTGAGATAAATAAACTTTTTTGGGCTTAAAATTTTGCTTAGAATGTCTACTTTTTACGCCGTATGGCGTTTTTATGGCGTCCTTGAATTTTCAAAATGGCGGACCATATCTACTAAGGAAGTCTTTAATTTTTAATAAAATTGATATAAACACGTAGTTTTAACTCTGTTAATTTACTCAAAAGTGTTTTTGGTGTCATAGATCACACATTTTTATTAGTTTATTACAATTCCAAGATGGCGAATCCAAGATGGCCGCCAAAATAGCAAATTTTTTGACGTCCATAAAGATCGTTAGAAACATATTCTAGAAGGTTTTCGGGGTCGCTGACCACGAATTTGAGGTCAGAATTTTAATATTCAAGATGGCGGACACAAGATGGTGGTCGAATATGGCCGAAAGATGGCTAATTTTTCGACGGTTATTGACGATTGTAAAAGTAGAGAAAGCGCCTCTCGAGGAAAAAAGTTAAAATGATGCACCTGATAAAATGACATTGGTCACAAAAATTTAGCAATGTGGTAATTAAAAATTGTTTTTATAGTCCAAAATTGTGGATTATTTACAATTATGTATTTGCAATCCGGTAAGTAAAAATTGTGTATACAGTTCAAAATTGGAATTGTTTACAATAATTTCGAACGTCAAATTATCAGGTAGCTCAGTTTAAAAGTTTTCCACTAGGTGGAATCCGTGATGCTCCAATCGTCAATAGAAATCAATAAAAATTCGGTGTAGGGGTTTTCGGGGTCGGTGATCATTTATATAGGGTCAGAACTTGAAAATTCAAGACGGCGGAAATCGATAAAAACATGATCTAGGGAGTTTTCAGGGTCGCTGATCACGAATCTGAAGTCAACATTTAAAAATTCTTTTAAAAATGTACCAAATTCTCGATGAAAAGTGTTATTTTTGGATATTTTTAAAAAAAAAATTTAAAAAAATAACACTTTTAACGAGAATATGGTATTTTTTTGAGAGCATTTTTAAATTTCGACCTCAGATTCGTGATCAGCGACCCCGAAAACCGCCTAGATCATGTTTTTATCGATTTTCATAAACGTTGATAATTGACCTATTTTGGCGGCAATCTTGGGTCCACCGTCTTAAATTTTCAAATTCGGACCCTAAATTAATGATCACCGACCCCGAAAACCCCTACACCGAGTTTTTATTGATTTCTATAAATGTCGAAAAATTAGCCCTTTTTCGGCCATATTCGACCACCATCTTGTATCCGCCATCTTGAATATTAAAATGTTGACCTCAAATTCGGGATCAGCGACCCCGAAAACCTTCTAGGACATGTTTCTAACGATTTTTATGACCGTCGAGAAATTAGCCAATTTTGGCGGCCATCTTGGATTCGCCATCTTGAAATTGTTAAAAAATAATAAAAAATTTGTAATCTATGACACCAAAAACACTTTTGAGTGAATTAACAGAGTTAAAACTACGTTTTTATATCAATTTTATTAAAAATTAAAGACTTCCTTAGCAGATATGGTCCGCCATTTTGAAAATTCAAGGACGCCATAAAAACACCATACGGCATTAAAAGGTAGACATTCTAAGCAAAATTTTAAGCCCCAAAAAGTTTATTTATCTCAAAAAATGAAATGTGCAGAGGGGGTGGCCGATTTGATAGAGAATGTCCCATATATGTATTTAGATTTGAAGTTTGAAGTTTTAAAAGTTTTATTCGGGAGGCCTTCGGGACGATTAATGTTAATTTTACCCACAATTATTGGTAGTATGCACATATTAATAAACTAACCTGGGTAAAATATAATTTAAATCGGAAGAAATTTGTCCGAGTAATAATGAAAACCCCGAAGATTAACTGAACTTTAGTTCGGGAGATACACGAACGCGTTTGATAATTCAGGTCAAAATTTGGCCAAGTTCGGGCAGGACACCTGAAGGAAATACAATTTTGAAAAAATTCACCTCTAAGGTTACTCCTTGACATGCAATATACATACATACATGCATACATAGCTAGTGAACAAACAAGGTTTAGAAAAAATATGTAAACAATTAAAAATAATAAAAATAAATTAAAATTCTAAAATAACTGTGAGCTTTGAAGTAAATAAATAATTGCGCATTTTATTACGGAAAACAGAGAAAATTAATAGTTACAGAGGGCATCCTAGAAAATTTGTTGGTGCTGGAGACCAGGGAGATTAAACCAAAGTTCCTTGGTAGCCAGCTTCGACTGTGATGCTGATAATGACCTGTATCAACAAGGCCACTATATAGTAGCACTGGGAGGCCGCAGTAACCATAATGGTATGGGAAGATGCAATGCTGAAGGCGGTTGTGACGGGTAACCTGCCTCGAACCCAGCTTGTGTTAGGCACTTTCCCAAATAGTTTTGAATTGCCTACGGGTCGCCTGTTTGATTTTATCAAAGGCCAAAACGAGGGTTTATCGGCGACAGAGTGGAGCGTAGTCAGGAGGGAGACGAAAGGAGCTCCAAATTCCTATACAACAATTAATATCTGTTATTTTTCAATATTTCAAAACTTCATCCCCGGCTTAGAATTCTTAAAGTTAAGAAAAATGTGTGAAATAAAATGGCCTACTACAAAACTATAGCGGCATTGCTTTCAAATAGCCTACCGTAGTTTAGTATTCACCTGAATTTCCAAATACTTTTACAACATCCAATATTTGGCAATTTTCAATATTTCAATATCCTATCCCCGGCTTAGAATTCTAAAAACCGCCACAAATGTTTGAAACATAATGGCCTACTATAAAATCTGGCCTTTGCGTACAAATGGCCTACAGTAAAATGATTTTAGCATCGATGATAATAAAAAAACGTTATTTTCACGATTAAATGTCATACAAAAAATTCGGGTGCTGTATTAAAGTGAATAAGCTAAAATATGTCAAAAATATACTGATATTTTACGTCAACAAGCTATCAGAGAACATCCTCGATATTAAAATTAACTGACCTTCAAATTATTGGAAACAAAACGACAACAACAGGCGTTGGGAGATAAACATTTCTAATATCGGATCAGTTCTGTAACAAATTGAATACTCTTGGTGTAAGCAACAAGAAAATCATGGTTTTTGTAATTTTACCTCTCCTGATAATTTGGACACCGATGTCCGGCGTTTGTACCATTTTCTAGCAGAAATTGAAATATTTGCACAAATAGTCCAGATTCAGAATCTAGTCAAAAATCGTGGCCAATTTCATTATTCTTCTCTTTGTCGAACATAAGTATTAATAAAGAAGGGCGGATTAATAAAAAGCCGGCACTGGTTATTTGGAATCTCTTTTCATTAGCAACCCCATTATATCCTTTACAAGATAATATGTTTTCTATGACTGCTAATATTTCAATTATTGGTATAGTCTGTTAAGTTTAATTGGGACGCTAAAATTTAATCTAACCATCAAGTGACATTTTCTTGGTTTGGTTAAATTTACAAAATTAGACGTATCAAAACCAAATTTTTTGTTATTTAATTCTTAAATTTTCAAACTTTTTTAATATCTCTTTTTCCAAGTTATGTGTATCTTCCACTTGTTTGTTAAAAATGTTTAAAAATTATAAAATCATTCATAAATTGTCTTACTAACACAAATAAATTTCTTACCTGTACATATATAGATAATTTTTTTAATCCAAAATTACAATGTTTTTTTAAAAATTATTTTTTGCACTTTGATGTTCTCTTGAAATAAATGAACTTGCTGCTCCAAAAACTCAAAAACTTTGGTTTTGTAAAATAAAACTTGGTATATAATCTCCTCTTTTTAACAAAGGCGTAAAAAATCGTTGTCGTTCAATCGCTTTAATAAATTTGTTATTATTATCTAACTATTGTTGGACGTGGGTTAGTTTGTTATCTCAATACATTTGTTTAATCGTATAGCTAAATTTTTTTCTATATCACTATCCATTTTGTGTTGTGTAGAAATTATCAATACACCTTAAACATTATCTAAAATTAAATAGATATATTAATATAATAAAGACAGAGTGGTATAAAAAAAACAATATCGAACTCTATGTTAAATTTCAGATAAGCACATCCATATCATATCATATTTTGTTAAAAAACAATTACCCGAAAACATTATACGAGTATACTTACAATAAACCAAAACACCAAAATGATAAGAAGTTCGGTTCTCTAATATACAAAAATTGACTGATAAAATTAGCAAAACCTAAAAAAAATTGGGTCAATCCGACTCGTCGGATGACACTTTTCCCAGAAATCATCCGTTAAAGATCACCAAACCAACCATTTATAATTTAAAAACATTTTCCATTATTTTGGGCAGGCAAGGTCCTTAAAATATGTCATGGCTTTTTTTAAATTTGGAGACCTCTTCCTCGATATCACAATTAGTCACAACAACATAAATCTTGTACTCTCATACCGCCAAATTACAGACTCACAAATAATGTTAGATTATTTCGAATTGACACGCGTTGAGCAGCAAAGTTGCATTGTTCATTATCCATCTTCGCCCTTTAACAATTAGATCCAGTTATACATCTCTAGTAGGTTAGGTTAGGTTTGGGTGGCGGTCCACTAGGACCAGGCATAGACACAAAAAGGTCCGTAGCCATACCACAATTTAAAAATTTTCCTCCAACTCATTGAAACCACTTTGAGCTTGCTATGAAGAGCTGGATACTCCTGACGTCCATCCTGCTGAGCTTCGTCAGGTCGTTGAAAAGGGGTGCCCCTAGAAAATTCAGTCTGTTTCGTGCGAGACGAAGACAGGTGCAAAGAAGATGAAGTACTGTCTCTTCCTCCTCTTCGTCCTCGCAACTACGACAGTAGTCATGTGAGAAGAAACCAAGTCTACTCGCATGTCTGCCTATGAGACAGTGCCCCGTAGTCACTCCAACAACCACACTGATCTGACTCCGCTGAAGTGAGATCAGCTGTTTGGATCTCGCCGAGTTTAACTTTGGCCAGACCTGCCGAGTTATTACGCATGAGGTAATGTTTGACCATCTGTCATTCGTCAACTTACTAGCTTCCTCCTGAAGCAGCAGTGTGCATACCGCAAGAGGCATTTCAATACCATTTTTACTGTTTGAGATGTGTTCCGTTGTACCACGTCGAGCCAGTTCATCGGCTTTTATATTTCCTGTACTAATGAAAAGTTCTGGAACCCATATAATGTGAATGTAGAACTGATTTGTCATCTCGTTAAGAGATGAGAGACAGTTTCGGACTACTTTCGACGTGAGGAGGTGTGGTTGAAGCGCTTTAATGGCAGCCTGACTGTCCGTATATATGCGAATATCACAAGTCGATATTACATTATACCTCAACCAGTCCACGACTTCCTTTATCTCAGTTATTTCAGCTTGAAAAATGCTACAGTAGTCAGGGAGACAGAAGGAGAGGTTTAACATAAGTTCCTCGCAGAACACTCCAGCCCCGACTCTTCCATCCCATTTCGAACCATCAGTGAAGAAGTTTAAAACTCCTGGTTCCAAAACTGCATCCATCAAAAGATAGTGACGGGACAGTGTAGTCGGTGGTCTTGGGAAGTTCTTTGTTACAAAGTATAGATGTGTGCCATGTATTGTTGCAGGTTCACATTAACGTGGATTTCAGTCGTATGGCAGTGCAAGCTGTCCACTATTTTCTCAAGATATCTAGAGGAGTCAGAAATAGCAGAGTCTCCAGTACCTGAGTGGATGTGCTTCTCAGTGCACCACTGATCCACCGAGAGATTGTTCTCTGAACTTTTGTAAAAAACTTTAGGTTGACAGTTTTGTCCAGTGCAGTCAACCAGACTATTACCCCATACAGAAGAATGAGTCTAACTACTGCTGTGTATAGCCAAAGGTACATCTGGGGATCCAGTCCCCATCATTTCCCAATGGCATTTTTGAAAGAGTACAGCGCTACCGTAGCTTTCTATACTCTTTCCATAACATTAGGTTTCCAGTTTAATTTACTGTCCAAAACGAGACCCAAAAACTTTGCTTCATCTATAAAAGCCAAGTCGAACCCATTTAAAGTGGGAGGATCGACATGAGGAAGTTTATATTTCCTGGAGAAGAGAACCAATTCGGTTTTGTGTGGGTTCACATTCAACCCACAACCATTGGCCCATAATGAAAGAATGCCTAGAGCATTTTGAATAAGCTCAATAAGTGTGTCGGAATATTTTCCATGGACACCAATAGCGACGTCATCAGCATAGTCAACCACCTTCAAGCCATTACCCTCCAGTCTCAGCAACAGATCATTTATAACCAAGTTCCAAAGCAGGGGGGACAGTATGCCATCCTGCGTCATGCCTCTGCTTGTAAATCTTCTGGCGGAGGATTTTCCCAGACTGGCATTTATGATCCTGCCTCTTATCATTTGATCTATCCAGTCCTTGAGAGATTCATCCACCCCTAGGTTCGAAGGTGCCCGAGTTATAGCCTCTGTAAGCACGTTGTTAAATGCTCCCTCAATGTCCAAAAAGGTTACCATCGCGTAGTCTTCATATTCGAAAGATATTCCAATAAAATATGTAAGAGAATGAAGAGCAGTTTCTACAGATCTCCCCTTGCAATAGGCATGTTGAGATTTAGACAGCTTTGCCGGCACAATCATGCCTCTAATATGAGCTTCCATTTGTCTTTCCAGTATTTTGAAAAGGCAAAGAAGACAAGTTAATCGGTTTATGGTCTTTGGGACTGCAGTGTGAGCGTTTCCCGCATTAGGTATGAAAACAACCTTCACTTCCATCCATTTAATAGGAATATGACACAGTTCTAGGCTGCCTCTAAAAATTACCTCAAACCGGGAAATGGTTAATACCATTATATTGGGTAATACCATCAGGTCCTGGCGATTTATATGGTTTAAAGCTGCTTATCACCCACAGAATGTTTCTTCTGCTAATAATTTGGCCTACGAGGCTACTTGTCCCATTACCTGCTGATATAGTAGATGCAGATTCGGAACAACCAGGAAAGTGAGTCTCCAATAGTAGTTCCAGCGATTCCGCACTATTTGTGGTCCATGCTCCATCCGGCCTTTGAAGAAAGCTTGAAATGGAAGGGCTAGTGGATAGTACTTTACGCAGCCTGGACGTATCTGAAGACTCCTGAATTTTGGCACTGGTATAGTCTCTCCTTTGCACTTCTTAATTGATATTTGTAAAATTTGAGGACTTCCTTATAGTAGTCCCAGTCTACATCGGCTCTTGTTTTCCTTGCTATTTTAAAGAGTCTTTTGCAACGTGGACGTGTTTGTTGAATCTCCTTGGACCACCAAGGTGAGACTACTAAGGGGACAAGAGCCCAGTACCGCTTCGTTAAAAGTGCTGGACAGTTCGTCCACTAAGCCATCGAGTTCTACCGTAGTTTTTGGAGGCTTAGGCACCGGCACTGGTAGTGAATTACCCAGAATAGTTCTTAAGATATCCCTGTTGGTTTTCCTCCTGTTCCTGTAGAAAGGACTGTTCGGAGAAACCAAGTCCATTTCAAATTGAAGATAACAGTGATCAGAAATTCAGAACGGAGTGGTCTTCCGTCCCTTCCCTTCCAATTTTTAAAATGAGAGCAGCTGATGCTGCCTTTGAGTGGTGTAGGTTGATCTGTAAGAATGCCACCATTCTTAGACTTCCCTCTCTACCACTGTATCATCAGAGTGCTCCCTTGATGTGAAGTCCTCTGAGATCCTCCTTAATGACTCCAAGGACATTCCCTTCTTCAGGGCGCCCAGATGAGCTTTCAGCAGCTTCCGTAGACTTCGGAGCCTCCGGTTTGTCCGCGTCCTTCTTGTAGATTTTGAGTGTGACTGCACTAAAATCATAGTTTACGATACCCATGGTTCTTTCCAGTGCTGTCAATGACTCTCTGTTTAAAATTATGACGGCTGACTTGTAGTCGGCCCTTGGCTCCTCGAGCTTAGCAACTTTCCAATTGTGCGTTGGCAAATCTGAGTTACCAACCTGCAGCAACTGAAGTATCCGCTTTGGATCGCTACGCTCCGAAGGGATCCACACCCTGGATCTCCTCCCTAGCTTTAACAGCAAGGCTGGCTCCGGGCCAGACCTCTCTAAGTCCTTTCACTTTCTTCATGTAAAGCAGAAGAGATTTGTAATTCGCACATGCAGTCAGTTTCACCTGGTTCCTATGCCCGCCTGCAAGTCCTGGGTTTTCTGACAGTATTGCCATCTTCTTGCGACTGGTCAACAATTGCCACAACCAGCTGATCCTTGAGTACTTCGTTAAAAGGCCTCATTTCGATAGCGTGGAGCTTCGTTCTTTTTGCGATCTTAGGACTTTCCTCCTGAGATGTTTCTTTTGACCTTTAAGCCAGCTGAAGGACCATCCGACTTCTGTTCTGTGACTTTTTTTGCAAGCGTCGCTTTATCTTTCTCCGAAGTGTCTTCTGGCGTGATGTTGTTTATCTTATCCAGGACCCTCCAGGCCTTCCTCCTAGTGTTATAGATTGGTTTTGGGGGCCCACTTCCGCATTGTATTTCTTTGCTCAGGTTTAGTGGCCCGATTGGAGGGACCAGCCTCATTTGAGCTTATGTCCCGTTGTTTGTTTGTATGTTTAGAGGCAAGCCTAAAGACCCAAGCCTCCTTCTCTACATTTTCCGGTTTTGTGAGAAATCCGGACTCTTTTTATTGTTGTTTTTGTTTATTTGGTTCTCCCATATTTGTCCCATGAGTAGCGGAGAAAAGAGTGTCCATCTGTGCAGAGATCTGCAATACACAGATAAGGCTACTTAACCTGTAGGGCGCCAGGTATCCAGATCCACCGTTAGCGACTGAGGTAGTTTTTAAACTGGGCCCCCAGTCTGGCCGGTTGCCGGCACGATACGAATAACACCTTAACCCAGCCCACGGATAAACGTTAAACACGGCCGATTTTGCCGCTTTGACGAGGTTTCGTAAAACTATTTCCTAATTGAACTTTAACCCGAATATCATCTTGATTGTTCCATTATAATTGGTCATATTATAGAACTTTATCTAATAATCAATTTACGATGCCAATTCCATCGTATAAGCCGAATTTCATTAAAATCGTTTAAAAAATAACCAAGTTTCATCCTTTCTAGCCATATTTCAAAAATTCAAGTAAAAATCATATCAAGATCTATTTTCATAATACTCGGTTAAGAAATAACCAAATTCCATTCTTATTGGCCATATTCCAGAATTTCAAGTTAAGAACCAAAATCAGTTAAGAAATAACCAAGTTCCTTCCTACTTGGCTATATTACAAAACTTTATCTAAAAATCATCTCATTTCCATCGGATGTTGAATTGCATCATAATCGGTTAAGAAATAACAGAGTTCGTTCCTAATTGGCCATATTCCAGAGCATCTTCTAAATATCAATTTCTATCCCACATGTAGAATTTCACCATGATCGGTTAAGAAATAACCAAGTTCCGTTCTCAGTGGACATTTTCTAGAACTACCAAAACTTTATCCAAAAATCATTTAAGACTCCCATTTCCACAACGCAAGTCAAATTTCACTAAAATCGGTTAACATTTTTTTATAGAATAAAACGCTTGAATATTAAAATGAAAAACTCAATTCATCCCGTTTTATAAAAAATAAAATTTTATTCATAAAATTCATAATCAGGCTTTTCCTCTTCTTGAATTTGCCGCATTTTGCAATACAAATCAACAATTTTGTTAGTCTTTGCATCACGAATCTTCAATTTCGAGTTTTGTTAGTCGATTATAAATTTCATTTTGTTTAAATTTATCCCATTATCGTAATAATTTTCTGGTTTCGTTATTTGAAATGTTAGTTTACTATTAAATTTGAATTCAATTGTATTTGATTTGCGAATTTCTTTCTCAATAAATTCGAACAAGGATAACCAAGTGCCTTCGTCTTCATATATTTCTACCTTCTAGAATATAAAATTGAAAATATTTAATAATAAATGTGTATTGGGTTTTAAAATAGTTTTGTACTTACCCTTAAATTCTCTAAATTATTGAGTAACTGCCAGTTACGGCAGTTGTTTTCTAAAGAACATCCATATAGAAACATCTGCGGTTTTACGTCACATTGTTCCAAAGTCGCTAACATATTTAAATCAATTTTAATACCAGAAATGTTTACCTCAGAAATTGCTGAATTATCGAAAATTCTGTAATCATTCAAATTACATTTGACTATGTGTAAATAAAATCTCAAGTGATTAAATGTGATTGTTTTCAACCCCGAAGCGAAACCTTCGATAATATTGTAAGTATTTTCTCCATTGAAATTAATGACAACAGCAACTTCTTTGTAAGCTGATATAACTCTATTGAGCTCGAACTGTGACGTATTGTTTAACCATCTGTAATTCCTCTCTAAATCGATTTCGTAAACTTCGTCTGATTCAATTAAACCCTCAAATATTGAAAAACTCATTTTGTTGAATTCTTTTCCATTAATGCGATAACGTACATTAAATCTTTCCTTTAATTTATTGAGAACATCTATTTCTTCTTTTAGTTTAATAGTGTCATTTAGTATTGTTAATTTATTTAAGCCATCCAAATCAGAAGTGCTAAATAAATGTTGAAATTCATATGCCAAATAAAAGATTAGAAATTGTGACGGTTTACTGTTCTTGGCAACCAAACATTCATATATACTTAAATGATTATTTGTAATGAGTTTGGCAAGTCCTCGTTGTATCATAAAATCAATTTCATATATTATAGGATTTGATTTGGATGGGTCACGAACATCGCTAATTGCTAATCTTAATGAAAGTAGATCCATAATATCTAGATCATTGGTATAATTAAGCGTTTCGAGATGTCTGAAGATTATTGGTAATGTCAAATACAAGTAATCATTTAAATGGTTTTTTTGCAGGAAATGAGATTGTTGCCACGGAAAACTGAATACCATGAAGAGTGATCTGTTTGGCCTAACACAATAATCTTTTAATTTGTCAATAATATCTAATTTTGCACTAACACTTTGTTTAAACGAAACCACTTTAATGGGGTAGTCATCGTAAACAAAATGTCCGAGCTGTTCTTCAACTTTTAAAATATCCGCTTGTAAGTCGAATTCTTCAATAAATTTCTGAAAATAAAATTAAATTTTAATGACATTTTCGCTTAATTATCTCATTTTTGATTATTTTACCTCCATAAGATTAAAGTTTTCTGCGTCTATAAATAAGGTAGGATTTTCCTCCCATGGAAATGATAATTGTGATTTGTTAATTGAGTCACGCAGGAAATCGATCTGATCTTTAGTTGCGCGTAATACGATAATCAGACGCATTTCAAACAGTTTATTTCTAAGTTGCAGTATATACTTGTACATTTCCCAATCACTGTTTGTAAACATTTTATCCATAATCTTTTTCCATTTATTTATTATCGATGTGTGAACAAAAAATGCACACGGTACCTCCCCTGTTTAAGCCAATTAAAACTTATAAATAGAATAGGTCGCGAAATAAAATGAAATAAAAACTTACCAGATTCCCAATGCTTGTTAAAAAAAAGTCCGTTGATAATCGTATCAAACAGTGCTAAGGAATCCATATTAAATCGTTTCTTTAATCCAACTCGCAAGCACAAATTCTAAATATATTATCTAAAATGAAATAGTAGAACAGTCGTATTTAAGTATAAATATAATTTGAACTCTTATCAGTAATGTCACATTCACAAACATAAATTCCATTCAATTGGAAGATATAAATATGAAATGAAATGTGTACGAGAACACACAATATTTTAATCTATCAATTTAACTACATATATTTAACTTTAAGCGGTCACCTAAATGAAAAATGGCTTATCTTGTTTGGTTTTGTTTTGTTTAAATTTGACATTTATTTTAAAATAGATGTATTCGTTCAAACTGCCATCTATTATTATAAATTAATCTAAATGTGATTGTGCAATGATTTAAAGCGTATGTGTGCTGTGTGGGATACCTGGAAATGCGTATATACAGCTGCGGTAGCATCAATTTCGAATTTAAACACCAGACTTTTATGGGGCACACACAATGTACAATATTTAAAAATATATGTGGCCGAATTTTATTATTAACTACTTTTACAAGAATGTGGATTAAAATCCACCACTTCACTTTGAACTTTTTAATTTAAATTAATTGGGAGGATAGCCCGTTATTGTTAAATAAATTCGCTTGATTTATTTTGTCGTTTATTTAATTTTTATATCAATGGCGATGATGTATCATAGAAATACAATATTATAAATTGAATGAATATAACAAAATGTCAAGCGTTACAATTTTTAACAAAAAAGGGAAAGAAAGAGAAATGCCATAGGCGTAGTTGCAATTCTAAATAGCGTACTGGAATGAAGTTGCCGGTTTAATCTTGTATTACAAGATGATTACAACTCGTTAATTTACAAAAAAAATTTATTTAATTAAATTGTATTTTAAATGAAATGTTTTCCAGGATTTAATTTTTTTTAAAATTATAACGGTAAAATCATTTATCTAAATTATTTTCTGTTACATAACAATAAAAAGAACAATACAAATATTTTTATTGTTTATTTGTTTACTTGGAAAAAAATAAAATTTTTACTAAAAATAGTACCATATAGATTAAATGTACTCATTTCCAGGCTCCGGGAATTTCAATCAAAAACATTTCAGTCAAAAACAGAAAGGAATTTCAGTCAAAAATTAAAAGGCAACTCAGTCAAAATAGTTTTAGATTGAAATGCTTTTGCAGAAGGAAGTTCAATCAAAAAACTAAAAAGGCATTCAAGTGAAACTTTTTGACTGAAATTCCTTTTGTATTTGTGATTGAAATACCTTTTGAAAAAGTAATTCAGTCAAACAATTAAAAAGAAATTCCAGACAAAATTTTTCTTGGGGAATATAGGCAAAAACAATTCAGTCAAAAAACGAAAGGAGTTTCAGTCATAAAATTTCGCATACAAATACAATATTATGTCTAAAATTTCTTTTTAAGAGGAACTTAAATCGAAAAAAAGGTATTTCGGTGAGAAAACAATTTGACTGAAATGCCCTTTGTGCATTTGGACTGAATAACCTTCTTGAAAGGTGTTTTAGTTACAAATTGTTCGACAGGAATACCTTTTGTTTGGTTTATTTTATTAGTCGCATCGTAAACAATTGATCGTATTACAATTGAGCGTGAATAGTTGATCGTAGATACAATTGATCGTAGAAACAATTGATCGTGGATAAAATTGGTCGTATGAATCATTGATCGTGGATACAATTGATCGTATGGACAATTGATCGTATGGACAATTGATCGTGGAGACAATTGATCGTATCAACTATAGATCGTGGATCAATTGATCGTGTGGACAATTGATCGTATGGACAATTGATCGTGGATCCATGGTCAATTCCACGTATTTATTTGCAACTACAAAATCTTGCTTAACAAAATAGTGCAATTATTTTTCTTTTTAGTAGGTGTCATTAATAGATTCTATATAATTCGCTCCTAAGTGCGGCACGCAGTGTGACATGTTTGCTGATTCCGGCTCCTACGTCCCCCGAAGTTCAAATCTAAAGCCGCTCAGAGCACTAATTGTCGGAAAGCGCAGCGACCTCCCGCGTGCCCGTGAGAGTTAACGAAGCCGTTAGTATACAATTCTAAGTTAAATTAGTCAGAATGGGGTCGAAAGACCAAATGTGTCGAAAGGCCGAATGTGTCGAAAGGCCTAATGTGGCGAAAAACCGAATAGGTCGAAAGGCCGAAAGGTCGATTGTGTCGAAAGGCCGAATGTGTTGAAAGGCCTAATGTGTCGAAAAACCGAATAGGTCGAATGTCGAAAGGTCGATTGTGTCGAAAGGATGAATGTTAAAAGGTTGTTTGTATCGAAATTGATTTTAATATTTCATCTTTTTATGAATGAAAATTTTCAAAATTTATATTTTTATGAAAACCAGAATTTTTCTATTCGGGTTTACGTAGCCTTAGTAAGAAGTGTCGCGTTTTTTTTTTTTTGTCTTCGGAAAAAAAAAAAAATTATCGATTTTTGGGGCAAAAATTGGGGCTTACGGTTAAGTATTGTTCCTTTGTTTACTATTTCTTAGCACTTGTTACTTTGGATCGTTTTTTTTGTTTCTTCTCGTTTTAGATTTCCATTGATTGGGGCTTATTTTGAAACTGGACGAAGCAAAATTTATTTAATTTTATTTGTAAGTATTGCGTATCAATCACGCCCACGTCGTGTGTACGCTAAATTTTGATTTTGAGTTTGATTATGTCGCTTAGTTATCCCAATATAGTTCTAAAATCCATGTTAGTTGATAGGTCGTTATTGAATGTAGTTAGTTTGAATGTCCAAAGTCTAGTCCCAAATATTGACGAGATTCGTCACATTTTTAATGGCGCTCCAGTGGACATACTTTGTTTCTCTGAGACCTTTCTAAATCCAAATATCCCTAATTCAGCTTTTGCCATCAAAGGTTTTAATATATTTAGGAAAGATAGGACGGTACCTCCCCTTAATTATGGTGGTTTATGTATGTTTGTAGGTGATCATATTAAGGCTAGATTAGTTACCATACCTTCTTCTATTTCGGAATCGTTAGTATCGGATTTAGAGTTTTTATTTGTCAACGTTTTCATTAGTGGTCGTAAAATCTTATTCGGTACCGTCTATAACCCTCCAAAAACTAGTAAGAGGTCGTATGCCCAATTTAAAAAATCTCTTGTAGACTTAGAAAGTTTGTTTAGTTATTTCTCTTGTAGATTCGATGAAATATATATATCAGGTGACTTCAATTTCGATATACTCCAAAATTCCGGCTTCCCTCGTGATTATTTGAATCTTTTAAATAGTCTTAATTTATCCGTCCACAACACTGTGGCGCCGACGTTTTGTTGTCCAACCGCTAGCGGTGCCTCTTATTCCCTTATTGACCATATCATCTCTTTTACTGATAACTCTATTTGTTTTTTCAATCAGTTGTCTCTCGGTATGGGATCCCATCATGATCTTTTAGTTTTTTCTGTGAATTGTTACTCTCCACCTAAGCCTAACAGTTTTAGCTTTAGAGATTTTGCTAGTATAGATAATTCCCGCCTTTACTTAGTTTGTAACTCGGTTCCTTGGGAGGATATTTTTTGCCTTAGTTCGTCAACTACCCAAGTAGAATTTTTCAACTCGTATATTAGTTTGGTCTTTGATAGTTGCGTTCCGCTTAAAAAGGTTACTTTCAAAGCAAAATCTCCGCCTTGGTTGTCTCAGGAAGTTTCGAATGCCATAAGTATTAGAGTTAGTAAATATCGTTTATGGAAAAGGTATCCTAATAGTCAGTCTCATTTAGATTATAAGCAGGCTCGTAATAGAGTTGTAGGGTTAATTCGGATTGCTAAACGTAATTATTTTAAGGACAAGTTAGACCCCTCCCTTCCTCCCAAGGTTTTTTGGCGTAATGTTCGAAATTTAGGCCTAGGCAGATGCAAGAGTAGTTCTAGTGGGGTGTTTAAGCCCAATGATATTAATAGTTATTTTTGCTCTAGTTTGAACTCGGGCAGTAGTACCGTCGATTTGTTCTCTAATGCGTCCTCTAATTCGTTTTCGTTTTCAAATATTTCTCTCGAGGATTTACAGTCTGCCATTTGGAATGTTAAGTCGGAATCTTCTGGTCTGGATAACGTCAATTTAAAATTCGTTAAACGAGTTTTCCCTTTCGTCTCAAAATATTTGTTACATATTTTTAATTTTATTCTCACATCCTCTTCCTATCCAGATCAGTGGAAGCTAAGTAAAATCATACCCATCCCAAAGATTAGTAATCCTTCAGAGCTATCCCATTTGAGGCCAATTAGCATTTTAAGTTCTCTCTCTAAAGCTTTCGAAATAGTTGTTAAAACTCAAATTCAATCGCATCTAAATAGCAATAGTTTAATTAGTTTCTTCCAATCTGGGTTTAGAAAATTTCATAGCACTTCTACTGCGTTATTAAATGTATGTGATGATATTAGGCGTAATATGAATAATAGGGAATTGACTTCTTTAACTTTGTTAGATTTTTCTAAGGCCTTTGATTCTATTAATCACAGAATTCTTTTTAACAAACTCTTATCTCAGTTTAGATTTTCGGTTTCCGCTGCCAGACTAATTTTTAACTATCTTTCTAATCGTTCTCAGGCAGTTTTTTTCGACAATTCTTTGTCTGATTTCCTTCCTGTAATTTCCGGCGTTCCTCAGGGTTCAGTGCTGGGTCCTCTATTGTTTTCTATGTACATTAATGACATAGAATCCTCTATTCACCATTGTTCATTTCACATTTTCGCTGATGACGTCCAAATTTATAAAAATAGTCGTTTAGATCAGGGTTCTATTGATAGGAATATTTTTCTGATAAATGAAGACTTAAGTAATATCGCTAGTTGGTCGGTCTCTAATAGGCTCGTTTTAAATGCGAATAAATCTCAGTCGATCATAATTTATAAAAAATCGTTAGACACCTCGTCCTTTCCTGGTATTTTTCTGCAGGGTTCGCTAATTAGGTATTCAAATACTGTTAGAGATTTAGGCTTAGTTATTAATAAAACTCTTTCTTGGGGTGACCATTTAGTTAGTATTAGTAAGAGGGTCTTTGGTATGCTTAGTTGTTTGTATAAAGTAGTAGGATTTTCTGATAGTCAGTTTAGGAAAAAAATGTTTTTGTCTTATCTTCTTCCTCATTTTATTTATGGTGACGTAGTTTTATTCGGTATGCTTCAGGAAAATATGAACGTTCTCCAAAGATGTTTCAATGCATGTACTAGGTTTATTTTTGGTATTAGGAAATTCGATCATATTTCTGCCTACTCTAGCCTTGTTTTAGGATGTAGTTTATCTACCTTTTACGAATTTCGCGTTTGTCTTTTTATTTTTAAACTTCTCAAAGCTAAGAAGCCTTGGTATCTTTATAGGAAGTTACTTTTTAGCAGGTCTCATTCCTCAAACTTCCGCCTGATTCCGGCCAAAAATAGTTGTAGGTCGCTAAACAAATCCTTTTACGTTAGGGGAGTTTCTCTTTGGAATTCAATTCCATTGGAAATTAAGAGTTTAGGATCGGCCAAATTATTTAAGTCAAAATTTTTGGAGTGGCGTGATTGATGGGCAATACGTAGTTTTCTAAATTTATTTTTAATATTATTGTTATTGTTATTATTGTTAATTTTTAATATTATTTCACCTCTTGCTGTACATTTTATTGTAAATGAGCTATTGCTCAAAATAGAATGTGTATGCATGAGATGGAAATTGTTTGAAAAAATTTAAAAGGTTTTTCTGCCTAATGGAAGCAGCTTCATCATTTTATTTTTGTTCTTTTGTTCCGTTTACTCTGTTTCCATCTGTGCTTTTCCTTTTAATACTAAATTATTGTTAAAGTACAATAAATAAATAAATAAATAAATAAATAAATAAATTATATTTTTATCAAAATTTGTATATAAAAATGTTTAATATTAAATCACCTTAAATATTAAAATCTTCTTGCGTTTTTTTTTTTTTCATATAATTAAAAATTAATTAAGGGTTGGCTACCTTATCTAGAAAAAAAATACGGAAACTGAAAATCCAGAAACAAAAAACTCAGAAAAATAAAAATCAAGACTTCTAAAATTCAGAAACATAATTATCAAAGTGCGGACCAAATTATAATTAAAATTTATAAAATGTCTATCAAATTTGAGTTTTCCGTAAAGTTCTTAATATTTTAGTTTCTTAATATTTATTAAAGTAATCGTATCGCTCATATCGCTCCTAATAATAGTCTAAAATGGGGTTGGCCACGTATCACTGTTTTTCAAAAGACTGTTTACAAAAGACTGTTTCTAAAATCTTTTCTCCGAAATCTTGTTTTTCAAAATACATAATAATGCTTTTATTAATCTTTTATAGATTTTACTTTAAAATAAAATGACATCGACTAATTTAACTTCGAATTGTAGAAGCTAACGGCTTCGGTAACTCTCACGGGCACGCGGGAGGTCGATGCCCCCCCCCCCCCCCCGATCAGACCTCCGAGGGGCTTTAGATTTGTACTTCGGGGGACGTAGAAGCCGGGATCAGCAAACATGTCGTACTGCGTGCCGCACTTAGCAGCGGATTATATAAAATCTAATAATGACACCTACTAAAAAAAAATAATTGCTCTTTTTTTTTTTAAGCAAGATTTTAAAATGCTAGATTTTATATCAATCCCAGAAAATCCATTTCACTAAATACATATTACTAAGTTAGCTTCCGTTGAATTAACACATGGCAATAGGTATTCTTGCTTGGTTGTTGAAGATCCGCCGCCCGAAAAAACTCCAAAAATTGAGAAGCCGCCACCAATCTATTTGAGGGAAGAATCAAATAGAGAACTTGCAAAAACCATCGAGTTTATTACGGAAGGTGCATTTTATATTTCCGTTATCAAAAGAGGAGATATAAAAGAAACAAAAGTTCAACCGCTCAATATTGATGCTTACAGAGCGTTAATCAAGCATTTTGATCAAGTTGGTAAACATTACTACACGTACCAACTAAAGAGCCAAAAAGGATTAGTTGTAGTTTGGAAAGGAATAGAGAGCTACGTAGATGCAAACGAAATTCAAGCTGCTCTCGCTGAGAAAGGTTTCCAATGTAAATCTATTACCAATATTATTAATCGGGAGAAGGCGCCGCAGCCATTGTTCCGCCTGGAATTAGAACCAGATAATAAAAAGGTCAAAGGCAAACATGCAATATATGACCTAAAATATCTACTGCACAGAAGGGTTACCATCGAAGAACCCAGGAAAAGAAATGGGCCGGTACAGTGTGTTAAGTGCCAAGAATATGGACACACTAGAGCATATTGCACTTTGAACGATGTTTGTGTTATATGTGGTGAACTCCATAACGCAAAGGTTTGCAATAAAGCCAAAACGGAAGCATCAGTGAGAAAATGCAGCAACTGCAATGGAAATCATACAGCTAATTATAGAGGGTGCCCAATTTATCTTGAATTGAAAAGAAGAATCAATCCAAAGCAGCGAGCTGAACAACGAATGCTTAATCTCCATTCTTCAGCTAAAAAACAAGCACGCCCAGAAATCGTAAACCCAAATGCTCAAACTGGAAATCAGTACGCAACTGTCAACGGTAGTGTGCACCAAGGGGTTTCATACGCAAGTGTTCTTAAAGGTACGGCTCCTAAAGTGCAAGCAAGTGAAGAGGGAAACATCTCAAAAGCTTTAAACAAATTGACTAATATGATGCAAAGCCTCATGGCGATGATGGAGAGAACCATGGATCTAATGATGCAGAATATGAACACGCTGATGCAGATAGTCGTAAAAAGTCAAAAATGACCATCATCAAAATAGCTATATGGAATGCAAACGGCCTAGCACAACATAAAGCGGAGGTTCAAGCATTCCTCACTGAGCACAATATTGACATAATGTTAATATCCGAAACACGCTTCACCAAAAATAGCTATTTCAAAATTAATGGGTACTCTATTTATGACACCAAGCACCCAGATGGGAAAGCACATGGAGGCACTGCTGTATTGATTAAAAGAAGATTAAAGCACTATGAGCTGACGAAATATGAGAAAGAACATATACAATCAACGAACATCTGTCTTCAGGAGTGGTCTGGAAACTGTGTCATATCGGCAGTGTACTGTCCTCCAAAACATGCTATAAAAAAACTCCAGTTCTTGGATTATTTCAGCCAGCTGGGTAATAAATTTCTTGCGGGAGGTGATTACAACGCCAAACATACTCATTGGGGCTCCAGATTAACATCGCCGAAAGGCAAACAACTTTATCAAGCAATAGAGGAACAGTCCCTGGATTATTTATCTGCCGGTAATCCAACTTACTGGCCGACGGATAAAAAGAAAATTCCTGATTTAATCGACTTTTGTGTAACTAAGGGCATTCCACGTACATATGCTAAGGCCACCGATTGTTATGATCTGTCTTCTGATCACTCACCGGTAATAGTAACAGTGAGTACCGATGTCTTAAGGAACGAAACACCCAACCGTCTTACAAACAAGCAAACTAATTGGGATCAATATAGGAGGCTAGTCGAACAAAATTGCCTACTTAATATTCCTCTGACCACACCAGCTGATATTGATGCGGCGGCCGAAAATTTAAAAGACATCATGGCATTATCAGCTGAAAGGGCTACACCTGTCATAAGTAGTTCCGAAAAAGTTAATAAGCTGTCTCATAATATACAGGAACTAATCCAGGAAAAACGGAAAATTCGCCGGCTATGGCAGCAAACAAAATCACCGTTATTGAAATGGAAATTAAATCGAGCTATCAAGGCCTTAAGATTTGCTTTGCGGGAAGAAGAAAACCAGAGCGTCCAGAACTATTTAAGTGATCTCTCGGCAACCGAGAGGACAGATTACTCTTTGTGGAAGGCAACAAAACATTTAAAAAGGCCAACAAATTCGAATCCACCGATTAGACTACCAACTGGAAATTGGGCGAGAAGTGATGAAGAAAAAGCCAATGCTTTTGCTGATCATCTAACAACAGTATTCACACCACACGAAGAAGATAATAATTTCGTGCTACCCCAGCAAATGGATGGTGGTTTATCCTACAAACCTATAAAGTATAATTGGAAGAAAGTTAAGAATACAATTAAAAATTGCATAAGCCCGAAAAAGGCACCAGGACATGATCTCATTACTGGAAAAATGATAAGGGAATTGCCAGACAAATGCATAAAACTAATAACATTCATATTCAACGCGATCATGCGAACCCGTTATATTCCTCAAAAATGGAAAATATCTTTGATCACAATGATACATAAGCCTGGAAAAAATGAAACGCAGATCTCATCATATCGCCCAATAAGCATGCTGCCCACAATATCAAAGCTATTTGAAAAAATGTTACTAACAAAATTGAAACCAATATTGGAAGAACGGCGCGTTATACCAGACCATCAATTTGGATTCCGAAACCAACATGGTACCACAGAGCAAATTCACAGAATTGTAAACGCAATCAAAATCACCTTCGAGGAAAAGAAATATTGTTCTGCTGCTTTCTTGGATATAGCACAAGCATTTGATAAAGTATGGCACGATGGGCTAATATACAAAATTAAAGAGCTTCTTCCGAAGAAATTTCACTCAATTTTGGGAAACTACCTTATTCAAAGGCAATACATTGTCAAACAAAATAGCGCAACTACTTGCTTAAATGATATTAATGCAGGTGTCCCGCAAGGCAGCGTTCTAGGGCCAATATTATACTTGTTGTACACAGCCGATTTACCTGTAACCAACAAAGTAACAATATCAACATTTGCCGATGATACGGCCATCCTGGTGTCACACAATAATCCCGAAATTGCCTCAAAGGAGTTGCAGAATCATTTAAACAAAATCGCGGACTGGCTAAAGACGTGGCGAATAAAAATGAACGAAAACAAATCAACTCACATCACATTCACGCTGAACAAACGCACCTGCCCACCAGTGAAATTAAACAATACAAATATTCCTCAACAAACGAAGGTCAAATACTTAGGTTTGCACCTGGATAGAAGGTTAACGTGGAAAACCCATATTGAAACTAAGCGCAACCAAATAAAACTGACATTTGCCAAAATGTATTGGCTAATGGGAAGGAAATCTCAGTTGTCATTAGCCAATAAAGTTTTACTGTACAAAGCGATTATCAAACCCATATGGACATATGGTATTCAGTTATGGGGATCCACCAGCGCTTCAAACAGAGAGCTCCTGCAACGAACTCAAGCGAAAATACTTCGAAGTATTACTAATGCTCCGTGGTACATTCGAAATAGTAATATACATGATGACCTTGGGATTAAAACCATTAAAGAAACAATTAAAGAATTCAGTTCTAAATATTATTCAAAACTAGAAGCGCATCCCAACGAATTGGCCAGGGATATATTAAAACAGCCACGATTTAGGCGACTGAAAAGAACAGATCCACTCGGACTGATGAACCTGTGAACCTGTAAATTTATTAAATGTTGATGTTATACATATGTATGTATAAGTATAATCTAAATTAATTAAATTGTGAGCACCAACAATAAGTATTAACATTGGTTAAGACTTAAAATATGTAATAATTTTAGCTTAAGATTTGATTACTTCTTGTTAGTTTCTTATGTAGAAAGATTCAAGAATAAAGCCATTGGCAGCATTTAAAAAAAAAAAAAAAAAAAAAACTAAATACATATTCATAATTTCACTATAAAATAATCAAAATAATTATTTCGGTAAACAATTTATACGGTAAGAATTCAAAAAACAAGATTTAACGGCAAAACAAGATTTTATCTTGCAGCCAAATATCCTAATCCCCTAAAAATGGCAATAAAATTGATTTTTTTTTCATTTATTTTAAGGGGGCACCTCCTCCAAACAACTGGTTTTTCAATATATTTTCACAAAAAATTGAGAGCATTTATTGCAATGAAACAAATTGCATAATAATATTGACGTTCAAATGAATACAAAAAAAAATTTTTATGAGTGAGAAAAACCAAAATGGCGGCGCTAGAGGTGCTCGAACTTGGCTACCAGAGTTTGCGCCGTGGAACGCCCTGGTCCTTGTTTTTCATTAAAATAATTCATTCCGCTTTGCATGAACCTAAATGTAGTAAAAAATAAAAATAAAATTGAAAATTTGAGGTCAAAAAGTAAAAAAAGAAACACGTTTTTTAATAAACAATTCGATAAAATCAATATTTATTTAAACAACTTATACGAAATTTTAGGTTTGTGCAAAGGCCGATAAGCTAAAGAATATTTGTACAAAATTTCAAGTTGATTGGTCCATTACTTTTTCAGTTACATTCCACGGCGCGCAAAACAACATGTTTCAAGAAAAACTCGATTGAAGTTTTCGTTCTTGAAGAGAACACATTACTTCCCATCACTTCGGTGACTTCCTAGGGACCTTTAGGACTTTCTATTGGGCTTGAAATTTTGGAAATATATTCTTCAGATACTAAATGAATTTTTAAAGCAAAAAAAAAAAATTAATATCTGTTGCCCTATTCTGGTAATTCCCGGGGAATAGGGAATATTTTGTTTTACAGCAGTTATTCCCCAGATACATTTTTCCAACTTTTTATTCGCCATTTCCAAAAGTGCATTCTCGCAATTGGGGAATAAATATACAGGGGATATAAATTTAGTTGTACGTGCTCTCCATGGAATCACATTAAAATAAGTAAAGATCTGCGAAGGACCCTTACAAACAATATTAATATGATTATTTATTAATATCAACAAATATTTTCGTTAAAAAATTTATTCCCCATCAATTCTTTCAGGTATGGAAGAACAAACGTCAAAACTGCTGTAATTGGGAATAATTTTTTCCCAATCAATTTTTTTCCCTGACACCAGAATATACTTTGGGGAAAAGGGAATAATACTGCAACCCAATTTAAAATATCTATTCCCCAGGAATTATCAGAATAGGGCCACTGGAGGAGGTTCCCCGATTAAAAAAAATATTTTTTCTGGATTGCTTTTCACCGTAATTTCTAGATTTTTTTCGGAATTTTTTTTCTGGATTTTTTCTTTTCAACTATTCTGAATTTTAAATTTTCTGGATTTTTTTCCCGGCAAATGTAGTGATCCCATTAATTAATTACTTATAATAAAAAAAATAAATAAATAAATTTGTTTTGTCGACAAAATTTGATCACATTAATTATGCTACATGCACAGGACATATTAGCACATATTTTCAATTTATTTAAATTATTTTACATTAAGAAATAAATTCAATGGATTTAAATATTCATTTCAATCAATTAAGTGAAGGAAAATTTAATGAAAATTGGACCTTTCGACTTTCGGAATTTGACCTATTCGGCCTTTCGACCCATTCAGCTTTTCAACATTCGGCCTTTCGACACATTCGGCCATTCGACATTCGACCTTTCGGCATTCGGCCTTCGGACCTATTCGGCCTTTCAACATCAACCCAGTAGACGATTTGTCACTAAAGTTTACTGTCAGCTTTACATAAGAGGTTTGACAAAAATGCGTTTGTGAGCTACCTGCATTTTAATTGTAAGGTCTGACAAAAACAATAAAATAAGGGCGGTTGTAATGCCAGACAATTTACGTGACAAAGAGCTATTTATAATCTAAACCTAATATTGGTATGACTGTCATTACTGACCATTAAATGCATTGCACCGTCATATAAACGGCAGGCGTTATGTTTGCCCTTATTTTAATGTATCTAAAAATTATAAGTTCAATCGAAGGTATTCCGAGGTTTGTGTCACTTAAAGTTTTTAATATTTTCTGTTTGTTGCCATAAATGAGACAGATAATCTAGTGTGAATCGTGAAGTAGAAAAGTAAATAATGGTGTAAATAGTGATGTGAATTGTGATGTAAAAAGTATAGTAAATAATGTTAATGATAGTCATATCACACTATCACGAGGATATCACTGTTGATATTCCAATTTCGGACGAAACCGATCAGTTTCGCTAGATAAGCAGTGTACCGAAAAAGATTTGGTGAGGGATTTGTATAAAAATAATTAGTTTTATAATAACTTGTCTTAATTAATTGAATTTTTATTTTATTTACTGGTTAGTCTTTTTTCAAAATGTAGGCGTTTAGCGAAAATCATTCAGGAAGAGGTGCTATTGAACTTCAATTGGGCTGTAGTTCAGGGGAAAAAGAATTTTCCATCGTTCAAAAATTTAAATTAAACCCTATTTGGTAAGCTTTTATTAAGTAACTGGCTATTTATTTTTGAAAATATTAACACTCATTCTTCCTTTTCTATTAGGAGCATTCAAGGGCGATCCAAAAATTTCTTGCTTGTACGTTGCTAGATTACGTGAACTTCGTAAAGAGCGAGATCACCGAATTCAAGATAAGCAGTCAAGGATCCGGAAGGCCGAAAATGCCATAGGTTAATTAGTTTTAAGAATAGTTTTATATTTTAAAATATTGTTAGTACCTATATAATAAAATAATTAAAATTAATTTTCGTCAATATTTTGTTATTTTTATCATTTGGGATCCTACATTTTCAATTCGAGCCGTTTGCGTCATCAATCTGTAATTTATCGGTCAGGTATAATAATAAGGCCTTAATTAGTGCTCAACGTCAGCCGGTTGTAATGCATTTCCGGTTCCTTATTGTCAGCTATTTTAAATAACTTACGTTCGGACCTCCATATATGTCAGCGGGACATAGAGGTCAATTACCATTTGCAATAAATGCCAAAGTCAGGCATTACCAGGCATTTTTGTCAGGCATTTTATATACCTTTGACCGGCCTGAATCGTCTGCTGGGAAACGATCAGTCACGAAAAAAACGCGAGGAGAAACTCGATGATTTGGCTGTGGTCGGTGGAAAATCTAGCGTCAAATTGGAAGTCAGTAAAATATATACTGACAATTCGGGAAGCAGTAGCGAAGATGAAAAACGATTAGAAAAAAGCTATTCAACAAGCAGCCCTTCATCCAGTAATTCTGAAGATGAAAAAGGGTAAGATTATTTGAACTACAAGGCTACATTTAATCCAAATATTTATTCTAGTTCCAATTCAAAACCAGTAGCAGGACAAATAAAGGTTTATGTTTAAATCATGGCACCTAAAAAAACCCGACAAATTATGCTATGCGTAAAAAATGCCAATGAAAGAACGTGATATAGCTCAATTGCGCGGTGAGGATAATTTGGCACGTGATTTGAATATTCAAATTCAAGAATTAGAAGAACGTTCCAATGAATTGGATAAACGTCGCTCAATTTCCCTTTACAAAAATATACTAAGCTTTATTTAAATTATTAATGTTTGGTAATAATAATACAAATAATAAAAACCGTAATTTATATAATCTACAAACAGAATATAATAAAATTACTGTGCCCTAAAGTCGTACTCACCGCATTCACAATAAACGATATAACAACATGTCCACCGCCACTTGAATCAGCCACTTCCATAATCATTCCAAAATTACTTTTCGCCCACTGTAGAATTCCCTTCTATGCCGGCAACATTAATTAAGCATTTGCGTCAATATCATCAATCTGCCGGAACCCTCGGGCCAATAGAATCACTTTTATCTAACCAATTCTGTATCAAACGGTCCCACACCAATAATATTTGATCTTTTAACTTTTTAGCAGATTGCGTATCCGTAATCCGTATATCGTTAAACAATTGATCTATATACGTTTTTATATAGTGCTTACCATGTTCGGGTGTATTATCCAACATATTTTACATCAAATAATGAAATCCTTCAGGCGGCATTTTTATATGTATTATAGGTCTTGCTGTTAATGTCTGATTAACCAAATCACTTCCCAGCTCAACGACCGCAAATGTTTCAGAGTAAATTTGTACACAAAAGAATACTTGCAAATATCACAACTTAAATTAAGTTTCTTGTTGAGTTCGACGACACCCGGAAGACATACAGGTAGAAGGGCTGAATATCGCCCAAAAGTCCAAATACTCATTTTATTGATAAAAAACGTCACACTTTCTTTAATATTTTAAATTTAAATAAAACCAATCGAGTTATTTGGCATGGCACAACATTTTGTTTGTTTGTAGCACAATATTTCCAAAACAATGAAAATGTCAAATATTAATCAATTTGATATAATATTTGGGTGAATGACCAAAGCTTACTGCGATAATTTTGTTCAAATCTGTAGAAAATAGAATAATTAACTTTATTTTTAATCGTAAAATATACGTCACTAAATCTCAATATGAAATGAATGAAAAAGGTAAAATGACAACTAACTTGATAGATTTAAGAAAATGAGAGAATAACATTTTATACATAATAACAAAGGGAAATTAATTATAATTACAGTAGCAAATCACAAATGCATTTTAAGTATGCAACCAAAATATAATTGGAAATTAATGCATTGATTTATTATTTCTCCCCTCTTAATTGATCAACGTCCAGTGGATGCTTGAAATCGAACGGTTGTAATTTTTTTTCGTTCTGACCTTCTTGGTGACAAAACTTTACTTGTTTGACCTGATTGGTTATCATTTTGTAGTGGTATTGAACAGCTGGTACTAGGTCCAACAATAGGATTATGATTAACAGCATCTGAGGTTGATGAATTGCTTGGATTTTGACTATTGCTCATTGGTGATTGACTATTAACCAAACAAGATCTTTTCGGACTCGGCGGAGTAGACTGTTGGTGACTACCCGGCAAAGATGATTAGCCAATATATGGAAAGACATCCGATTGATTTGGCAATATAACTTCAAAATTGTGTGGTTGCCTAAAATTGGAAAATATTTTTTGATTAAGATACCTACGACGAAGCTGGTTTTGATGTCTTCTGCAGACTTCGGCTTCCGTCTCGACCAGAAACATTTTGCGTCCAAGTTTCTTTATGATTTGGCCTTCAATCCACTTGGCACCTCTTGAAAAGTTTTTTGCATATTCGAATTGATTCGATTAAAACTGGCTTTCATGATCTTCACTAAGTTGATGTTGTACGTTCGGTAGGAGAACGGACACTAAATTTCGAGGTTGTCTCCCATGAAGTAGTTCAGCTGGTGATTTTTGCGAAATTGGGTCAAGGGTTGATCGATACGTTGATAAAAATTTCAGCAAAGCAAGTTGACTGGGGTAATTGAGTTTAGCTTGCAAAATTCCTCGAACTCGTTATATACGAGCTGTGGTCCATTGTCCGATATGGTTTCAGGCAAACCTTCTAGTGAAAATATTTTTTGTAGAGCCAAAATGGTTGTTTTTGATGTGATATTAGAGAAAGAGGCAATTTGACATGTTTGACAACTTTTCGCTAGTTGTTCGATTTTTTTATCGATGTTTGGGAACCAGCAATATCGTCGAGCAAGTTGTTTCATTCGTGCTACTCGCCAGTGTCCATCGTGCAACTCTGGTGTAATCTATGTGAAGTAAAATTATTTTGGTCTGTAACGAAAATGAAAATTTACGATCAATATATGGTTGAAAATTAGCTTTCTCCTCAGCGTTAGCATGTTGAGTGGTATTTTTATATTTGATGGTATAAGTATATCCTTGAAGAATGATAGCCCATCTCTGGAGGTGATGTAAGGTCATGACGGGTACATTTTTGTTCGGATTAAAAAGTGTCGTTAATGGCTGATGATCCGTAAAAAGTTCAAAACTTCGATCCGATAAATATTGGTGAAATTTGGTCACTCCGTAGACAATTGACAATGCATCCTTCTCAATTTGGCTATACGAACGTTGATTGGTATCGAGTGTTTTAGATGCGAATGCAATTGGTTTCTCTAAGCCATTTGGATGTCGATGGGAAATAACAGCGCCAATTCCCATTACTGAAGCGTCAGTAGGTAAAATTATAGGATACTTCTCATTGTAGTGAACTAAGCGCGTTGCTCTGATGATAGAGTTTTTTAACGTTTGAAACGATTCTTCCTGGCGTTGACCCCATGTAAATTTAACGTTTTTGTGACGAAGTTCATTTAATGGTTCGGCAATCATTGCACATTTTGGAATGAATTTGTTGTAGTAATTGATTTTATCGATGAATGCTACAAATTCCTTTAAATTCTTTGGTCTCGGCATAAGCTTGAGGAGCTTCGAGTCGCTTTTCAGACGGTACAATGCCATCTGCATTGATAATATGTCCTACATATTCAATATGCTTAGCAGCTAAATTGCATTTATCTCGTTTACATCGTAACCCAATTTTTTCAAATCGAGTAAAAATTTCGGTTGATTTGAGATGTGTTCTTCGTTTGTTTCTCCAGAAACAATCACATCATATGATAAACAGCACATTTCGGCACTCCTGCAATGACTTATATTCGGATTTTGCCGTACGTTTCCTCGACCAGCCTCTCGATTTCTTTTCGAACTTGTTTGACGTACGCAAAAGGTAGGTTATACGGTTTAAAAAATTTTGGTTGTGCATCCGACTTCAGAACTATTTCGGCTTTGAAGGATTTGCAGAGATCTAAAGTCGATGAAAATAAATTCATATGTTCAGTATACAATTTGTTAACTTGATCAATGTATTGATTATGATTTGTAGAATCTAAAACAGAATTAATTGAACTTTTAGAACTCAAATATTTTTTTGGATACGAAATGTCAAAATTTAATGCTTTAAACTAGTCTAGTCTAGAATGATTATTTATCGAAATGATGACATCAACAGCGCCCTTTCAGTTTGATACAAGTTCCACCGTATGATGTTAAGGATATTATTTGTCGGATTGCACTGGGGAGATCCCAATTTCTTATATCCGTCCAGTCCAACCAACGAGCACGAAGCACCCGTGTCGACTTGAAATGTCATTTTGACGCCATTGATAAGAAGATCCATGACGATTTTACCCAATGACTCATTCATGATTGATGAGCTGAGACATTGACTTCAGCTGAATTAATGCGATGGAACAAACTAACTGAATTAATTGCTCCTTTTTGTTGAACTGAATCTTTGTTACTGTAATTCCGATTACGACTTCTGCCACGTTGGCGATGACCACTGCTATAGTGTTTTGAGCTTCCATCATTCGAATGTGTTCTAGAAGACAAACATATTGCAGTAATATGACCGAACTTACCACAGTTATTTCACACAGACTTTATGTGCTTACAATACCGACGCACATGATAAATATTACAGCCCAGACACGATTGATTTCCTGTATATCGCCGCTGCGAATTTGATGACACCCGACTGTTTCGGTTGAATTGACGCGTTTGACTCCGGCTGAAATGATTACGATTTTTCTCCTCTTTCGTCGATTTAATTTGATTAACATTCGCTGTTGAGAACGGTTCTTTTTTAACTTCTTGACACGATTGTTGTGTAGATTCGTAGATGGTGGCGATTTCCAAAACTTCACTTAATGTTGGATTTGTTTTTTGTAGTGTACTAATACGTACTTGATCGTGCGGTGTATGTTTGACAATCATCACGGATTTCAAAATCAGCATAATGTATTACAATCTGATTTTTGACAGTTAAATAAACAATCGCGCACAGCGCCTTTTAAATCAGTTACCCATGCACAAATTTTTAGTCAATTCTTTAAACGTTTTACTCTCCAGATTTTCCGTAAACAATTTTTGTAATAATTCTACTGTTTGATTTTGCCTACCCACGCTAAAAGACACGCTCGATTCTGGTTATCTTTCGTTACATTGTTACCTTCAAAATGTTGTTCAAGTTGTAAACTATATTCTACCATGTGACTTTGTTTTTCTCGAATGAATGGAACACTTTCGGTGCAACGGTTTTAAAAAATTGTTGCTGATCCGTTAAATTTTTTTTCAAGAACGCCTGATTTTGTTCTTGCAATACTTTTAACACAGTACACAGCTTCCAACTCCGACTTATCCATTTTTTTTTTTTAGTTAACACCTGTAGAAGCAAATGGATATTATTTCCTTTATCCTCGTCGCCAAAATGTAAGATCTGATATCTTAAGTAAAACGGCACTGATTTAAATAATAACACATCAATCACAATTGTGATCGCCATTAAATCTCAATATGGAATGGAATTTTGGTATTCATTTCCATCCCGAATGTCAAATTTCACTAAAATCGGTTAACACTTTTTTCGAGAAATTTTTTTCAAGTAAACTCCGGCTAATAAATTTTAAATGGTCTAAAATGTTGAATATTAAAATAAAAAAATGAATTCATCCTGTTTTGTAAAAAATTAAATTTTATTCATAAAATTCGTAATCAGGCTTCTCCTCTTGTTGAATGTTACATTTTTTGCTAAATAAATCAACAATTTTATTAGTATCTACATCATAAATCTCCAATTTCGAGTTCTGTTTATCGATTGTAAATTTGATTTTCTTTAAATCTATCCGATGGTAAAGATTTCCTGGTTGAATTATTTCAAACGTTTGTTTACTATTAAATAGGAATTCATTTGCATTTGCTTTCCGAATTTCTTTCCAAACAAATTCGAATATTGATAACCACGTGTCTTCTTCTTCGTATATTTGTACCGCCTAGAATGTAATATTTAATATATAATAGGTTAATAATAAAAGTGTAAGTATGTAACAGTTTTGGACTCACGCTTAATTTCCGTAAACTATTGAGTAGTTGCCAGTTACGGCTGGTATTTTTTAAATGACATCCAAGTAGAAATATCCTCGCTTTTATGTCGCATTGTTCCAAATTCTCTAGCATATTTAAATCAATTTTAATGTCTTCAATATATACCTTAGAAACTGTTAAATTATCGAAAATTCTGTAATCATTCAAATTACATTTGTCTAGGTGCACAATAAATCTCAAGTTATCAAATGTGATTGTTTTCAAGTCCGTTGTAAAGCCCTCGATGAAATTGTAAGTATTTTCCCCTCTCAAATAAATACGAACATCATCTTCTTTGTATGCTGATATAATTTTATTGAGCTCGAACATGGACATATTGTTAAGCCATCTGTAATTCGTGTCTAAGTCGATTGCGTAAACGTTTTCTGACTCAATTAAATCTACCAATAATGATAAACTCATTTTGTCGAAACCTATTCCATCAATGCGATGTTCTACATTAAATCTTTTCTTTAATTTATCAAGAACATCGATTTCTTCTTTAAGTTTAACAGTATCATATAGTGTTATTGATGTTCTTTTAACATTAATCATATCAAAAGTGTCAAACAAATCTTGAAATTCATATACCAAATAAAAGATTAAAAGTCCTGACGGTTTACTATTTTTGGAAACCAAATATTCATATATGCTTAAGTGATTATTTTTTATGAGTTTACCAAGTTCTCGTTTTATCATAAAATCAATTTCATTTTTTAAAGTATTTGATTTGGACGGGTCACGAACATCGCTAATTGCTAATCTTAATGAAAGTAGATCCAGAATATCTAGATCATTGGCATAATTGAGCGTTGCGAGATGTCTGAGAATTATTGGTAATGTCGAATAGAGGCCATCATTTAACTGTTTTTTTTGCAGGAAATGAGATTGTTGCCACGGAAAACCATATGCCATGAAGAGTGCTGATTCTTGTAAATTGTACTGCTTATACCAATATTTTTTAAATACGTAAATAATATCAAAATTACTACGTCGGATAAATGAAACCACTTTAATGGGGTGGTCACCGTAAATAGAATGCCCGAGCTTTTCTTCAATTTTTAAAATATACGCTTCTAGATTGTAATCTTTAATAAACTTCTGTAAATAAATGTTAATTTTTAATGACATTTTCGCATATATTTATCTCATTTTTGATTACTTTACCTTCATAATATTAAAGCTTGCTTCGTCTATAAATAGTGTAGGATACTCCTCCCATGGAAATGAAATTTGTGATTTTTTAATTGAGTCACGCAGGAAATTAAGTTGAACTATATTTATTTATTTATTTATTTATTATCACCAATTTATATATACTGGTTACATTTATCAAAATTTAATAAAATTATATACATACATAAAATAATTCAAGTATAAATATAAATTAACATAAAAAATTAAAATTTACCAAAGATCTAAAAGTTGCTTCGACATCAATTTCTTAAATGCATCTCTAGACTGATTAAAGTCAAAAGCCGACCGTACTTTATTAAAAGCTGCTGATGAATGATAAATCGGCTCACATTTACCGTAGTTTTTCTTGCAAAGTGGAAGCTTAATTTGGAAATCTTTATCGCGCAGCACACGCAAAGGAGTATATATATCGAGCAAACACAATATTTCTGAACAATCGATTTTTGATACTAGTAAGTCACGAACAAAGTTAGCGCTAATCTCAATCCTACGAATAAAAAGAGGCTCAATGTTTATTAATTTACACCTACCTCGATACGCTGGAAGTATGAAAGCAGGTACGCTTGTATCTCTAGGTAGCCTTCGTAGAGCATACATTAAAAAGCGCTTTTGTACTCTCTCTATGCGATCTGAGTATTTAATATAATACGGACTCCATACGGCAACACCATATTCCAACAATGAACGAACAAACGAGACATATAAAGTTTTAATCACGTAGGGATCCTGAAAATCTTTGGAAAACCTTTTAATAAACCCAAGCATAGAATTCGCTTTAGAAATGCAACCCTCAATATGCTTATGAAACGATAGATTCGGAGTAAAAGTTATACCTAAATCCTTAAACATATTGACACTTTCAATAATACAATCGTCAAAAAAGTAAACATAACTAGCGGGTAAGCGTAATCGGGTAAAACCCATTGTTTTGCATTTAAAGATGTTTAGCATTAAATTATGAGATGTACACCAAGCTTTAAAGTTTGTCAGATCAGATTGAAAGTCAATTGCGTCATTGGAGCAAGAAATAGTTTTGAAAATTTTTATGTCGTCCGCATAGATAAGAATATCGGAGTGACTCAGACAATTTACCACATCATTTATAAAAAGAATAAAGAGCATGGGGCCCAAATGACTACCCTGAGGTACTCCTGAAGAAACATCAATCACTCTTGAAGTGAAACTACCAATTTTAACAATTTGAGTTCTAAATTCCAGATAAGACCTAATCCAATTAATTGGCAAAAAATTACAATCCAAAGAGTCAAGTTTCTGGAGCAGCAATTCATGATCGATCTTGTCAAAAGCCTTGCAGAAATCAGTGTAAACGACCTGTAGAATGTTACCACTTAATAGTGCATTTGAAATACAGTTTGTAAATAAAACTAAGTTAGTAACGGTTGACCTACCAGGAAAAAATCCATGCTGTCTGGGAGAAATAAAAGTCTTAACATGAAACCACAAATGTTCTTTAACTAGTTTCTCAAATAGTTTTGGCAAAACTGAAATAATGCAAATACCTCTATAGTTCTCCACATCGCTACGAGACCCAGATTTGAAGATCGGCTTAATAAGAGAGCGTTTCCATAGGATAGGGAAGTAACCTTCAGCGAGACTTCGATTAAACAGGAAGGAAATATGGCCACAAATTGCATTACTCGTTAATTTCAGAAAAATGGGTGGAATGGAATCGAATCCGGCACTTTGATTAATATCAAGATTTGATAATTCGGATAAAATAGTATCTACTTCCAGACGAAACATTGAAAATGTTGACTTACATGCAAAATTATTAAAATTAGAAATATTAGTTTTTGAATTATATACACTCTCAAAGAAATCGGCAAACAAATCACAAGTATCACGCACGTTATCGCACGAACGATCATTTAAAAACATTGTAGAAGGGTACCCATTCGATTTTCTTTTGTAATTAACAAAGTGCCAAAATTTATTTGGCTTTGATTTAATCGTTGATTCAACTTCCAGAATATAACTGCTATAAAGAAATCGATTTAGATATATATACTTCTTACGCAATACAACGAGCGAGTTGTAATTAACAACATTAGGACGTAATTTATATTTTTTGTGAGCCTTGTCTTTTCTATTTTTTAAATTTATCAGCTCATTATTATACCACGGTTCCTTCTTTGCACATGAAGCTTTCACCTTAGGGATAAATCTCTCAATACCTAGGTTAATGATCCGATAAAATTCGCTCAACATATCGTCGATATTATCACAGGCATAAAAAAACGACCAATCATACTCATCCAGAAATGCATTTAAGGAACTGTAATCGCCCATTTTAAAATTAAAATTCCATGAGTTCACATTTTCTTCGGCCAACTCGCAGCATTTACGAAATTTTGCTTTTTGCAGTTTTAAATAAAAAAGTGGCTTATCTGGTTGGTAAAATGCAGTTAAAATTGAATTGTTTTTGTGTTGTTTTTGCGACGTCCTTCTAAAATAAATTGGTTAGATTTTGTTTTGTTTAAATTTGACATTTATTTTAAAATAGATTTATTAGTACAAACTGCCATCTATTATAACACTTAATTCAAACAAAATTGAGCAATGGTTTGAATCACGACTGATTTATACCATTAAACATTTACATTTGATTTAACTACGACGTAACCATAATACAATCATAGTCTTACTTTGGCAATTTTACAAAAACAATGCCGTGTATTTTCATTCCGGAATGAAGAGTTTCATTCCGCTGAGAAGTAGGAATAGCAAAATTCTCTTCTTCTCATAGTTGTAGTGTTTACCACTAGAGTAAATATATTACATAATATTTAGTTTTATGAGTTGGTATTAAATAACAATTTTCAATTTTTCGATAAATCAGAATTTTAAATTTTGTTAATTATCATTTAGAATTATTATACTTTATTCAATAATTTGTCATCACTATTTCATATTTGTTAAAATTCTAAATAATAAATTATATTTTAGAGCTTGGTACCAACTGTTGAAAGTAAAAACAAAAAATTATTCTGAAGAAGAATTGCTCTTACTTTGGGCAAAATTTCATTCCTATCCGGATAGGAATAACTTTTACCAAAGTAACACGGCAAATATGTACTTGCGTGTAACTAATCAGGCGATGCTACCTATATCTTGAATTATGGCACAATACAGATTTAATATAGTTTTATGGTTTTTAGTGATTCAATAACAAAAAAAAAAAAAAAACAACGAGCGAGTTCACCCTCAACTCGCAAAATATTTATGTGAAAACTTTTTTGTATAACTATTGAATCATTTCAAGCCATTTCGTTAAGGCTCAGGAACCCCTCCATAAAGACGGATGTTGTTCGCTCAGTATTTAAACTAAGTTACATTTTTGGTTCAAAAAGTCAGTAAGTTATAATTCTATTTTGAATTTGGAGGACGAACCTTACTGACAATAATTAAGCATGAGCAAATTACAGTTCTGTTAAGTTAATGACCTAAACCTCTAAAGTAGTAAATGGTCACGGTAAACTCACTGAACAAAGCAAAATCAGGGTACACGTCCGTTAAATGATCGTTACAGTACTCGTTTAAAATTCTCAAATAAACATCGAGCTCGTACTGTAATAACTCATTGACCGCCCCTTGTAGCGTAAATAACTACATATTACACTTCACAAGCATTTGTGGTCCTTTTACTCGTATGTAATTTTCATTTTCAAAAAAACTTGCTGCTGCGGCCATATATAGCAGATATTTTCACAACAGAATAAATTAAAGTAGGCGGTTTTTTTTTGTATTCGGAATCGGCTCATGATGTTTTTAAAATGCCGGATGATGTTGTATATTGCCTGAGTATGCGTAGATTTTGTAGCTTTTCCAATCTGCAATAAAAAAGATTTTCAACAAATTTTATTTAATTTTGAATATTTTTGAAAATATTTTACCTTGTGAAATTTTATGATGGGTGTTTTTTGATACGTTGCGTTATGTTTTTTCCCTCTTGTTGGAAGTAAGTTTAGATAAGAACGTTGTAATATCTAAATCCCATTCTAATTTAAAAATAAGCATAAGTTATTTATGGATATACATATTTACTAATATTTATGAACATTACTTACTGTCTTCATCGCAAATATCTTCATCATATACTTTAATTTTGAAATTGTTACCAAGAATAATAATTTTTTGTTTAATAGCTGACCATTTATCAATGAGATTTTGATGTTTTTCAGGATACCACAAAATAAAATCTTGTTGAATCTAAATAATAATTATGTAAGTAGTACCAATCTAGGCGTATCCAAAAATCTTGGAAATTTTTTTAATGTGTCTTGATTGCTGCGAATTCTAGTCGAAATCGTTTTGGCCATTCGTTGAAATATTTCCGATTTTTGTTCCGTTGGACAAGCATTCTGCAAAAATCTTACATCTTCCTCGAAATTTTCATGTATTTCTGGGGTTTTCTCTTTTATTCGTTTTACAATGGATTCGCGTAGTTTGCCACTGCCTGAACTGGTTCTGTTTACCGTTTTTAAACGATGGCCAATATAGCCACCTCTGGTAGTCGGGTCATAAAATCAATTGGATCGGTTTGAGTTGTTTGGTCTCTGATAAATTCTATTAAAAATAGGGTATTATAATGATGTTTCAGTTATGTATTAGAGAAATAAACCTTTGTTTTGACATCTTCTTATAAAAAGTATTTTTTCTTGGGCGTTTCCAGACTTTACTTCATACTGTAATACTTCATCAGTAATCTCAGCACCGTCTTTATCCACCAACACGAACAAACTTGTTTCCAGAAAATTAAATTTATTAGCAAAGGGTATAATCGAAGGTTCTTGTAAGTGTAAGGCGTCGAATAGCCGCAGTTCAATCATTAACAAGTGGAATGTGGAACCAAGGACGAAAAAAGGCAATAATCCTCAAAAAGTAACTGATGCAAAATATGACAGTTTTTCTAAAGAAAAAATTAATAGGAAACGATTTCTGGAATACGACGCAATAAAACGACAAAGATTAAATACTGTTCCAACAAACGAAACAATAAATAATTTCGTTATTGACTTGCAAACATCACTTCCAAATTGCATGTTTTTGGGTCTTTTAAAAATTAGATACGGCGATTACAGTATGGATGGTCAATCGAAAGATTTGATGTTATTGAAAATTTAAAATATGATGATTAGTTTAAATAGTAAAAAAAATGTTGGTCGTGAATATTTAATTGTTTCTCAAAAAACTGTTGCTTGGAGAAATGCCCGTCGAGTGAGAGTTGCAAAACAATATTTTACTGCAACTACGTTTGAAAATATTATTTACAACCACTTATGGTCCGATGTAGATATATCACATTTACCAGCCATTGTATATGGAAATAATAATGAACAACGAGCTTTCCTCGAATACAAGAATTTGAAAGGTTATGATGTTCAACAAACGGGTTTTTACACAAATTCACATGGATTTGCTATCCAGGTATGGGATGTAGCCCGGATGGCGTGGTTTATGATAAGAATGGAAACATTAGGGCCATTATTAGAGATAACATGTCCAAAAAGACTTGAGAACGTCTCACCGGTCACCGCTCGAATATGAAAAAGTGAAGAATCCAAACACATTGTGCTTCACAACGGATGAAAATTTAAATTTAAGACTGAAAAAAAATCACACGTATTATTCTCAAATCCAGTTCAGCCTGCCAATAATGGAATTAAAATATTATGATTTCATAATTTGGTCAAGTGTTGGGCTGGCTGTTGAAACTGTTGAACGTGATGATGTACTGATTTCACAGTTAATGCCAAAACTAATGAAAATTCATCAAAATATTTTGTTAGTAGAATTTTTCGAAATGAGACTGCCCCGTGAGTTACCATTGATTAATGATAATTACTGTAGTAATTCATCTTTAAAATATTTATTAAATGTGCCTTAGAAAATTGGTAACTTTTATTATTCCTACAAATATTTATACGACACCTATTTATGTGATATAAGTTAAAACACGTATGCACATTATCTGCAACGAAAACAATGAATTTATACTAGTCGTTTTTACTTTAAGGATTTTTAGTTAATTCCTTTATTATTATAATGGCTGAATATACTATTTAATATACATAAAAGAAATAAATGTTTTATCTAATTTTAATTTTATTTATTATTAATCTATTTTGTCTTGGAAATTAACAAGCATAGAAATAACATACACCATCTGCAATACGATTCGACCAATAATCCTTTCTACGTGCACACGTGCTGATGCTATATCTGTTGTTAAGATAATTTCTTCCTTTGTCAACGAATCCCTTTCAGATAAAAATGGAGGTGCTAGTAGCTTCACCCGAGACTATTACGTAAGTCGCAGCAATATTGAAACCACGGTCTGCCATAATAACATCATCTTTTTTTAAATAATTTGTTATTCCACAAACTCTGAAAATAATGTCCCTGTCAGAAATCGCACCCTCGAAAGCATCTGGCATATAGCAAACTCCGCCTGTTGGATGCATTCCACATAAAAATTTAAATGTACTGTGTGACTTGTAAGTGGAATAAGTGTTCCCTTGCTCCCGATAATTTTCGGCTTTTTGAGTTTTTACTTCAAATCCATCAATTATCACTCTTATGTTTGTGTATTTTCTGAATATCTTCGGAATTTTTAATTTATTGGTTTCTCTTTCCGGAAAAATGTCAAGTTCCTTAAATTTATGGTACATGAACATAATCCAAGTATTTATGGTTTTTGAAACATACGATTCACTAACACCAAATCGATAAGCTAAATCTTCTATAATAGCAATCCGCAACGAATTCTACATAAAGTTAAAAAGAGTTGATTTTCGACAGTTAAAGTTGATGTTTCTCTCCTGTAACGTCGTTTTACTTTTTGATTATTTTTTTTCTCACTTGTCCAATAATTTAAATTCAGGATATCGTCCCCCAAAAATTGCCATAGGATGTCAAACTGTTGAATAATTAGCCCAGTATAAAATTTATCTGTTAACAGATAATTTATCCATTCAGGGACTCCGGAGCGGTCAGTTTAGCCGGCTAAAAGCTCAGGGTTGGGCGTCGGGTTTTCCGGAGTATAAATGGATCTTGCTAGACAGCAGGAAAAATTATGACTAAGACCAACATAAGGATCAACTCACTTTCTCGTGCCTATCGACCTCCCATCCTTTACATAAAAATTCCTAGCCTCTCATCATCACCGCACACAAACTGACAAGTACATGGGCAGGGCAGTATAGCCATCTTCGGCGTTCAAATGCCCAATCGGTGACGACACAATAAGGCGATATAACAGATGAGCAAGTGACCTATATTCGAAAAATAATTGCAAAAGTCAAGTCTAAGCCATTTAAGTTATTAACCCAGGAGATGAAAGAAGGAAAGAAGAAGTCAAACTACTATAACACAATGGAATTCAAAGATACACATTTTTTTGGAACGATCGACGTACTATCAAACGTTACAAAGCTTAAAGTTATTTTTTCCTTAAGGCTCTTGACCTCCAGCCTACGCTTCCGGGTCATCTTTTTAATATTTGTCTGCAGAATTTGTAATTTTCGTTGCAGATTTTTGTTTACCTCTTCTAAATTTGTGTTATCGCCTGAGTGCTCTGGCAAAATGTCAGTGATTGGGTCCTCTTGTAACAACTGCTTTCGGTTTTTTTTCTTTTTTTTAAATTCATGAAAGCGGAAAATATATTGGGTACATAAATCTGTAATTAATGTAAAATAGTCTACGCCTATGTGTGTTGACGAATGTAAAGTCTTTTTCATTTAGAAGTTTTCATTTCCCTTTAGATGTATTTTGTTGATATTCCATATAATATATTTTGTTTTTGTATATAAATGTATGGACGATTTTTTTTTTTTACGCCATCCGAAATGTTAACGTTCGGGTTTGTTTTTACTCATTTTTTTTATGGAGGGGATAAACATTTTTTTTTTTACGTACGTGTCGATTTTGAAATAATTTATTTAGTCTAGTTTTGAATTTGAAACATAAAACGTCAAGTTTGGTGGATAGTGAATGACGGGAGTTTTTTTTTGTTATCATGCCATCAAATGTTAAAATTTTTTAGTAAAAATAATTATGTCCAGTTTTTGGATTTATTTCTGTGAAAGTTTTTTTTGAGTTTTCGACAAAGCCGTTCGATATAAATTTATTTTTCTCTCAAATTAAAGTAGAGGCTGTTTAAAACGTTCAGTAATGTTGAATACCTTTTTCCAGTGTTGAATTAAGGAATATTCATTAATTTTTGATAAAAAAAACAGTTAAGGCTAATTATTGTGTAAAAAAAATAAAACTAATAATAAACTTTAAGAAATTTGGTGGCGAATAATTTTTGTTTATTATGCCTATAAAATTAATAAATACCACATAATATAATTCACGTCATTATCCGTGAATAAGAAATATTTATTGTATCTAGTGTAAGATTATTTGGAGATCAATAAAAATAAAACAAAAGAAAAAATTTATAGTGAATCTAAAAAAATAAACTGAGTGGTGGTATTTTTATTAAAGTTTGAGTTTTCTTTGAGATTTGGTAAGCGCGTGGTAGCGTATTATACCTGATCGTTGGTGTTGTTTCAGTATGCATTTGATTGATTGGCACACGGAATACCGTTGGTGATTGGCAAGTGGTGAATTGTTGGGTTAGTGGCAGCAACTCCGCCAATCGGAGTGGGGTTCGCGCTAGAGGGGGCTGCTGGAACGGTATCCTGCGTCGGCACTGGTTGGTGAGTGGGTCGGCCGGGCCTAGTTAATATCAGGTATGATGTTATTGGGAAAAATAAACAAGGACCTAAATAACACCGCGTGGTTTATTTTTACATAAAAAAAAAATTTTTGTAATCCAAATTTGATTGTTTCTTGTGTTTCATTAATATATTTTTTTTATATATACATATATATATATATCTTTATCATATAACGGGTTTTTGCAGATTTCGGGTGGCGTACCCCAGTACGACTCACACCAAAATTGATTCACATTTTGCCACGTTTTTTTTTTTATTACATTGTTAACGGGTTTTTCCCTCTATTTTTTTGTTGAATTCTTTTGCTTTGGATTGTCAGTCTGGTTCAATTTGATTACATTAATTACAGTTTTAGTACAGTTAAAAATTCAGTGAGTTTCCTTTCTTTTTCTAAGCAATATGTGGACATTCATAATGTTAGTGTAATTTTTTGTTTTGTGATCACGTGGTGTGTGGGGCGATCACATGTGGACCTGGGTCCCTAATGTGAATCGGAGTGTTGTTTCGCCTGGGGTGACGATGTCTACTCCTGGGGATTTCGACCAGGTTTGTCGGGAAGGTGTCCTTCCTTATTCAATTGGCGTCGGTAACCGCCGCGACCAGGAAACGGCAGCCCGGTAGGCGGTCCGACGATAAAGGGGCCCTTCCAGCAGATAGGGTGGAGGTCGTCGGAGTTGGATCGGCATCCTGGGTCGAACGCACCAATTTTATTATTTTCTTGCCACTGTGGTCGTGGCAATGTAGGTTAGTTCCCTATTCCCTTCGAGTATTTTCAGTTGCGGTTATTCAAGCATGGAAATATGTCTGGTAATCCCCACGCCTAGTGACGAGCTCTAGCCAGCTATTAGACCGCAACCAGACCTCTATTTCCATGTCTGTTAACACAATCCCTTTGGGGATTGTGTTACACTCTTTATCATACGAGGCATCGTTTTCCTTTAGGAGTACTACTGGAGTCTACAGAAAATAATTTTAAAGTATTAACATAACCTCAAAAAATTATTCACTGTAATACTTAGATAGTAACTAATAATTTACTAACCATAGCGCTTATTGCTCGTATTGGATTTAAGTTTAATTCCGAGCATTCAGTTTCCAAAACAACGTCTTGCCAACTTGTACTTGTTCCAGCTTCTTCATAAGACACGTAGTTTTTTATCGTCCGAGATACTGGTATCTATGAAACAAGCATAATTTTAAATTATTAACATAAGTTAACAGTTTACTTATAGTTCCTGTTAATTCAATAACAGTAGCGTTTGTTGCTGGTAGTGGTCTGGTTTTAGTTCCATTGGTCCATTCTCACCAATGAAATGCCGGGAACAAATATATTTGTATCTATCTATATTTATAATCCCAAAATTGCGTCTTCTACAAGCGCTGACCCATTTCTTACACCGTAGTGGCTCAGTTTTTGAGCTTGGAAATCGTAAAAAAAAACCATTTTTCCGCGAATCGGAATTACACAAACCAAACGAACAATGTTTTACACCCATTTGTATGAAGCTCTTGTTTATAATGTAATATATTTCATCTGTCAAAACAAAACTATAGTTGTTATGGAATATTTTAATAACTGTGGTGCCGCCAGTAAACAAAATATGGAACTATATTTCGAAAAGTCACTCATTCCTCTACAAAGTTCATCGCAAAATAATCCGTAGTGTAACTCGACCTTTACAAGGCAGATTAAAATATACAAATCGTTGCCAACTTCACATAAGATTAAAAACAAAGTGTAAAATGTCAAAACAAAACAAAAATTATTTTCTTGATTGAGTGCAATTACTGCAATTTGAAAAAATAAATAAATGGGGTTCAAGCTCCACCTCAACCGCAAATGTTTGGTAAAACATAAAATCAAAAATAAAGGTAAATATTGTGATTGTGACAATTTTGGCCATAGCTTAGACGGTTAAGTGTTATAAACACGACCGATGGCAAGCAGAGAAAAGTTTTTGTTTTATTTTAAATCGTTAAATAAAGAAATAAATCTGTTGTCATAGCCCCCACCAGTAGCAAGCGGACAGAATTAAATAGTAAAGTCAAAGCAAATATCAAAGTGTATAAATGTAGAGTGAAATAAAATGTACACAGTGTTTTTAATTTCAAAATCCGAACGAACTCAGTAGCCCAATTCGTAACAATATTTTTGCTACATGACATGATTTGTTTTTTTATTTTTTGTATTTTGAAAATGATCGGAAAAGTCGGACGCACAGAAATATTTAGCCTCAAAGATGGTCATGACATTTTCAATACAGCATATACATGTAACGTGAATACTGAAAGTACTCTCGTTATGTTTTTTATCGTTTTTGTTTCTATTTTAATGTGATAAATAAAAAGAGACGAAATATTTTTATTTAATATAACATTTTACATGACACGCAACATTTTAACGCAACATTTAACATAACATTCTAACGCAGCGTGTAACATGAACCCAAAACTAGTACCTTAAATGTTTTACCAAACATAAAACTGTTAAAACTAAGGAATTAAATGAACAGATAAGTATTTCATAAAAAATAAAAATATTGTGAATAAGTTAAAAAGAAACAATAACATATTTACTTGCAGATTTAGTCAATTAATCAAAATTCTACTGAAGCCTGACCCTAGGACTCATACCCCTAAACACTTGACTATTAAAATGAAAAATTGAATTCATCCCGTATAAAAAAATAATTTTATTCATAAAATTCGTAATCAGGCTTTTCCTCTTGTTGAATGGCACGTGTTTTGCAATATAAGTCAACTATTTTATTAGTATCTACATCACGAATTTCCAATTTCGAATTTTGTTCGTCGATTGTAAATTTCATTTTATTTAAATCCATCCGTACATCGTAATAATTATTTAATATCCGAAATGTTAGTTTACTATTAAATTGAAATTCATTAGTATTTAATTTACGAATTTCTTTAAAAATAAATTCGAACATGGATAACCAAGTGCCCTCGTCTTCTTGTATTTGTACCATCTAGAATATAAAATTGGAAATGTTTAATAATAAATGTGTATTGAGTTTCAAAATAGTTTTGTACTTACGCTTAACTTCCCTAAATTATTGAGTAGTTGCCAGTTACGGCAGGTATTTTCTAAAGGACATCTAACTACAAATATCCTCGGTTCTATATCACATTGTTCTAAATTCTCTAACATACTTAAATCAATTTTACCGTAATAAATATTTATCGTAGAAACTGTTGAATTATCGAATATTCTGTAATCATTCAACTTACATTTCAATATGTGTAAAATAACTTTACAGTTATCAAATGTGATTGTTTTTAACTCCGCTGCCAAACCTTCGATGAAATTGTAAGTATTTTCCCCTCTCAAATGAATGTGAACATTAGCTTGTTTGGAAGCAGATATAATTCTATTGAGCTCGAGCTGTGACGTACTGTTTAACCATCTGTAATTCGTGTCTAGGTCAATCGTGCTAACGTTTCTTAATTGAATTAAATCTACTAATAATGATAAACTCATTTTGTCGAAACCTTCTCCATCAATGCGATAAAGTACATTAAACCGTTCCTTTAATTTATTGGAAACATCAATTTCTTCTTTTAGTTTAAAAGTGTCATGTAGTGTTATTGTTCCTTTACCTAAAGGCATATCAAAAGATAGAAATAAATTTTGAAATTCATATGCCATATAAAAGATTAGAATTGATATCGGTTTCCTATTTTTGGCAACAAAATATTTATATATGCTTAAGTGATTATTTTTAATGAGTTTGACAAGTACTCGTTTTATCATAAAATCAATTTCATCTTTTATAGGATTTGATTCGAAAGGGTCACGAACATCGCTAATTGCTAATCTTAATGAAAGTAGATCCAGAATATCTAGATCATTGGCATAATTAAGCGTTGCGAGATGTCTGAAGATTATTGGTAATGTCGAATTGAAGTTATCTTTCAAATGGATGTTTTGTAGGAAATAAGATTGTTGCCACGGAAAACCAAATGCCATGAAAAGTGAATTGCCTTGCACATCACAATATGTTTTAAATTCGTGAACAATATCTAATTTTGCACTAACACTATGATTAAACGAAAACACTTTAATGGGGTGGTCACCGTAAATAGAATGTCCGAGTTTTTCTTCAATTTTTAAAATATACTCTTGTAGGTTGTAGTCTTTAATAAATTTCTGAAAATAAATGTTAACTTTTAATGACATTTTCGCTTAATTATCTTATTTTTGATTATTTTACCTTCATAATATTAAAGTTTGCTGCTTTTATAAATAAGGTAGGATTTTCCTCCCATGGAAATGAAATTTGTGAATTTTTAATTGAGTAACACAGGAAATTGAGCTGATCTTTAGTTGCTTGTAATACAATAATCAGGCGCATTTCAAACTGTTCACTTCCAATTTGCAGTATATGCTCGTACATTTCCCAATCACTGTTTGTAAACATTTTATTCATAATCTTTACCCATTTATCTACTATCGATGTGTGAACAAAAAATGCGCGTGGAACCACAGCTGTTTAAGTCAGATTAATCCTTATAAATAAAATAGGTTTTGAAATAAAATAAAATAAAAACTTACCAGATTCCCAAGGCTCATTAGAGAAGAGTCCGCCTGTAATCAAACTTAACAATTCGTCGGTTGCCATATTAACTCGTTTCTTTAACCAAACTCTAAATATATTATCTAAAATAAAATTCGAATTTAAGTGTAGATATTTTGAACTCTTATCAGTGACGTCACATTCAAAATTTTATCAACAGAATTGTTATCTTTTTATTAAAACTACCAACAACAAACATAAATTGCACTCAATTGGTAGATACAAATATGAAATGAAATGTGTACGATTACATCGCAATATTTGTATTTAGAATTGAACGAAATTTAGCTTTTTGTCATCCAAATAAATGGTTGGCTTATCTTGTTGGTAAAATGGAGTAAAAATTGAATTGTTTTTAAGTTGTAATTGTTCGGTATCGCCACAAGGAATCGGCAAACACTGGACGGTGGAATGGGAAATATTTTGTCCGTGACTACGGTCAGTCCTGTTAAGGGAGAAACTCTAATTAGTAAAATATTGGAATATTGGATTGCCGTCGTTATATAATTTTTATATGTCTGTGATATTTTGTTAATATTTTACGCCGGCAGAGATTTTCTTTAGCTCAGAGTATTCATCATCATATTTCACCTGAAAATGCCTATTGGATAAATAAGATCTTAGTATGGCATAGAATTGCCTCGGCAGATCTCTATGCAGTTTATATTCCAGACCACTGTGCCAAACTTTATCGAATGCTTGCGCGACATCCAGGAATATGCTTGAGCATACCTTTTTATGTTCTAACGTTCTTTCAATTATGTTTGTTATTCTAAGCACCAGTTCAATTGTATAATGCTTTTATCTGAATCCAAATTGATGTGAAGGAATTAGTTATCGGTCCTTAATTATTGGCTTAAGTTAGGTTAGGTTTGAGTGGCGGTCAACTAGGATCAGGCATAGACACAATCGGCTTTTATATTCCCTGTACTAATGAAATGTCCTGGCACCCATATAATGTGAATGTAGACCTGATTTGTCATCTCGTTAAGAGATGAGATACAGTTCCGGACAGCCTGACTGTCGATATTACATTATACCTCAATCAGTCAACGACTTCCTTTATCTCAGTTACTTCAGCTTGAAAAATGCTACAGTAGTCAGAGATTCAGAAGGAGAGGTTTAACATAAGTTCCTCGCAGAACACCCCAGCCCCGACTCTTCCATCCCGTTTTGAACCATCAGTGAAGAAGTTTAAAACTCCTGGTTCCAAAACTGCATCCATCATCCAGTCCTCTCTGGATGGGATAATAGTTCGAAACTTTCTATCAAAAGATAGTGACGGGACAGTGTAATCGGTGGTCTTGGGAAGCCCTTTGTTACAAAGTATAGATGAGTGCCCTGTATTGTTGCAGGTCCACATTAACGTGGATTTCAGTCGTATGGCAGTGCAAGCTGCCCACTATTGTCTCAAGATATCTAGAGGAGTCAGAAATAGCAGAGTCTCCAGTGCCTGAGTGGATGTGCTCCTCAGTGCACCACTGATCCACCGAGAGATTGTTCTCTGAACTTTTGTCAACAACTTTAGGCTGACAGTTTTGTCCAGAGCAGGCCACCAGACTATTACCCCATACAGAAGGATGGGTCTAACTATTGCTGTGTATAGCCAAAGGACCATCTGGGGATCCAGCCCCATCCTTTCCCAATGGGATTTTTGCAAGCGTACAGCTCTGCCGTAGCTTTCTTTAACCTTTCCATAATATTAGGTTTTCAATTTAATTTACTGTCCAAAACGAGACCCAAAAACATTACTTCATCTATAAAAGCCAAGTCATGACATGATGAAGTTTATATTTCCTGGAGAAGAGAACCGATTCGGTTTTGTGTTGATTCACATTCAACCCACAACCATTGGCCCATAATGAAAGAATGCCTAGAGCATTTTGAATAAGCTCAATAAGTGTGTCGGAATATTTTCCACGGACACCAATAGCGACGGCATCCGCATAGGCAACCACCTTGAAGCCATTATCCTCCAGTCTCAGCAACAGATCATTTATAACCAAGTTCCAAAGCAGGGGGGACAGTACGCCACCCTGCGGCGTGCCTCTGCTTTCAATTCTTCTAGCGGAGGATTTCCCCAGACTGGCATTTATGATCCTGCCTCTTAGCATTTGATATCTATCCAGTCCTTGAGAGATTCATCCACCCCAAGGTTCGAAAGTGCCTGAGTTATAGCCCCTGTAAGCACGTTGGTAAAGGCTCCCTCAATGTCCAAAAAGGTTACCATCGCGTATTCTCCATATTCGCAAGATTTTTCAATAAAATATGTAATAGAATGAAGTGCAGTTTCTACAGATCTCCCCTTGCAATAGGCATGTTGAGATTTAGACAACTTTGCCGGCACAATCATGCCTCTAATATGAGCTTCTATTTGTCTTTCCAGTATTTTGAAAAGGAAACAAGACAAGCAAATCGGTTTAAGGTCTTTGGAATTGCAGTGTGATCGTTTTCCCGCCTTAGGTATATGGAAACAACCTTTACTTCCGTCCATTTACTAGGAATGTGACATAGTTCTAGGCTGCCTCTAAAAATTATCTCTAACTAGGAAATGGTTAATACCATTATATTGTATAATATGATACCATCAGGTCCTGGCGACTTATATGGTTTAAAGCTGCTTATCATCCACAGAATCTTTCTTCTGCTAATAATTTGGCCTACGAGGCTACTTGTCCCATTACCTGCTGATATAGTAGATGCAGATTCGGAACAACCAGGAAAGTGAGTCTCCAATGGTAGTTCCAGCGATTCCGCACTATTTGTGGTTCATGCTCCATCCGGCCTTTGAAGAAAGCTTGGGATGGAAGGGCTAGTGGATAGTACTTTACGCAGCCTGGACGTATCTGAAGACTCCTGAATTTTGCCACGGTATAGTCTCTTCTTTGCACTTCTTAATTGATATTTGTAAATTTTGAGGACATCCTTATAGTAGTTCCAGTCTACAGCGGCTCTTGTTTTCCTTGCTGTTTTAAAGAGTCTTTTGCAACGTTCACGTCTTTGTTGAATCTCCTTGGACCACCAAGGTGAGACTACTAATGGGACAAGAGCCCAGTACCGCTTCGTTAAAAGTGTTGGACAGTTCGTTCACTAAGCCATCGAGTTCTACCGTAGTTTTTGGAGGCTTAGGCACCGGCACTGGTAGTGAATTACCCAGAATAGTTCTTAAGATATTCCAGTCGGTTTTCCTTCTGTTCCTGTAGAAAGGGCTGTTTGCAGACACCAAGTCCATTTCAAATTGAAGATAACCGTGATCAGAAAAGTAGTGGTCTTCGGACACTTTCCAGTTTAATAGGCTTGACGTCAAAAAGTTTGAGACAAGTGTAATATCTAATACCTCCTGTCTACTTATTTCTAGTTATAAAAGTCGGCTTAGGGGACGTCCTTTAATAATGTCACGCTTTTAAAAATAAATGTTGTGCAATTGCACAGTGTCTCCTTAGTTAATATTTATGTTTGTATTTTTTCGAGTCATGACGTGACTAAAGGAATGAAAGGACGTCCCCTTATTGCCTATGTTACATATATGAAGGTTAGTACTTAGAATGTAATCAAGGAGTAATTCACCTCGTTCATTTGTGTCCGTACTTCCCCAGATTGTGTGATGAGAATTTGTATCACTCCCCAGGATGACTCCAACCTTGCGCTTTTGAGCCTCCAAAATTGCCCTACCTAGAATGACTGGTGGAATGTTCACTTCATCGTAAGCTAAGTAGGCTGATATTAGCCAGAGGTTTCATTTATTGCCCTCAATGCTGACCGCTACCACATCTTCATTGCTGAAATTTGATAGCAGAAAACAATTTATATTATTTATAACGAGAATGCACGACCGAACCCTACATTCTTTTTTCGTGTGCATTAATCTATAAGAAGGTGTCTTGAGTCCAAGTACGCGGTCATCAGCGACCCAAGATTCTTGGATGAAGACAATATCCGTCCCTTCCCTTCCAATTTTTAAAAGGAGAGCAGCTGATGCTGCCTTTGAGTGGTGTAGGTTGATCTGTAAGAATGTCACCATTCTTAGACCTCCCTCTCTACCACTGTATCATCAGAGTCCTTCCTTGATGTAAAGTCCTCTGAGATCCTTTTTAATGACTCCAAGGACATTGTCATCTCCGTATCAGTGGAGATAGTTTTCGCCTGGCTGTTCCCTTCTTCAGGGCGCCCAGATGAGGTTTCAGCAGCTTCCTCAGACTTCGGAGCCTCCCGCTTGTCCGCGTCCCTCTTGTAGAATTTGAATGTGACTGCACTAAAACCATAGTTTACGATACCATTGGTTTTTTCCAGTGCAGTCAGTGACTCTCTGTTTAAAATTATGTGGCTGACTGGTAGTCGGCCCTTGGCTCCTCGAGCTTAGCAACTTTCCAGTTCTTAGTTATTTAGTTACCAACCTGCAGCAACTGGAGTATCACCTTTGGATCGCTAGGCTCCGAAGGAATCCACACCCTGGCTCTCGGCCTACAGGGGATCTCTTCCAAAGCTTTAACAGCAAGGCTGGCTCCGGGCCATACCTCGCAAAGTTCTTCCACTTCCATAGTGTAAAGCAGAAGAGATCTCTCATCCGCACATGCAGTCAGTTTCACCTGGTTCCTATGCCATCTGTTTCTTTTGATCTTTAAGCCAGCTGAAGCACCTTCCGACTTCTGTTCGGTGACTTGTTTTGCCCACGCAAGCGTCGCTTTGTCTTTCTCCGAAGTGTTTCTGGTGGAATGTTGTATATCTTATCCAGGGCCCTCCAAGCCTTCCTCTTAGTGTTATAGGTTGGTTTTGAGGGAACAGCTTCATTGGTGCTTTCGTTCTTTGTCCCATGAGTAGCGGAGAAAAGAGTGTCCATCTGTGCAGAGATCTGCAATACACAGATAAGGCTACTTAACCCGGAGGGCGCCAGGTATCCGGACCACCATTAGCGACTGAGGTAGTGTTTAAACTGGGCCCCCAGTCTGGCCAGTTGCCGGCACGGTACGAATAACACCTTAACCCAGCCCACGGATAAACGTTAAACACGGCCGATTTTGCCGCTCTGGCAACTAAGACAACTATCCAAAGATTGAAGCGGAGGATTCGAGAAACTATTTCCTATTTGAACTTTAACCCGAATATCATCTTGATTGTTCCATCCTAATTGGTCATATTATAGAACTTTATCTAACAATCATTTTACGATGCCAATTCCATCGTACAAGCCGAATTTCATTAAAATCGTTTAAAAAATATCCAAGTTCCATCCATTTTAGCCATATTTCAAAAATTCAAGTAAAAATCATATCAAGATCCCATTTTTGGTAGTTATTTCTTAACGGATTATGGTGAGATTCTACATCCGATAGAAATGAGATGATTTTTAGATAAAGTTGTGTAATATAGCCAAGTAGGAAGGAACTTGGCTATTTCTTAACTGATTTTGGTTCTTAACTCGAAATTCTGGAATATGGCCAACATACCACCTAAAAATCTTTTCGGAATCCCACTTCCATCGTACATGTCGAATTTAATCATAATCGTTTAAGAAATAACAAAGGTTCAACCAATTTCGCCATATTTCAGATTCAGAACTTTATCCAAAAATCATTTAAGACTCCCATTTCCACAACGCATGTCAAATTTCACTAAAATCGGTAAACACTTTTTTATAGAATAAAACACTTGAATATTAAAATGTAAAATTGAATTCATCCCGTTTTATAAAAAATAAAATTTTATTCATAAAATTCATAATCAGGCTTTTCCTCTTGTTGAATTTTCCGCATTTTGCAATACAAATCAACAATTTCGTTAGTCGCTGCATCACGAATCTCCAATTTCGAGTTTTGTTCGTCGATTATAAATTTGATTTTGTTTAAATCTATCCCATTATCGAAATTTCGTAATTTCGACTTTTGTTCGTCGAGTGTAAATTTCATTTTATTTAAATCCATCCGTACATCGTAATAATTTAATATCCGAAATGTTAGTTTACTATTAAATTTGAATTCACTTGTATTTGATTTGCGAATTTCTTTCTCAATAAATTCGAACATGGATGACCACGTGCCTTCGTCTTCAGATATCATTACCTTCTAGAATATAAAATTGAAAATATTTAATAATAAATGTGTATTGGGTTTTAAAATAGTTTTGTACTTACCCTTAAATTCCCTAAATTATTGAGTAACTGCCAGTTACGGCAGGTGTTTTCTAAAGAACATCCAAATAGCAACATCCGCGGTTTTACGTCACATTGTTCCAAAGTCGCTAACATATTTAAATCAATTTTAATACCAGAAATGTTTACCTCAGAAATTGATGAATTATCGAAAATTCTGTAATCATTCAAATTACATTTGACTATGTGTAAAAAAAATCTCATGTGATTAAATGTGATTGTTTTCAACCCCGACGCGAAACCTTCGATAATATTGTAAGTATTTTCTCCATTGAAATTAATGAGAACAGCAACTTTTTTGTAAGCTGATATAATTTTATTGAGCTCGAAATGTGACGCATTGTTTAACCATCTGTAATTCCTCTCTAAATCGATTTCGTAAACTTCGTCTGATTCAATTAAACCCTCAAATATTGAAAAACTCATTTTGTTGAATACTTTTCCTTTAATGCGATAACGTACATTAAATCTTTCGTTTAATTTATTGAGAACATCTATTTCTTCTTTTAGTTTAATAGTGTCATTTAGTATTGTTAATTTATTTAAGCCATCCAAATCAGAAGTGCTAAATAAATGTTGAAATTCATATGCCATGTAAAAGATTAGAAATTGTGACGGTTTACTGTTTCTGGCAACCAAATATTCATATATACTTAAATGATTATTTTCAATGAGTGTGGCAAGTCCTCGATTTATCATAAAATCAATTTCATCTATTATAGGATTTGATTTGGATGGGTCACGAACATCGCTAATTGCTAATCTTAATGAAAGTAGATCCATAATATCTAGATCATTAGTATAATTAAGCGTTGCGAGATGTCTGAGGATTATTGGTAATGTCAAATACAAGTAATCATTTAAATGGGTTTTTTGCAGGAAATGAGATAGTTGCCACGGAAAACCGAATACCATGAAGAGTGATCTGTCTGGCCTAACACAATAATCTTTTAATTTGTCAATAATATCTAATTTTGCACTAACACTTTGTTTAAACGAAACCACTTTAATGGGGTAGTCATCGTAAACAAAATGTCCGAGCTGTTCTTCAACTTTTAAAATATCCGCTTGTAAGTCGAATTCTTCAATAAATATCTGAAAATAAAATTAAATTTTAATGACATTTTCGCTTAATTATCTCATTTTTGATTATTTTACCTCCATAAGATTAAAGTTTTCTGCGTCTATAAATAAGGTAGGATTTTCCTCCCATGGAAATGATAATTGTGATTTGTTAATTGAGTCACGCAGGAAATCGATCTGATCTCTAGTTGCTCGTAATACAATAATCAGACGCATTTCAAACAGTTTACTTCTAAGTTGCAGTATATGCGTGTACATTTCCCAATCACTGTTTATAAACATCTTATCCATAATCTTTTTCCATTTATTTATTATCGATGCGTGAACAAAAAATGTGAACGGAACCTCCCCTGTTTAAGTCAAATTAACACTTATAAATAAAATGGATCGCGAAATAAAATGAAATAAAAACTTACCAGATTCCCAATGCTTGTTAAAAAAAAGTCCGTTGATAATCGTATCAAACAGTGCTAAGGAATCCATATTAAATCGTTTCTTTAATCCAACTCGCAAGCACAAATTCTAAATATATTATCTAAAATGAAATAGTAGAACAGTCGTATTTAAGTATAAATATAATTTGAACTCTTATCAGTAATGTCACATTCACAAACATAAATTCCATTCAATTGGAAGATATAAATATGAAATGAAATGTGCACGAGAACACACAATATTTTAATCTATCAATTTAACTACATATATTTAACTTTAAGCGGTCACCTAAATGAAAAAATGGCTTATCTTGTTTGGTTTTGTTTTGTTTAAATTTGACATTTATTTTAAAATAGATGTATTCGTTCAAACTGCCACCTATTATTATAAATTAATCTAATTTTATTGTTAACTACTTTTACAAGAATGTTGATTAAAATCCACCACTTCACTTTGAACTTGTTAATTTAAATTAATTATGAGGATAGCCCGGTATTATTAAATAAATTCGCTTGATTCGCTTGATATCGCAAACATAAGGGAAATTGGGAATGTGTATAATTTTAGTACAATATGTCAAAATCATTAAATTTTTCGTACAGCAATGAGTAAATGAGTTAGTTTGCGATGACGACAATAGATGGTGATAATTTCGGTGTTGCATTAAATTTATCCAAAAAATATTAATTTAATACAAAATAGTGAACTGTACCATAAAATAAAGAATAATAAAAAATGTCAAGAATAGGATTGCTGATTAAATTAATCTGGCAAAAAACAAAAATTTAAAATCGATGATCGTCGCATGAGGTATAACTATTACTACCATACATTTAAATTGTACAACACATTCAAAATCGATGATCGTCGCATGACATACTACAAAACCTTCTACAATTCTCTCTTTAGAGAATTTTAGCAGGTTTTGACGTACTACCATACATTTAAATTGTACAATATAAATTTGAATTTGCGTGTATGTATGTAGCTATAATAAACTTATAAAAGAATAGAATCAAAACCAACAATCCAACCAAAAAATTTTTTATTTTTTATTTACTCGTAATACGACCACGTGCGCACACAAAGTGTTTTTTATACAATAATTGTATATATGCAGAAGTTATACGAATAAGTGTAAGTGCACATTTCCATATTGGTGATGTTACAGTTAAAGTTGCAGTAAACCAAAACCAACAAAGATGTTTATACAAGCCGTGCCAAGCAAACACTTAAACACTAAAACTAACACAAATGTCTAAAATATTGTTTACAATATTTTACGTGTATGTATGAATCGAAGAAAAAAAAAGAAAATAATACATTGCAACAACAACATCATTATTTTAAACTTCTGACAGGTAAGGTACCTGTTTGTTACACTAAATTTTGTACTTTCGAAGCAAGCAGCAGCGGATAATTGGAAATAAAAATCTTTTGCAAAAAAAATTTAGGTAAGAAAATTATTTCATTAATGTTTAATAATTTGTCAAATGACAATACTTACGCATTATAAACATGTTGAATAATGGAATTAACAACAAGGCAGCGTGCTTTACTCTGTTATAACTTTTATCAGGTTATGGGCCCAGTCGCGATATACATATATTGAATAAATATGGCAGACGAAATTCGTTTTCGATTTGGTCAGTTCGACGGAAATAATTTCAATAATTGGAAATATCGAATTAAGGTATTGTTGGAGGAAAAAGAATTATTGGTTTATGTAGAAAAAAACATTGAACTAATAATCGCAGATAAACCAGATGAAAGCGAAATTCATACTAAAAATGAGCGAAAGTGCAAATCAATTTTGATCCAGTATATTGCCGATAGTCACTTAGAATATGTTAAGGACAAAAATCGAGCGAAAGAAATTTTTGACGCTTTGGTAGCCATTTTCGAACGTAAAAGTGTGGCTGGACAATTATATTTGCGAAGGAAGTTGATGACAATGAAATACAGTGAAAATGATGAAATGGAAAATCACTTTCTGGTTTTCGATAAAACAGTGCGGGAGTTAAAATCAACGGGTGCTTCGATAGAAGACATTGACGTCGTATGCTACTTGTTGTTAACATTGCCTAGTTCGTATGATTCTTTGGTGACAGCTTTAGAAACAATGGATCAAAATCATTTAAATATTGAATTTGTTAAAAGTCGGTTGTTAGATGAATTCAACAAGAGGAAGAATTTTGAAAAGAGTACAGAATTGAAAGAAGAGAATAGTGTGGCAATGAACGCAATGAAATTCCGATATAAATGCTTTAAATGTGGAAAGATTGGTCACAAGAAATCAGAATGCACCGTCAACATAAAACCAATTAATAATAGAACGCACATTTCGTCAACTGTTACGAATGATGAAATTTCATTTTGTGCGACAACGATAGAAGAAAATAAGATTGGAAACAGTGTCCGTAGCGGTGAAAATAATGTTATGTGCAGTGCGAATATGGCAAATAGTAATATTATCAGGTGGTGTATGGATTCTGGTGCAACAGATCATATGATAAATGATGCAAGTGTTTTTGATGATCATCATGAGTTGATTGATCCAATTAAAATCGCTATTGCAAAGAACGGTGTAATATTAACTGCATTAAAAGTCGGTAATGTTACTGGAACTGTAATTGCAAATGGATTAGAAACGTCATGTATAATTAAAGATGTATTGTTCGTAAAGGATCTAAAATGTAATCTGTTGTCAATCAGAAAATTGGAAGATAACGGAATGAAGATTGTATTTGCAAATAGTCAAGTGTGCGTGTATTGTCAAGGAAAACTCATTGCGATCGGAAAAAGAATAAACAAATTATACGAGTTGGAATTTAGAGTCAAATTCCAAAAGTATGCTGGAATTTGTGATTTTGAAGAAAATATGGACATTTGGCATCGAAGAATGGGACATCTGAACGCACACGATCTGGTAAAGCTCGTAAATGGAAATATGGTGGATGGAATCAAAGAGATTCAAAATAAGAAATTAAATTTTTGTGAACCCTGTCTTCATGGAAAACAAACAAGAAAACCTTTCTCACAAATAATAGAAAATCGTTCAAGTAGGCCATTGCAGTTGGTACATAGCGATGTGTGTGGACCATTAAATCCAGAATCATGGTCTAAAGAAAAATATTTCGTATCATTTATAGATGATTACACTCACTTTGTTGCGATATACATAATAAAAAATAAAAGTGAAGTATTTGATATGTTTCAAAAATACGCTGCAATGAGTACGGCGCATTTTGGCGGTGGAACAAAAATTTCGAAACTTAGGGTGGACAACGGTGGTGAATACTCATCAGAAAAATTTAAAGAATATTGTTCACAGTTGGGAATTCAAATCGAGTATACAGTGCCGCATATACCGGAACTGAATGGTGTTGCAGAGAGATTAAACAGGACAATTATAGAAAAGGCAAGGACAATGATATGCGATGCAAAATTGGATAAGAAATTTTGGAGCGAGGCCGTCTTAATTTCTGCATATTTACTTAATAGAAGCCCGACGCGCGCGCTGAAAGGTGATCGTGATTGTTGCACACCGGCCGAATTATGGTATGGAAAAAAACCAAACTTATCAAAAATAAAAATGTTTGGTTGTGTGGGTTACGCCCATATTCCGAAGCAATGTAGGAGAAAATTGGATGAAAAATCAACTCGCAATATTATGATGGGATATGCAATCAACGGATATAGACTGTGGAATCCAATTCAAAAGAAAATTATTACGGCTAGGGACGTTGTGTTTAGGGAAGATATACAGTGTATAGTTGACAATTGGGAAACCGAGGATGAAGATTCTGAGAAAGGGAATGAATCGGAAAATAATGACTCATCAAATGAAAAATTGTGCAATGAATCAAATGATGTCGAGGAAGATGATGGTGAATTGAAAACAAATGTGGAAGTGCGTAGAGGTTCGAGAATTCGGAGACAACCCGAATGGGTTCAAAACTACGATATGTCATCAAATCTAAGCTTTGCTTTAAACGCAGAAAGTTATGTAGCAAATGATCCGAAAACATTGGAGGAGGCAAAAGCACGTAGCGATTGGCCCCAATGGCAAAATGCAATTTACGAAGAACTAGCATCATTGAAGAAGAACAATGTCTGGACATTGACAGAACTACCAAGTGATCGACGCGCAATACAATGCAAATGGGTATTCAAAATAAAAACCAATGAAAATGGTGGTATTGATAAATATAAAGTTAGACTTGTGGCAAAGGGGTTTTCACAGAAAATTGGTTTCGATTACAATGAAACCTATGCCCCAGTTGCTAAGTTGAGTACGTTACGTGTTTTGCTTGCAGTTGCGAATCAGGAAGAATTATTGATTCATCAAATGGATGTAAAAACGGCTTTCTTAAATGGAAATCTGAAAGAGGAAATATTTATGAATCAACCGGAGGGTTATTCGGATGGGGGACGGGTATATAGATTGAACAAAGCTTTGTATGGATTGAAGCAAGCGTCGCGAATTTGGAACGAACGTTTCCATGATTTCATTATCAGATTGGGGTTTCGGCGAACGAACTCGGATTCGTGTTTATATGAAAAATCGTCACATGAAACAAAATTCTTTTTATTGTTGTACGTGGATGATCTCATTCTAATTTGTAACAGTGCAAATGAAATTAACCTGGTGAAGGAGAAATTATCAAACGAGTTTGAAATGACCAACATGAATGAATTGAAATATTTTCTGGGATTCAATGTAGAACGTGATAAGAAAAATGGAATTATGAAGTTGAGTCAAAAGCATTATCTGCTCAATGTGCTAAGAAAGTTTAGCATGGAAGATTGCAAGCAAATTTCAACACCTATGGAAGTGAATCTCAATCTAAAAAGAGATGGTGCTCAACTTACAACGAAACCATACAGAGAGTTAATTGGGTGTCTTAACTATGTTGCAATGACTACGAGACCAGATTTGGCAGCGTCTGTTGGATATTTCAGTCGATTTCAAAATTGTGCTACAGATGAACATTTCATGTATTTAAAAAGAATATTAAAATATATCAAAGGGACAATCGATGCTGAATTAGTGTATGTAAGGAAACCAAATGTTAAAGTGCTTCAAGGTTTTGCGGATGCGGATTGGGCAGGTGATAGTCATGATCGAAAGTCGACGAGCGGATTCGTTTTCAAAGTGTTTGATTCAACGGTGTCATGGTCTTCAAGGAAGCAAATAACGGTTAGTTTATCATCGACAGAGGCAGAATATGTGGCATTGAGTCAAGCGGCATGTGAGGCTGTGTGGTTACGACTTTTATTAACGGAATTGGGTTATCGTAATTTTGATCCGATCACCATTTTTGAAGACAATCAGTAATGTGTAAAAATTGCTGAAGAGCCGAGAGATCATAAGCGTATGAAGCACATAGATGTTAAACATAACTTCATTCGAGAAGTAATTGGAGATGAGATGGAAAAATTGTTGTAAAATATATTCCATCAAGTCAACAGGTAGCCGATATCATGACGAAGAGTTTGAATTGCAAACAATTTATCGTCTTAAGAAAAGAGTTAGGATTGTTAGATTGAGAAGGGCTGTTGAATAATGGAATTAACAATCTAGTTGTATTTGGTTTTATGTTTCTAGTATTCATTCGGGTTTTTGTTTTATAATTGAAAATACATTAATAAATATAAGGCAGCGTGCTTTACTCTGTTATAACTTTTATGCGTTGTGTACGCAAAGAACAGCGAATATTTAGTTCAAAATTGCTAACAATGCTACACCAGAATTATGGAGCAGATGTATGTTAACGTACAAACCAGAAAACATTAAACTGGTACGGGTAATTTTCCAGAATGGTTAGAAAAAAACGCTTATTAGTGAGGTAATTAAAAAGAAACGCATTGAGTTCGCTAAATCACACCTGAATGCTGAAATTAAGTATAATATATTTGGATATGATGGACCATCAAAAGTATGGCACAAGAAGGGAACAGCAATGAAAACAGCAAATCTTTGTGGTACGATTAAAAACGCTGGAGGAAATGTACTCAGTTTGGGGGTGTATGGGGGGTTCGGAAGTCAGAAATTTGATATTTATTGAAGGAAATATGGATAAAAGGATGTATTTGAACATTTTGAAGGCCAATTTGCACGAATCGGTAGACAAATTAGAACTGGCACAAAATTGGGTCTTCTAGCAAAATGACGACTCGAGGCACAAAACGGCAATTGTTCGAGACTGGTTGCTGTAAAACACCCCTAAGCAGCTACAATCTCCTCCACAAAATCCGGACCTTAATCCCATAGAGCATCTGGGGGATTATGTAGAAAGGCAACTAAAAATACACACAATTACATCTAAGGCCACACTGAAAGAGGCAATAAAATATGATTGATATCGGGTGTCGCCGGAATTCATCAAAAATTGGTTTGGTCCATGAATAACAGACTAAAAGCCATTCTAGATGTCAAAGGAGGCCTACCCATTATTAATAAAAGAATTTTTTTTGTGTTGAATAATGATTAAATTAATCGTACAATGAATTTGTTCGCAAAAAAAGGAATACAAATGTAAAGTTTTTTTTATTTTCGGCCTTGAAAAGTAGATTAATAAACTAAATTTATATTAGTTTTGTCTGTAATTTTTGCCCTTTTAAATTTACAGTAAGCAGGATTTATGGACACTAAGACCGTCCTCGAAGTGTGGCGAAATTACTTCTTCTCGCTTTTAAATAAAAGGCACCACCTTCCGAGCAACAACCTCTCTTGCTTCAACGCGATATTAACGTCGAGATGACACCACCACCTCCTCCATCATATGATGACGTGCGGAACGTGATATCGCAGATGAAAAATTACAAGACACCTGGTGAGGATGGTATCTACAGCGAAGTGCTCAAATATGGCGGTGATTATCTGTTCTGCCGCATGTTTGAGCTAATATCAACAATTTGGTCTAGAGAAGAAAGCCCAGTAGAGTGGAAGGCGGCTCTTATATGTCCACTTCATAAAAATGGAGATCGATTGAACTGCAACAACTATCGCGGTATAGCTTTGCTGAACACAGGCTACAAGGTTTTGGCCAACGTAGTCGCAGCAAAGTTATGAACTTATAGCGAGAGGATCTTGGGTGATTATCAATGTGGTTTCAGTCCAAATAGATCAACGACCGATCAAACTTTTACGCTGAGGATTTTGCTGGAGAAATGCTATGAAAAGGACATCCCTGTACATAGTCTATTCATAGACTTTCAACAGGCGTACGACAGCATTAAGAGGAATACGTTATGGAACGTATTGTCCTACCTGGACATACCGTCAAAATTGGTTTCAATGTGCCAGCTTTTAATGGATGGCTCAATATGTAAGGTGCTAATAGAAGGTAAAATTTCGGATGCCTTCGAGATAACATCTGGAGTGCGGCAAGGAGACCCAATAGCTCAAACTCTATTCAATCTATCATTAGAGTATGTCATTCGTCAGCTTAATATAGCGCAGCGTAGCTGCCTGTATTATAAATCAACCCAGCTATTAGCATACGCTGACGATATCTGCATTCTGGGTCGCAACATCATCTCTCTGAAAGAGGTCCTCCTCCCATTGGAATTAACAGCCCAACAAATAGGCCTTCAGATCAATGAAGCGAAGACCAAATACATGGTGACCGCGAGAAGGCAGACTCGTGGGGACTTCATTTCAGGAGATACTCAATATGAAAAGGTGAATGAGTTTAAATACCTAGGATCACTAATCACTGAGCAAAACTCCGTTTCTGTAGACATTTCATCGAGGATCGCAGCAGGCTACCGAGCATTTTACGCCAATATCAAAATTTTCAAGTCTCCTCATATATCGCGCAAAATAAAATTGGTCATCTACAAGGCGCTGATAAGACCAGTTGTCACCTTTGGTTGCGAGTCTTGGACACTAACAGCGCAAAACATCCAGAAAATCGCTGTAACTGAGCGTAAGATGATAAGAAGAATTCTCGGTCCCATTAAAGAGGGAGCCACGTACAGAATGCGAATGAATCACGAGATCAGAAATGATCTCGATATAGTCGACATCATAGGATTCATAAAATCGTCAAGGCTGAGATGGCTTGTGCACGTACTACGTTCACAAAATCGGACCACTAAACAGGCCTTGGAGTCGGCACCAGCGAAAGTAGGACCTCGTGGGAGACCACCTACCCGATGGATGGACGACGTTGAGAGGGACCTGTACACACTCGGTCACCGTGTCTGGCGTTCTCTTGTGGCGGATCGAAATATTTGGAGGAGCATCGTTGAGGCGGCAAAATCCCTTCATGGGATGTAGCGCCAGCGGAAGAAGAAGAAGGATTTATTTGCTGAAAAGCCAATTCGAAAATTCAATTTTTTAGATCGTACGATGAATTAATTCGTAGAGTTATATTTGGTAGAGTGTATATATATACATTTATTTATTTAAAAGAATTTATTTATTTATTTATAAAAAAAGAGGATTTAAAACTTAAATATGGCTCGTCATTGTTGCATTTTAACGTGTAATTCCTACAATAAGCCGGATTCCCCCGTTGCTCTTTTTAATTTCCCGTCTTGCGAGGAAATGAATTTACGATAGTTAAATGCCATCCAAAAGATAAATTGGAATCCGTCTAAATATTCAAGGATATATGTCAGAAACATTTTACGGAAGACGATTTTTTCCGTAACACATTCTCGCGCCTTAGGCTAAAATCTTCCGCTGTACCCTCAGTTTTTTTTGGACCACCCCATACCATTTCATTTTGAACCAATTGAACAAATAGGTGACTATATAGGTAATTTTGAATTTTTTGTCAAACAATTCGGGGAAATGTTAAATATTTGAAAGTATCTGATATTTCAAAATACCGAAAAGGTCGTATTTTATAAATTAGAAAATTCTGATGAAGAGGGCTGTAATTTTTCGGTTCGAATATGTGATTCCAATAAACTTCACGTGAAGGTTACTGTTCACAATATACAAATATTAAGCGCGAATTTAGAAATGTTTCCTCAAAATATGAAAATATCCAAATGGTCTGAAATTTCTTATTTGTTATCTAAGTACCGTGAAGAATCTATAGAAATTGCCGAAAATCGCGAACATTTATTGAATCGTGCTTTGCACTACTTGGTAAAGGTTCGAGATGTCGATGAAGATTTCCCCCACTTCGGCAAATTAGATATTATTATTAATCAGGTTCAACTTTTAAATAGCATAAAACCGTGGTATGATTCCGAGACCATCGTATGTTTGCCTTTTTAATATTTACTCATTCGGCCGCAACTTATAACATTTTGAAGAAATTTTTAATATTGCCCCATACGAGATATTTGAAACACATTTCATCACGCTTACATATTTCACCCGATTATAATAAATTGCACAATGACGAGCATTATTTAACACACGTAGCAAAATCCATAACCGATAAAGAAAAATATGTCGCTCTTTTGATAGACGAAATTTATATTGAAAGAAACATGCAATATAAAAGTAATAAGATTGTAGGACAAGCTTTCAATGATCCCACGAAATGTGCAAGAACGGTTATGGCATTTATGATTATGTACGTCTATTTTCGGAAATTTTAAACAGATCGTTCGTTTGTTTCCGGTATTGCGTCCTACTGATGGTGAAACATTATTTGATTTGACGAAATCTGTGATTCAGTTTGTACAATCACTTGATTTTAAAGTATTGGTAATTATTACCGATAACAACAGAATCAATCAGAATATTTTTGCAAGGTTCTGCCCAGAAAATAATTTTTTTGAAAATCCGGATTTTCCAGGCCTTAAAATTTTTTACCAATACGATTCCGTTCACCTATTTAAAAATATCAGAAATAATTGTACAATAAATGTTCATTTTCATATTGTCAAGTAGAGTACATTTTAATCGGAAAATTACAAACCGACGATTTAGAGGGTAGGTTTAGGCTGTATCGGTCATTAGGTGGTTGCAGTTATAGAGTATCCTACACGGAAGTCGTAGAATGCGAGAAAAAAATAAGGATTCATAATATTTTCACACATAACAAAAAGGACTACAAAAAATTATTACAACCAACTAATGACAATTCGTTGTACGAAGAAGTTGATTTAACCGACTTCGACGTAATCTTAGACACCGATACATATCTTCAAAATGTAGAAATTGACGACAACGCAAAATTGTATGCAAGTGGCTACGCAGCTCATAGCGCGTCAAAAGCCAATAAATGCAACTCTTGTCGAAATTTATTTTTGAACGATAAAGGAGCCTTCATTAACTCCAATTATTTTAATTACCTACAACGTGGTGGGCTATCTGTTGCAACAGATGAAAGTAATTATATACTTTTCCACATGTCTTCCATATTTCAAGCGATTTTAAGTAGCCCAGATCTAAAAGTTAAATTTTTAGAATCAAATACTAATAAATTTGACAATAGACAGTCTTCGGAAAAATGATGCAACAGATATTGATTTGGATCATCAATGCGAGTGCTGGTCCAATAGTTTTATTATTTATTTTAATATTAGTAAATGTTTTGCCAATATTTTAATTAACAATTACGGTAAAAAAATTAATAATAAGCGCCATGCGTTGAACGACATTACAAACCGCAAATTACTTACATACAAATAATTATTACATTTTATCAATTTTTAAGAATTTGCTAACCAATTTTTCTTTCTTTTTTTATGTACACCACCGAAACGGGCCTTGATGGTAAATGAAGACCAAATGTTAATTGTTAAAATGAAATTATATTTATCTTTTTTTTATCTGTGAATTGTTTATTTATTTAATTTTTTATTGAATTGTTAATTATTTTAAAATAAATTTATTATTGTTGTGGAAGAGGTTTTTACGCTCAATGGAAGTTTTGACATAATTTTCCATGCGGCTTTTCCTCTTCCCTTATCAATATATTTTAAAGAATTAAAAGATCTACATTTTTTTATTTAACTAAGGGGCCTTGTATAGGAAACAGGCGAACGAGCGACAATTACAACTCCTTTATACACTAAATTGATATTGGCCCTTTTGTTATGTAATGGGGCTAACGTTAATTTAGTGTAATGAAGAGTACAACCGTTGGTCGTTCGCCATTTTCCTATTTTAGAAATTACTGGTTTGTTTTTTTTATTATATCGGACGGCGGGGAGATCGGAGCAATAATTGTCATCAAGGATTTTCTCTGGTTTAATTAAATCGAACCAAATAATATAAATAATTTATAATTTTTAATAATTAAATTAATTGAAATTGTATAATCGGTATTGAAATTGTATACCTAATTGAATCTTCGGTTCCATTCTTTCAAATTCCAAATATTTTTTAAATAACGATTTCATTTTTTGTAAGTTTAATTTTTGATTTTCGGCTCGATCGAGAGCGCTTCCAGCTGTATCTATTAAATTCGATTTAATCAACATATTAACGTAAAGGGACAGGCACCAAACATCAATACGCTTTGAATAAGATGTTAAAATTTGTTCTAAATGGGCATGCGCTTGAAAAGTTTCGTTATTTTTATTCATAAGTACTGCAAAATGAATAATGGCCTCAACATCTAAAATTAAACAAAAAAAAAGGGTTAATATTATTTTTTTAATGTATCAAAAAAGGCAACATACTTACGATCTTTTTCTGGTAGTGACGTCATGGCCCGACCCAATAATGGCCCGACCCAATTGTTAGTTTTTAATGCGAAATTTATTTTTATAGATGTTGGATGCAATGACCGGATTAGCGATGTAGGTGTTTTACAAAGGTCAGATTTCATGTATATGAGCCGTTTATTTTGAAAGTGGGGCAAGTCCGCAAGTCCACATTTTGTTGAAACGAGAAAATGAAGGAATAGAGAAACAATAAATGAAAAAACATATGAGATTTTGAATTTTCCTATTTTTCGAACAAGTATTAGGGATTATTTTTTTTTTATTTTGACTATAAATTGTGCACCGTTAGAAAGATTATACTTTTAGTTGTCTATTGTTATCATTAACTTACATTTTTTGAAAAATGGACTTGCACCACTTCCAAATTTAACGGCTCATATGTAACATATATAATATATATATATATATATATATTATATATTATATATATATATAAGTTAAGAGTTTTGCTCGAAGATTTATTAAAAAAAATGAATTTATTTTATCAATTTATGTTTATCTTTTACATTTCAAACTAAAACTAAACTAAAACTCAAAATATGTTAACATTTTATACATAAAAAATTGCTTAATAAGTAAATTATAATATTCTCAAATAACTAGAACATGTTTGCGCGTGTTCTTACATGTGTTTTCCTTTTAAGCTGATTTAGCGTCTTTAGGTGATGCGCGTGTTTGCAATTTATGCTGAGTTGCAATTCTAGTTGTGTTAACTCTTCCCCCCTACAAGATCCGCGTCCCGTGGGTCAAAACTTTAGGCTAATTGGTTGGACTCCGGATTGGTTGATGATGACTTCTTCTTGACATGGTTTTGGATTTGACCATTTGTTGCGTTTTGTTCTTAATAATAGGATGAGTATTATGATGAAAATTATGGATATTATACCGAAGTTTACAAAGGCTGCTTCCTTATGTTTTGTGAATAGTTTTTGTAGTTGATCTACATTATTTAGGTGCAGGTTGTGAAGGTATCCTGGGTCGACTTTTACTCCTTTATCTGTTATATTAGGTTATAGTACTGTTGGTAGTACTTGCGATTTCCTAATATCTCTGCTGGTGAAGGTTGTATTGTTGATCTTAATTGTTTCATTGTCTTGTTTGAGAGTTACTATTGGTGTGGTATATTTGTAGATGGTAAGTGAGCTTGTCAAGCCCAATATCCAGAAACTGGAAAGAAGAAATTATTGCGTTAAATTTTTTATTTGAGTCTTGTGGACTCTTTTTCCGGAGGTGGTTGTAATTGTGACTCGATTATCTTTGGCCACAGTTTCTTCTCTAAATTTGGGTTTCTCTTTCCCTTGTATCTGCTTGATTGTAGTGTATACTATTTCCCCAGGTTTATATTTCTTTGGTTTATTTCTCTTTGCGTTTTCCCTAGAGATGTTTGTTTTTTGGTTTTTCCTGATTTTTTCTGCCACATCCTCGTTGATTTGATCCTTGAAGTTTACAAGATTTTGGTAATTGATTCTCTGCGTTCTCCCAAAAAATATGTCGCAAGGTTTGTGTTGGATAACGGAATGTATTGAGTTGTTATAGCGATCTACTGCGACATTAACTAGTTCCTTTATGGTTAATTCCTTATATTCCATTTGAAGGCATCTTATTATCTCGATGATAGTTGAATGCACTCTTTCGATGGCTCCATTTACTTCACTTCGCTGGGGTGGTGTTAAGTATATCTCTATCCCCAAGGTTTTCAGGTAGTCCATTACTATTGGACTTACGAAACTCCCCTCATTATCCATTACTAATAATCTGGGAATTGTGAAGTAATGCAATATTTTGATGATTTTGTCTCTGATGTGTAGAACAGATTTGTTGTTGATGTGGAAAAACTTTGTAAATTTAGAGAATTTATCCACGCATGAGATGAATTTTTCATTTTTTATCTCGATTATATCCATATGGAGTATTTCTGTTGGATATGTTGGAATTGGTGTCTCCTGGAGCTCGACTCGATTTGGGTGTCTGTCATATTTATTTGTATTACAGATGCTGCAGGTTTTGGTATATTTTTTTATTAGGCTGGTCATTCGTGGAAAATAGTATCGTTCTAGGATTTGTTCCTTGTTCTCAGCGTGATTTCTGTGTGCTCGATTATGCTCCTCTGTTATAATTTTGAATTTATTTTCCTCATTGCTAACGTCTTGAACCACTCTTTGTGTTAGACGTAACTTCAATCCCGGGAACTGTTCTTTGAAAACGTCTTGTAACATTTGGATGTGTTCTTCGGGTATTTTTATTCCATTGATGATGGTTGGATGGAGATTATCCCTTAGGATTTTTGTTAGAGTGTCTTTATTTATTTCCGATAGGCTGATATAATGCCTATGATAAGTAGGATGTGGTTCTTCATGACAATCAATATCTTTACCTGTCTTGATTATCAGTTGGTTTCTGAAGACGTTTATAGGTGCTTCGCAGTACTGGATTAGATCTGTACTGTCTTCTTCAGCGCTGTGTATCGTGGAGGTTGATGATAGGGTGTTGACCTCTAGTTCTAATCTTGACAAGGCATCAGCTACTTTGTTAGTACATCCAGGTTTGTATATGAGTTCATAATTGTACTCTTCCAATCGGGCCTTCCATCTTTTTAATTTTGTGTTATTATTTTTTGTACTTAGGGCAAATGTGAGAGGCTGATGGTCCGTGAGGATTTTAATTTTTTTCGCTCCATACAGGTAACTTCGTAAGTTATCTAATGCCCAAATGATGGCTAGCATCTCTTTCTCGTTGACCGCATAGTTTTCCTCAGTTTTATTTAACGATCTGGATATATATGTGATTGGTCTATCTTTTCCAATGTCACCCTGTGATAATACGGCACCAATTGCATAATCAGAGGCATCGGTAGTAAGTATAAAAGGTTTATCAAAGTCTGGAAAGATTAGTATTTCAGTGGATGCTAACACTTCTTTGATTTGACGGAATGCTTGGAGTTCCTTTCCTGTTAAGCTGATTTTCACTTTTTTTGATTGTGTTGCCTTAATTTGCGCGTTTTCGCCTCTTGTGAGGTTGGTTAAAGGCTTGGCGATTTTCGCGAAGTCTCTAATAAAACGTCGATAATATGATGCGAGTCCAAGGAATGATTTTAGCTCTTTTAAATTATCTGGGCTCTTTAGGTTCCGTATAGCCGCGACCTTCTTTAAATCTGGCCTGATTCCTTGGTTTGTTATGATGTATCCCAGGAATTCTGTTTCTGTTTTCATGAATTCCGTTTTGTCGAGGTTGACACGTAGGTTAGCTTTTTCAAGTTTCGAGAATATTCTTTTGACATTGATAAGATGTTCTTCTTCGGTTTTCCCTCCGAATATGATGATGTCGTCGATATAAACATAGCAGATGATTCCGATGAATTCTTTCAATACGTCGTCTATCATTCTTTGGAATATAGCTGGCGCATTTTTTAGTCCGAAAGGTAGTCTTAAAAATTCATATTTTCCATTCATAGTGGAAAAAGATGTTTTCGGAATATCCTTTTCTTTCATCCTGATTTGGTGAAATCCTGATGTAAGGTCGATGGTCGTAAAAAATTTTGATTTTCCAAGATTTGCCAACGTGTTTGATATATCCGGTATTGGATATGTATCTGATACTGTGACCGCGTTTATTCTTTTGAAATCGATGACTATCCTATATTTTTTGATGCCAGATGCATCCAGCTTTTTTTCGACTACCCAAATTGGTGAATTGTATGGGCTTTTAGACGGCCTTATGATTCCATCCTTTAAAAATTGGTCTATTTGCTTCTCCACTTCTTGCCTCATACTGACTGGATAAGGATAGGATTTCGTGTAAATTGGTTCATCTGTTGTTGTTTTAATTTCTGCTTTTATGTTAGTATCAATTGTTTCAGTATCGTTGACTGGGTTAAATAGTGTTTTGAATTTTGCCACAATTTCTTGGAGTTTTTTTCTGGCTTCTGTAGATAAGTGACTATCCCGAATTTCAATGTTGTTTACTTGAACTGAGTGTTTTTCCTTGAGTGGAATTTTAATATTTGGGGTTATGGTCAAAATGTTATTTTTCCGGTCGATAATTGCTCCAAGTTTTTTTAGAGTGTCGTCCCCGATTATTCCGTCGAATGTTTTTAAACCAGGTAGTACAAAAAACTCTATTACTGTGTCGATTCCAATGCATTTAAAAAATTGTCCGGATATTTTTTTACTGATCCTGATGTCACCTCCCGCTGATTTTATGTTAAACGGGACATTAGTGGGAATGGATCCTTTGGCTAGTTCAAGTTTGATGAAGTTCTTGTTGGCTCCCGTGTCGATTAAAAATTTGAGGATGTTGTTCTTTGCTGTTTTGTACTCTAGGTATGGTATGCTAGAGAGGCTTTCTCCATAAAATTTACCTCTGAGTTTATTTCCTCAGGTTCGTCTTCTAATGTCTCGATATCAGTATTTTCGTTAACTAACTGATTATATTCCTCTTCCTCCTGTGTATCCAAATGATAAATTCTTTGTTGTCTTTGGGATTCGCCGTAGCTTGGATGTTCTACTTTCGGTGGATGGTTATTTTGATATGTTGGTCTGTTCATGTAATTTACGCGTTTGGTTTGAATTGACTGGTCAACTTCCATTGGTGTTGCAGGTTTCGGATAAATTGGCCTTGGTGGCATTTGTTGATTTAGATTTTGATTGTTGTACGATGTTTGGTTGTTATAATGTTGATTATTGTATACCATATTTTTCCGTTGCGGTGGTATTAAATTATGAATTACTCGTGGATTTTGTGAATTTGTATATGAAGCTTGGTTGACCGAGTTATTAATTCGTGGATTTTGTGGGTTGATATACGAAAACTGGTTGATTGGAGCTGTTACTGAGTTAGTAATGTTCTTTTTCTGAATCGTTAAATTTCTGAAATTCATGTTTTGAATCTCAAGGCAGGATGCGTATGCCTCCGGAAGTGTAGTTGGTTTTTGGATGATTAACATTCGTGACAATTCTCCGTTTAACCCTCTGACAAAAACGTCCAAAGCTCGATTCCTGTAGTTTTCGACTAGAACGCTGATGGTTTCTGTCGAGTAATCCTCTGTTTTTATTTTGTTTACTATCAATGAGAATTGATGATTCACATTAGCGTAGAATTCATCGATTGTCATATTTCTTTGTACGAGGTTATTTAATTGATGTTCTAATGTGCGAAGATCCCTTTTATCTGCGTAGTGGAGCGAAAGGCATTTTTTTATAGACGCCCACTCATCATCGAAGATATTATATGATATTAATGCCGCATCGGCGTTTCCTCTAATCTTCTGCCTTATGTGTTGCAATATTGCTCTATAGATTGGTTTAGTTCGTACGATATTATAGTCTCGTAGAATGGTCTCGACATTATGTACCCAAGAGATATATTGAGTTGGATTTCCGTCGAACTGTTGCAGTTCCTTCACGCAGTCAGGTAGCTTACTTATGTCTTTAAGATCTTGTTCATTTTGTGGGGCTGCGAATATTGTTGCTGCAGCTGGATTTATAGGTTTCTCCAGTACCTCGAGTCTCCGCTCGATTTGTTTTGTGAACTCAATTTGAGCATTTAGGGCTCCGGTTATTTTTGTTAATGCAGCTTGGATTTGATCTAATTTTTGTTCAACTGGTGTCGTCATTATGATGTTTCACTTATTATTATATTTAATATTTTATTATTATTTTAAATTTTGTTTTTATTATTATTGTTGGTTATTACGATCACTTTTTTATAATTAAACAAAATGTTTAGTTAATTTTATTATTATTTGTTATTATACTCACTTTTTATTATTAATTTAGTATTTTGTAATTTTTATTAATTAATACTTGTTATGAAAAAATACTTAGTTACTATTATTATTGTTATTATAATCACTTTTTATTATTAAAATTCTCGTTATTATTATAATCACTTTTTATTATTATTTTTTTACTTTGTTATTAATTTTTTACTTACATTAAAATTAAGAAGCTTTTCATGGCTTATTTGTGGATTAGTTTTGCCACAAAGATTTTTATAGTGCACAGCCGGTTATCGTACACTCGGAACCCGTACGTGTGTCTTCTAAATAACGGATATGCTGTATTTCTCCCGTTTGGCGATGTTGCGTTGATATTTGTAACCCGCCTACTAATGGTACAAACTTTATCACGGTTTATTTAGTTTCACTACTTCAGTGGAACGGCTTTAGCTATGTTCTTATGTGTATAGCCTTTAAATATTTTGGTATAAAAAACGGTTATGTTCTCGTGGGTATAACTTCTATTTTTAACCAAAACTTGTCGCTCTTTAGTTTTAGATACTTTTCAGCAGGAGTTTACTGATCTAATGATCTTCACTAATTTTTTTCACTTTTTTGTTACTTGCACTTTTTATTATTTTATTAATATTTTAACGCCAGGTCCCTGTTTCGGCGCCAGTTAAGAGTTTTGCTCGAAGATTTATTAAAAAAAAATGAATTTATTTTATCAATTTATGTTTATCTTTTACATTTCAAACTAAAACTAAACTAAAACTCAAAATATGTTAACATTTTATACATAAAAAATTGCTTAATAAGTAAATTATAATATTCTCAAATAACTAGAACATGTTTGCGCGTGTTCTTACATGTGTTTTCCTTTTAAGCTGATTTAGCGTCTTTACGTGATGCGCGTGTTTGCAATTTATGCTGAGTTGCAATTCTAGTTGTGTTAACTTATATATATATATATATATATATATATATATATATATATATATATATATATATATGTATATATATATATATATATATATATATATATCAGTAGCGGTCCGTGGATCTTAATTCAGGGTGGGCAAAATTTTAAAACTGGTGGTTAAAATCGAAAATTTAAATATATTAGTTAGTGTCATAAACTCATAACCGTTCATTGCAAAATACTACAAAATTTATAAGAATAAATATTGTAATTTCAATAAAAATAAAAGTTTTTAAACTAAGAGTAACTAATGGCGCGTTAAAGCCGTAGATAAATGCTTCATATCATGATAGCCTTGCCGAGTCCACACATTATCACCACCAAATAGTACACATGGAAAGCAATACAAACTTTTAAATTGTAAACTGGGAGTTAACCATTGTTTTCTTTCGAAAACCACTCTTTGTTGAGTTTTCTGTTTGACGCTTTGAAGTTGTTATTGATAATACCACATTCGGACGATCTGGGCCCATTTTTTTTATCTTCAAAGGTTAAGTTTGTCAAACAAAATCAACAGAATTCAAATTTTCGACAGGCATTGTAATATAAAGCTTATATACGAACTTTTTAAAAATGAACTTGTAGCATATAACAATAACGTCCGAAACTTTTTAATTAATTATTTAATTTTTTTATAACACACAAATTAGTTTCAAAATACATATGACAAAGGCCTGACTGTAATTCACAATACTTCATAATGAAAAACAAGAAATGATTTACATTACACTTCCTTGTGTAAGTTTGATACCGTACATTTTATTTAAAAACATATAAATATGTAGGTCGTCTTCTGATTGCGTCCTAGATGAATTTTCTGAATATTTATATACATATACAAATTAAAAAGCTACTCTAATTTAACTAGGTAGCATCGTAGCATCGCGTAAGTGGAGGAAGTTCAGTAGTCAAAACGAAAATTAAAAACAAAAACAAAATTCAATCGACAACAAAAAAATTTTACTTGCGGGTGATTTTCTTGAATTGCCCACAATGCTTGTTTGTGTGTGTGAATATTTAGCTTTATAAAGGAATAAAAATAGAAAAATTGAGGTAGAGAGCGAAAATGCGCGCGCATCTCAATGTTATGTAGATTTGCACCATCATGCGGCACTACACGATTTGCCCAATGAGAATTTATGAACGAAGAAGAGAATGAAATGATGTAATATACAGTTGCACGGCTGAATGTGTATTAATTTAGATTTTAGAATACATATACATAATTGTAGACGTACGTTAAAGAGAAATAGATATAGAGATTATTAGCTTCACATAACATTTAAAAACAATTTTTTGTGTTAAAGCTTCGCTCTCGTTTTATGGACTAATTTGTATAAAGGGTTTGTTGTTGTATTTCATATTTGAATCTTATACACAAATTATGAATGTGGAATTTTAAACAGTGCAACTTATTTAACATTATTTTGTATGATGTCGGTGGACATTTGTTTTATTAAAAAAATCTGTATAATTGGGTCAAATTTAAGAGTGGGCACTGCCCACGTTGCCCAACATGACCGACCGCGCCTGATATATATATATATATATATAATATATAATTACGTATTTCGTATTTTAAAAGTTGTTAAAAAAAATTTATTTTAATTTATTTTTTTAATCTTTATTTTCTTAAGAATGGTTTTACAAGTTTTTTCTTTAAAATCTAAAATCGCACTAATTTCTTTAAATCTAAATTTCTTTAACTCTAAACTTAAAATTACTAACTTATCAAATTTGCCTCGACTCGATGAACATGATTCTATGGTCACGTTGATCAACCATGCGCTTAAAACAGTTTATGTTGCAGAATTGGATTTGCTGCGCTAATTGTCTTATCAATCAAGTCACGTTGTTTATCTTTTGCTTGCGTGGCAGTATCTATGGGAACTGTAACCGTAACTCCTCCCTGGGGTGAAGAAAAGTCGTCCTCGACTATGGTTTTAATGCCGGCTTCTTTTAACAATCTGTTATACAATATTTCCTTTTCTCGAATGGTTTTGTTTGCGTTTTTACCCTTTTTTGTCTTAAGGTACTTATATTTACACGTCACGTATAACACTAACAGAAATACGCATATTGATGAGAATGATGTACCTCCTGAAAGAATCTGTAACCAATTTTGGTGGTTGTATTGCCTTAAATACATATGGTCTAGTTGTTTCCTGTTCTTAATGGTTTCTTGTTCAATTGAGGTTATGTTATGACTCACTGTCCTTTGACGAAACATATTTATATTATAGAGTGTTCCAATAATCTCCTCGTTCTCGCTTTCTATTTCGTAAGATTGAAATTTCTTTCTATTTCGTAAGATTGAAATTTCTGGATATCTTCCAAAATTTTATTGATTGTATCAATATGCATAATTGACGTGATTATTTCTAATTCAGTTAACTCGACTCTGTTAGCCATTGTTGTACTGGTTATCACTTCATTTATCGTGTTTGTTAACAGCTGTATTCTCTTGTTGATCTGTTCATTTATCCGGAATTGTTGATTATTTCCATTTATGAGTTCGTTTATTGTTGTATTAATTATTCTTAGATCATCGGCATCTGGGTTTCCTGCTACCCATTTCCATGCTGTTCCCAAAGTATCCCATCTTTTCTGTCTGGGGCTTTTCGGTGGTTTTATTTGAATTAAGTTATTATATCATACTTTTCTGTTTGACTATACTATATAATTCCAATTTATCTTTATCTATCTTATTTATTACGTGATTAGTAATTAATTCTACGGTAAGTTCTAAGTTAGTAATGTTTATAGGGTGTATGATTCTAATGGATCCTGTTTGAATTTTACATTTATTTAATTTTATTAATAATACTGGATCCTCATGCATATTTCTTATTTCTAATTTTTGAGCAGCACAAACCAAATATTTTAAATTGATAATAATTAACCCTTTGAGTCGTCATTTATTTTAAAACGCTTGTTGTTTTGCTTAAGTATCTGAGTAATTCTGAAATTTTATAATACTTTTCGCGCTAAATAACCTTTTTGGGTATCTTAAGACTAAGAGCCAACAAAGTAACACTTAAAAAATCCATTATTAGTGCATTGAATCCCAAAAAATATGTTTAAAGTGTATGTACGCAATTGTGTACAGTACGAGTCAATGCGTTAATAATTTCGTTAATAATAACATTCTGAAATGAAACAAAACATTACAATTAATATTTCTTTAATCGTTTAATCTTATTTTTATTTCTTTTGATATCTCTCCTGGCTTTAAATGTTTTATACGTTATTTCTTTTGCTATTGATTTAATACCCCTCGGCTGTGTTTTTGTTCTTATGTTAGGCTTTATGAATACTATTTGGTTTTCTGATAAATTTGGGGGTTCTTCTTTGACTTTATTTTTCTCTACTACTTTATTTTTTACTTTTTCTAAATTTTCGCATGTTTCTCTAAAAATGTTTTTAGCACTTTCTGTAATTTCGATGGGAGCCACTACATTATTTTGATTGAAGATTATCTCGTTTGGCGTGAAGCCAGTTGATGAGTGGATCGAATTGTTATAAAGAACTACTGCTAACTCTATAACACTTGCTGTAGTGCCATTAGGTAGTTTATTCTTGTTTGTATTATATATCTCAATAATGGTAGAATGGGTTTTTTCAATTTGCCCATTCGATTCAGACGAGGATGCATACTCAATTTTTGAATTTAGTTTACTTAAATATTCTTTAAATTGGATTGACTTAAAAGTGGTTTCATGGTCCGAAATTATTCTGTTCGGTATACCGAAAGAAGTGAAATATTTTGTTATTGCTTTTTCTACATCGATCAAGTTTTTTGATTCAATTTGAATCATCTGAAGGTGTTTAGAGAATGCGTCAATTATTGACAAAAAACTGGTTTTATTTATTGTGAAGATGTCAATATGCACTCTCTCTAATAGTTTGTTGGTATTTGGCCTTGGAGATATTTTTATGTTATAAGGCTTTTGTTCATATTTATGTATGTTACATAAGGTACAAGAATTTGTGTAACTACTTACTTTTTTAATGATGTTTGGAAAAAAGTATGCTCGTTTTATCTGATTTTCTACTTCTTTGATGCCTCTGTGCGCTCTTTCATGCTCTTTTCTCACGATTGCATCCTGTAAATACAAAGTGGCCTTTTTGAGAAAAATTTTCTCGAAATGAGTCTTGAATTTTTTGATAAAGACTCTCTGAGCTAATATGGCTGATTGTTTGCCATTATGCATTTTTTTTAGGATATTGGTAATATCGTCTTCATTGAAAGATTCTTTCACGATAATCACCCTTTTGAAGTTAGGGAACACCTCCTCATTGATTATTGTATCTAAGTTAGAAATCCTGAATATTATTTGGTTCTTGTAATAATTTATCGGGCGATCTGAAAAATGTACGTAGTAGTCGCTCGATGTATCAGCGGAATGGATTGTATCAGATTCGCTAGGAACATGATTTCTAATCGATTCAATTTCTGAACTAGTGTTTTCAATATTTGATTCGTCTGAATTGTGAAAATTTACCTCTTTAGTTTCTTTATCTTGTGGGATTCTACTGAGTGCGTCGGCTACTACATTGGTTTTGCCTTACTTGTAGACTACGTCGTAGTCAAAATTTTCAAGCTCCAAGCGCCATCTCAGAATTTTGGAATTTTTATCCGAATTTTGTATGAAGGTAAGCGGTTTATGATCTGTAAGAACCGTAAACTTATTTCCGTAAAGGTAGGGTTTGTATTTTGTAACGGCCCAAATAATGGCCAGCGCTTCTTTTTCATTCGTTGCGTATTTATTTTTAGTACTGTTCAGAGTCCTGGACGCGAATGCAATTGGTCTTTCTACTTTATCATGCATTTGTGAAAGCACCGCGCATCCGTTGTAAGGATGAACGGTTTCGAAAAATCGGGATAAGCCAATATTTGATCGGTGGATATTATTTCTCTTAGTGTTTTGAACGATCTTTCGTACTCTGGGTCAGTTATGTTGACAACCATGCCCTTTTTTAAAAAATTTGTCATGGGTTTTGTGATTTTCGAGTAATCCCGAATAAACCGAAATTATTTAATTTGTTTCTGAGTGGTCGGTAGCGGCCACTCTAGAATTTTTTGTATTTTGTCCGGATTTGGCTTGACTAATTCCTGTGTAATTACCTGACCCAGGAATTCGGTTTCTTTTTTTAAAAACTCGCACTTGTCGAGTTGAATCTTTAGATTAAAATTTGACAGTCGTTTGAGAACTGTCTGAAGATTTTCTATGTGGTTGGCTTAATTGAATCCGACAACTATAATGTCGTCTAAGTATACATAGCAAATCTTTCCCACTACTCCGTGTAGGACATTATTCATGGCTCTTTGAAAAGTCGCCGGGCCGTTTTTTAAACCAAATGGCATTCGAGTAAACTCAAAGTGCCCTTGGTCGGTTGAGAATGCTGTTTTCTCTTGAGAGGATTTGTCCATCTGGATTTGATGGAATCATGATTTTAGGTCTAATGTTGTAAACTAAGTGGATTTCCCCAAACTATCTAATATGGCCTCGATCTGTGGTATGGGAAATTTGTCGTCGATAGTTTTATCATTTAATTTCCTGTAGTCAATAACTACCCTAATTTTACGTATACCTGAAGCGTCTGGTTTTTTGGGTACAACCCAAATTGGGGAGGAATAGGGGCTGCTTGAATTTCGGATTATCCCGCTATCCAGCATTTCCTGTATATGGTCCCCTACGTCCCTTTTAAAATTATGGGGGTATCTGTAGGTTCTAGTATATACTGGTGTTTCGTCTTTTGTTATTATCTTGTGCTTGATTACTGTTGTTGCAGATAGCTTTCATATTGCTTCAACAATACTTCTTGGTGATCGTAAATGGTATTCACGAGAATTTGCTTCTCGTTTTCGCCCAAGTGATTCATCCTAATTAAACTTTTGATAGTTTTCTTATCTATAAGTGTATCTCCATACACTTGAATCGGTTTAATGGTTTCGAAATTATAGACATTTAAACCTAGTTTAGGTAGTTGTTTTGGAGGACCGGGGTCGTTACTAAGTATTTTCACTGTAGTTTTGAAATTTTTTGATTTGTACAATCCAGGTTGTAAAATAATGTTTTCTTTTAATTCTTGGTGATTAGTGACTAACCATTCACCATTTTTTGCGGTATCAAATATTACCGTATGATGGTAAAAATTTTTACTTGGAAAATATTTGTGGAATTTTATGATTATATTATTCAATGAGATTGTGAGAGATTTGTAGTCAATTTTCGCATTTAATTGATCCATTGACTGGGATCCAAGTATTCCATCAAAATATTCATGGAAATTAAGTTCGTAATATGATTGTGGTGGTAAGCTGTGTCCTAAAAAGTTAATTTTTCCAACTTTTGTTACTTTTTGTGTGCCTAATATGTTTTTTACTTCTGATTTTTGAGATATTAATAAGTGGTCTGGTATTATTTTTGGCCTAATTATATTTTTATTAGCGCTAGTATCAATAAGCAGTTTAATTGTTTGGTTGGTAATTCTATTATGACATTTAAGAAAAGGAAGATAATTTAGTCTTCCGAGTCTGAATTGTGGTCCTCCCAAAAATTTTCGGTATTTTGGATTTCCACTTCTTGTTCTTTATCAATGTCGTTAGGGATCTCTATATTATGAATTGCGTTTTTAAACGTCCTTTTCCAACGGATTGAGAGGTCGACCTCCATTGGTACTGATTTTTCCTGAACCGGCCAATGTTGGTTCTTTGAACTAATTTGTTCCGAATTTTTTTTTTTTTTTTTTTCGGTTGAAAATTGGATTTTGTTTGGTTATTAAGTTTTTGTGAGTTACCCGATATAACTTCATTGGAATTAAATTTACAAAAGAAGGCATAGGCTTCCTCTAAGTTTTGTGGTTTAGCGGCTTGAGCGTAGCTGAAATATGGTCTCCTTAGACCCGACACAAACGCTGCTAATGCATCCTCTTCAATAAATGCATTGATAGCGTGCCATAATTGATTATATTGTGGCTTTTGTTTAGCCAATGATTTAATATTTTGAACTATTTCCTTCACTTTATTGAAATAGACGTGTACTGATAAATCATTTTGCTTCGTTGACCAAAGCTGTGATTTATAAAATGGAAGTTCCTGTTTATCGCCTAACGATTCTAATAGGATTTCTTTCATTTCCAAAAACGTACGAGGGTTTCCAGCTAAGCAAAGTATATCCTTAGCTTTTCCCTCTACTTTGTTTTGTATTGCTTGTATATACAAGCTAAATTGTTGGGGGGTGACTAATGGTTCGAATAATTTTAATGTATCTTCCGCTGTGGTCAGCCACGCCGTCAACTGTTTTTTATTTCCATCGAAAGACGGAATTGATTTAATAGGATCAGGGATCCTGAATAAATCGACTGTAATTTTTTCCTCTTTCTGTGGAGGTGGAGGTGTCTCCGTTTTTTGATTCAGATACGTTAGTAGCTGATCATGTTCACCCTTCTTTTGACCCAATTTTGCCAATTGGTCTGAGATTGCTGCGAGCTGTGCTGCAATTTGTTCCATATCCATTTGATTTTGCAAGTCTACTGATTCTATGTTTCTATTTGCAATATAAACTTCACTAGACTTTTTGCTTTTCATTCACTGGATTTATGGTAATTCAATCGTCTATATTGACTATAGGTGAATTTGTGTCTATCTAGTAGTGCACAAATTAAAATTATGTCTTTTCGTGTCTATCTAATAGTGCACGATGGTGACAGTTTCAGTAAATACTAATAGAATTTACAAAAAATTTGTTACCTGAGTCCGATTTTCTTTGCTGTCGTGTTCTGGTTCTGATTTTACTAGTGAGCTGTGGCGGAACCTCAAATCCTTCTAACAGTTTTCACTTTAAGCTAGAGACGTCTTTCCCCGGGGCATGCTGCAGCTATCGGGGGGGTCACAGGTGGTGGATAGTGGACGGCCTATTAGATAGGTTAGCGGTGAATATTAAATAAGCCGCCCCCAACCGCAGCCCTGCTGGGAGGAGAGTCTCAGGAAACTGGGGAGTGGTTAACCTCAGTTTAATAAATTCTGAGTGCCTATGATACCCGGTATGGAATGGCGAACTGATGGCGCCATAAAACCATCAACTAATAACCACAGGCTAACTGAGCGTCACATTTCCGGGGTCTCCAGGTAGTGAGTGAGGGGCCCCTTTAAACGGGTTACCCCCTTGAATGATGAAATGGGTCCTATTGGTTTGGGATATCCATATGGATGGGTGAATGGTTGAGTGAAAGATGAATAGGGGCGGGGGTGCTGGGATGTGATGCTTGGTGAGCCAATGGGCTGGATTAAGGTGTTATGCGACCCGTGCTGATGATCAGCTAGGCTGGGGGCCCATTTAACAAAGCCCAGTCGTTAACGGAGCCCTCTGGATACCTGGCTACCTCCAGTTGTATTTAGCCTTACCTGCGTATACGGATCTCTGCGCAGGTGGACCAGTATTTCTCCGACACTCGTGGGAATATATGGATCATCTAAATAATAAAAATAAGGGAGCCGGTACCCTTGAAAAACCGGAAACAATGAAGGAAGAAAGTGGCTCTTACCTTAAAGGTGGAGCTACCTCATCAGTGGCAGGGGTAAGTGGCACCATGGCATCAAAGCCAGGAGTCAGCGATACCAATGCCAGGCAAGAGAGCGGGGGATCGGGAAGGATCCCTCCTGCAAAGCGACGATACAGGGAGAAACGGTCGGCGCATAAAATTCTGGATAAACTGGCTGCAACCCCTGAGGGGCAGCTTACAGTAGAACAGAAGCAATCTGTGGCTTGGGCGAGGGAGATTGTCGGCCGCGACAGCTCGGATAGGGTTCTTGTGCCTAAAAGGCCGAGGTCTCAGGATGAGCTCGAAGAGGGCGACAGCAAACGAGCCAAGACCGTCACTGGAGCGATATCGGGAGATCCAAAGGAAAAACCGAAATTGTTCAGTGAAATAGTAAAGGAGAACGTACTGGTGCTAGCGGTAATTGACAGAAGTCAAGAAGATGGGAGCATCACGGCAGGAAAGTGGAGGGAAGTGTATAATGCACTAAACTCCATTTTCATCAAGGTCCTGAGAGAAAATCCAGGACCCCCTCCGTCCTGTAGAGATGCGGGATGGCATCAAGGGCGCGTAAAGTTAACTGCGTGCTCGGATCAAAGATCGGTGGATCTTTATAAAAAGGCAATAGCCGAAGTAGGTGAGGTATGGGAAGGCGCGAGGCTTGAGGCAGTTCGAAAGGAAGAAATTCCGAGTAGACCAAGGGCCCGCGTCTGGTTACCAACCAAACCAGAAAAGCCAGAAGAGATCCTTGAGATTATTCAGGCAAGTAATCCAAATCTTCCAACGAAAGATTGGAAGATTGTCAAACAGGAGGAGGCTAAAGGGGGCTTCAGAATGGCAATCATGCTGCTCAATAAGGAGTCCCTTACTCCCCTGGCAGAGACAAAGGGGTTGATCAGCTTCGGTTTCGGGTCGATCACTCTCAACGTTTTTAAAAAAGATGAGGTAGGCATGCGCTCGGAGGACGGGCCGGAGGTGGACGTCGGACGGACCCAGCGGCAGACAGTCGAGCAAGCGCATGGGGTTATAACAGACGATGACGTGGAGCTGCTATTGGAGAGAGGCGGCCTTCTCTCGCTTGGATCCGATGGGGACACCCTGTCGGAATCTGAACGAAGAGAGGCTGGGGATTCTCAAGGCAGCGAAGCATCAATTATGGGGGGTGACACGGCGGATACTAGCGGCCCCCCGGAGGAAGGTAGCATTAGCCTGAAACAGGGAATGCATGAAGAGGTAAGTGAGATAATGCATGGTGATTAATATTGTGCAGATTAATCTTCACCATACGAAGGCTGCTTCGGCGGCTCTCGTTCTCAGACTGACTAGATCAGGAGAGGAGCTAGTGTTAATCCAGGAACCTTGGATTAACAAAAACAGGATCTGTGGCCTTAAGGTGAAAGGGTATACAACTTTGTACTCAAGTAACTCTGAGAAGATAAGATCTTGCATTTTAGTGAAAAATACTTTAAAAATTTTTCTACTTTCTCAATACAGTAGTGGTGACGTTACTGCGATCAGTATGGAGGTTGGCAGAGACAAGTTTTGGCTGGTCTCTGCGTATATGGATCGGGAGAAGGAGATCCCGCCGGATAACCTGGGGGACCTGATCCGAGAAGCAAGGAAAAATAGGATTGGTGTGATACTCGGATGTGATGCAAACGCGCATCACACAATTTGGGGGAGCACTGATATTAATGAGAGGGGTGAGTTATTTTTTGATTACTTATTAAATACTAACCTTTCAGTCTGCAATGTTGGGCAGGAACCGACATTTATCATTAGCAATCGGCAGGAGGTTCTAGATGTGACCCTCGCCTCGGATACTATTTTTCAGTTGATTAGGGGATGGAGAGTGGCGAAGGAGCACTCATTCTCTGATCATCAATATATAACTTATAACCTTAACATTCACCCGGGTACCCAGAAGCCTTTCAGGAATCCTAGAAGGACAAACTGGGAGAAATATGGGGAGGTGTTGGAGGAACTATTGCCGGAGGTCCCCGGACCTCCGGAGACAGTGGAAGAATTGAATTGCATTGTGGATGTTGTCACAAGAGCATGCAATCTTTCCTTTAATGCTTCTTGCCCCCTGATAAAGCCAAGGGGCAGGCAGAAACCGGCATGGTGGTCCATGGAGTTGGAGACCTTTCGGAAGGCGTGTAGGACAGCCTTTAATAAGGCAAAGAGCACGAGGCATGTACGGGACTGGGACTCCTATAAGGAGGACCTAAGAAAGTACAAAAAAGAATTGAGGAAGGCACAGAGGGGATCTTGGAGACTCTTTTGTGGTAGAATGGAAGAAGTCTCTGAGACTTCCCGCCTTAGGAAGATTCTATCTACTAACCCAACTAGTCCTAGTTACTTAATTAGACCAGACGGGTCATGGACAGCTTCAAGTGCGGAATCGTTGGAGCTTCTCATCGATACCCACTTTCCGGGAAGCTTTGATGACTCGATGGAGCCTGGAGCTCATCGAGGAACACCTCCAATAGATATGGAGGGCATATTGGATAGAGAGCGGATCAGGTGGGCGCTGCAGGGTTTTAAGCCTTATAAGTCGGCGGGCCCGGATCGGATTATACCAGCAGAGATTCAAAAGAACTCGGCAGCCATCATCCCCTGGCTAGAGGTTATCTTCAGGGGATGTTTGAAACTAGTCTATATTCCTAGGAATTGGACAGAGGTCAAAGTAGTCTTTATTCCGAAATCGGGAAAGAGCTCACATGCTCGTCCAAAGGACTTGAGGCCTATAACTCTATCATCCTTTCTGCTGAAAACCCTGGAAAGGTTGATAGATGTGTTTATTCGATCAAGAATTGAACCCAGGAAGTGGGCAATATCGCAGCATGCGTACTGTAAGGGAAAGTCGGTGGACACAGCTCTGCACGATCTAGTACGCACAATTGAGAAATCAATTTACTTGCAAGAGTTTTGCATGGTAGCATTTCTCGATATTGAGGGTGCTTTTAATAATGTAAAAACGGAGGCGATCATGGAAGGATTGTCTTTTTTGGAAGTGGACTGCTCTATAAGTAGGTTAATAAATCAGATGCTGGTAAGCAGGACTATTACCTCGGAGCTGGGAGAGTCCAAGATTAGAAGACGGGTGGTTAGAGGAACCCCACAAGGAGGTGTAATGTCCCCCATTCTCTGGAGTGCAGTGATTAATGGATTGCTGCTGGAACTAGAGAGAGAGGGGATAGGGGTTGTAGCATATGCTGATGATGTAGCGATAGCTGTCTCAGGCAAATATCTAGATACGATTAGGGATGTTATGCAGAATGCACTCCTGATCGTTACGAAATGGGCCAGCAAGTGTGGATTGGGGATTAACCCGTCCAAAACAGAGCTGGTACTATTTACTAGGAAATATAAAATTCCGGTGGTTAGCCCTCCTATCATAAACGGCAGCGGACTAGTTTTTGCTGACCGAGCGAGATTTCTGGGCATAATCTTTGATAGTAAGCTCAGCTGGAAGCCTAACACTTTGGAAAGAGTGAATAAGGCTATTGTAGCCTTATACTCGTGTAGAAACGCTATAGGTAAGAGATGGGGCTTGAAACCGGAGCTGGTATACTGGCTCTATACCGCCGTGGTAAGACCTGTGCTAATGTACGGGGTTGGCGTTTGGTGGCCAGCTCTAGATAAGGTAACTTATAGAGGTATGATGGAGAAGGTGCAAAGAACGGCCTGTATGCTTATAAGCGGGGCGCTTAGGACAACACCTACACGCGCTTTAGAGGTTATGTTCCACCTTATTCCAATCAACCTTTATGGTAAACAGATGGCAGCCAACGTGGCTACGAGGCTCTTGGCTGTCTCTCAATGGAAGTGTCTTCAGGTGGGACACTCGACGATAGGTAGATTCGCTGGCGAAGAACTGGCGAATCTGGATTATATTACACCAACGTTGTGCTTCGATAAGGGTTTCCGTACCATCTTTCCCTCAAGGGAATCCTGGAGAAACGGATCAATCTTGGAAAACGAGGCAGTGCAATTTTTCACGGACGGCTCGAGGCTAGACGATCAGGTAGGAGCCGGAGTCTTCTGTGATAAACTTAATGTTAATATTTCTGTTCGTCTCCCTGACTACTGCAGCGTGTACCAGGCTGAAGTGGTGGCGATCGGGCAAGTCATGACATGGTTGAAGCATAATGTGGTATCCGGGAGGGATATCGCAATTTATGTGGACAGTCAGGCAGCGATCAAGTCACTTGGGGCAGTTTGTCTGAAGTCGCGGGTGGCGCTGGATTGCCGATCATCTCTTAACGAGATGAGCGAGTATTTCAGCATCCAGATAATCTGGGTCCCGGGTCACTCGGACGTCACGGGGAACTGCAGGGCGGACGAACTAGCTAGGTACGGTACGACTCTCCAGATGCAGCCGGAAATGGTAGGTCTGGGGAGGCCTATGGCAGTGCTAAAATGGGCGCTCAGTAAAAAGGCAATCGCTTTGACAAATGAGAGGTGGATCAACACTCTCACGTGCAGGGTAGCAAAGCAAGTTTGGCCAAAACTGGACTTGCGGCGCTCCAAGGTACTAATATCCCTGGGAAGACAAGAAATAGGATTGGTCGTAGGGATAATGACAGGTCACTGCCTTTTTGGGGAGCATGCGAGAAGGCTGGGGATACAGACGAATGACTTTTGTAGAAGTTGCATGGACGAAGAGGAGGAGGAGACTTTGGAACACTTCCTATGCTCATGTCCGGCGCTATCATACAGAAGGCATAAGTATTTGGGTGTGTACGGTATGGACAGCCTTTCGGAACTCGCGGACTGTGGAGTGCGAGATTTATTACGCTATATAAATAGCTCTGGTTGGTTTCAACGGGAGTAATGGGGAGATGGGATCCTGTGGTATCACAACGGGCCATTGCTGGCCTAAGTGTGCGATAGCAGCCACTTCAACCTAACCTAACCTAACCTAGAGACGTCTTTGAAAAGGAAAAAAAAATCACACGTAGATACACGTCTTCACTTTCGAATTAATTTTTAGTTGTTAACTATATAATCAAAGATTTTTTTTATTTTTTTTCGACGGATTCACTTTTACACAAGTTTTTATTCACTTGATATTTGCACTTTTCACTAACTCACTATTAACCGAACGGCTGCGCCAATTACGTATTTCGTATTTTAAAAGTTGTTAAAAAAATTTATTTTAATTTAAATTTTTTTTATTTTTATTTTCTTAGAAATGGTTTTACAAGTTTTTTCTTTAAAATCTAAAATCGCAGTAATTTCTTTAAATCTAAATTTCTTTAACTCTAAACTTAAAATTACTAACTCATCAAATTTGCCTCGACTCGATGAACATGATTCTATGGTCACGGTAAAACAGTTTATGTTGCAGAATTGGATTTGCTGCGCTAATTGTCTTATCAATCAAGTCACGTTGTTTATCTTTTGCTTGCGTGGCAGTTTCTATGGGAACTGTAACCGTAACTATATATATATATATATATATATATATATATATGTATTTATGTATTTACGTTTGAATTATAATCGGTGTCTGCTAGCAATTGAGGGGTTGTGAGTATGTGTGTGGGCTATATAATAAAAACATGACGTGCCTATGTGCACATCGATATTTACCGAAGCATGCGTAATTGCGTACTATAAGGATTATAAGAAAAGATTTATTGCGCATGTGCATATGCATATTATATTACGCATTGAATGCGCAGGTGGAAAAGTGTATGGAAATAGTTATTTATTGTGTTTATGTGGATTTTAGTGTATGTTTCTATTATCTTTTTCTGGTTTTTGATATGGTATAATGGGTGCGTTCACCGCCCAACAAAATGTTACTAATAGTTACATTTTTTGACCACTTGTCGTTCACTGAGCACCAAGATGTGACAGTATAAAATCGACATTTTTTGACTGTAGTAGCAAGCATTGTTAGTTGATGTTGAAAAGCGATTGTTATAATTTAATGTCAAAAATAGATAAACAAAAATAAAAAATAATAACATTGATGGAAAAATTATGCCAATTTGTGGTTGACGGGAATTGTTTTAGTCAGGAGAAAGGTGTAATTTGTGTGACTAATAATGATCGTCCAATAACTCATACGAATATTTATTAATATTTGTTATATTTTTTTTTTGCTCTATACAGCAATGGAAATAATAATTTTTTTATTTGTATCACGCATTATAAATGCGCGTTATTATCTTATTAAAACACAAAATAATAGCCAAATGTAGTTTGCTCTACTGAAAAAAATTTACGATTGACAACAAATAACAAAATGAAGTTTGCTTCAAAATTTACGATTGACAGAAAATAACAACGTGTCGTTCACTGGATTTTAAAATTACACCGACTGACACCGATGTTTATTTGAAATTTCTAACATCACACCACACCGACAACAATTTTATTTTTGCAGTGAACGCAACCATTATGTTCAATTTCATTACCAATTTATAGGGTCGTTATTAACATGAGCGACATAAATTCAATACACATTTGTAAGGTTTTGCATTTGAAATTGAAATGTGCATTTAGCGAAGACACATTATAAAAAAAACTACATGCGATGTTTTATATGCATTTTTGATGTTAATTTATGAGTTCATCTTTAAATTAATTTAAGGAAATTATATAAAAATTAATTTTTGGTCGTACATTTGTCAAAGAATAAATATTTATATGGAAAAACGAGGGGTGTGTCCGAAATTCAAATTTAAATGCACATTTTTTAAAATGGGCATTTTGGGATTAAATAAAATTTCATTAAAATCATTAAATTAAATAAAATTGTACAAAACCAAATTAATAAATCGATAAATATGGTTAATTAAAGTATAAATTGACATCAAACTGATGTATTAAAAATGCACATAAAAACTACATCGCATGTAGTTTTCTAAATGTGTCTCCGCTAAATGCACATTTTCCATTTCGGACGTACCCCTGGTCTTGCATATTATATTAAATTAAACAAGCAAATTTAAACTAACGGAGAATTATAAAAATTGTGCACGGACACAAAAACCAAATATAAATCTCCAAATTCCTAATAGTAGTTCCTTCCAGTTCAATTAGAATTTAGGAAATGACGATTAACTGTCTTCAACGCAACATACATCAAAACGAAGCGGCTTGTTAGTGAAATTCTCTCTAACAATTTCCTAAAAATTATACATTTTAAGACTGAATGATTAAAACAATTTGTTTAAACACCAACCAATACTGTACAACTGTTAAAAACGGAATAATTATAGTGATACATGCTTTGTATTGCGCTCCATTTCCTCCAACTATTAAACAGTCACAATTTATATTGTTTACGAGCTCATTCACAACGCACTTTTTCGTGTGCTTAGTCATTTCGGTAATTTAATGAACCTCGCATCGCTAAACTCTCCGTATATTCGAACAAAGATGGTAAGTTTCCTTCGTGTAAGGTAGATAGTTTTTTTCTACTTATATTGGTCATACACTAGTTTGTAATATAATAGATGTTTATATCCTTATATTTAGAATCTATTACTGGCTTTACGCCGTGGATGGTGTAGTGGCGGATTAGTGTAGTACTGATTTCCCTGATAACCCAGAATGCATGAAAATGCAGTTGAATCAGGCCTGAATGGAAGCCTGATTGCTCCAGTGAAATGATATAGGACGTCGGGAAAAAATTCAGCAGTATACTAGTACATACACAGCAACTATCTCATTTTTAAATGCAATAAAGAAATATGCTAGAGTAGGACAAATCGTATTTGACTTACAATCGTTCCGAGCATTTTCAGCACATCTTCAGGCTTTATCAAAACAACTTCTTAGTCAGTGGATAAGTAGCACTACTTCAGGCCGTCATGGTGCGTACTTATTCATACCTATTTCTGGCTTTACCAAAACTACTTCTTATTCAGGTAATATGTAGCACTACTCCAGGCCGTCGGGAACAAAACTACTTATTAAGGTGATATGTAGCGTAGCACTACTTTAGGCCGTCGGGGTGCTCTTATTTATATCTACTTTATGCTATAGAGTTCAAAAGAGCTAAAGACATAAATTAATAGTAATATACATTGAAAAATTCAGTTTTTAATTTTTGTGTTCATTTAATTTCATTATTTTTATTGCATTATTTTATTCATCAATTCGTTGTAGGTTTAAGTAAGGATTTCATTTTATAGTATCTATTATAAGATTTTAAGATACATCGTCGAAGTTGATTGTGGTATTCTGTAATTCCCAGGCTACAACCGCAAGCATCTAAAATAAGATAAATAAATGATATTATTCAAAACATATAAAAATGATTTAAATTAAAAATTATACCAAATAATATTTTTGTAAATAATTTGTAGCTGGTCAACGCTTTTTTTGAAGAAACTCCTTGTACGTTGAACTCACTGTAAACGTTGTCGGTTGCGATAAATTTAAACGCTGCTTCAACCGATCCTGCATTGGTTTTAAAACGTCGAAAATACAGAGTCTTAAAAAGAAGAATTGTTTATCATTTTTATTAAATTTTAAATTTTCGTTCCAGGTAAAGAAGAACTTACCAAAGCTTGAACGAACTGCTAGTTTAGAAGACGAACCTTTACGTCGTTTAGTTCTTCAATAGCCTTTACTGGAAAAATTTGTTCTATTTCTGCCTCATTTTCATTTTTTTCTTCTCCGGTTAAGACTTGTAGCAGTTTTGCGGTACGGTTTTATTTTCGCTTATTTCTTCAATCTAATTTATTAAAAAAATGTACATGAGATAGGAGTTCATATTTTAACATATATTTTGTTTATACTTTTATATTTAATTGTTTTATTTGCTCTTTCATTAAATTTTGATTTGCGATTATAATTTGTTGATTTTTTAAAAATACCTCTTGATTTTTAAAAATTTTTAATAACACTGAAGATGTACTGTCTGAAAATGATGTACCAATAAACTAATAAGCAATGAAATGTAATAACAAGAAACCAAAATAATTATACCGTCTCCGCATCCAGTTTCTGTTAAAAAACCTTCATCTAATGTGTTAATGGTCGTCGAATATTTTTCATTGTTGGATAATAGCTGCTCATCTGTCATTTCAATGGAGCCCTCTAATTCAGAGTTCTCATTTCCCTCTTCCAGTATAGTATCTTCTTCATTTATTGGCTGAGCATTTTGTAATTCAATATAACAATCAGAAGTTGTTTGAATATTCAAATTAACTTCACGTTCATTAATTTTTTTAATATTACTAGGTGACGGACCCTCGTATATCTCATAAAGATATTTATTACTTACTATAAACTTTTTTCTGTAAAATTGAACATAATAATTAATAGATACATTAGCATAATGCAATAACATAGATAAACTTACGACTGTGGATTGGTGTAGAGGAAAGGAATCCTTCCGTTAGATTATCGCTGTTTAAATTGTTCTGGTAATTTGTGTTAGTCGGAGATGGCGGTGAATATGAATCCATGTTTGACATTAATATTATAATTTTACTAGGAGTATTACATATTAATGATGAAATTTGTTAAATTGATGAAGGATAGGAATAAGAATTACTTTATTTTCATAATTTATGGGGTAGAATTTATATGTAATATTTGATTTTGAAAATATTGATAATTCAGTTTCAAGATCAGAACACGCAACAATCCCCAATGCGATAGATGAGATTACAGGTTTCGTGAAAAAATTGGAAATCGTTTTAAATCTATAACCCGAAATTGTTTGGCGTTCTGCATGAAAGCCAAACCCTACAATTTTAAATGGAATTTTGTTATTTATAAGAATTGGCAATTTCAATATCATGTGCATCACTTCGTTCACAAGACAACATTCTAATTGCCGAGTGCAAAAGCAAAAAACAAAAATATACTGTAGAATCAACGCGATTTTTTAAAACTACAATACCGGTACATTATATATAATAAGAACTGCCTGAATTCGGTTGCTTTCCACCGAGCGAGATCATCTAGAGTTCGCGGGCTTCTAGAAAATTCTGAAGTAGTCTTATTATGTATTTCACTCAATATAAAATTTATCTCTTCAGTTTTGAAAAACGTCCCTTTAAATTTTCATCAAGTGGAAATTGCGAAACCATACCAATGCCAGCAGTCTCTAATATATTTTTATTAATTTTAAATTCCTGTGAAAAACTTTCATCGCTACGTACAGTAAAGACTTTTTGCTGGAAAGCAACCCTATTTTTGATATAAATACCTCTTTGATTACATTTCGGACAACTACTCTTTCCCGTTGGATATTGAGTTCCAGTTATAAATGATCTGGCAGGGCTATCGCATATAAAAGCCCTTATTTTAAAAATTTTAGGCTCACGAAGGTTGCTAACTTTAACACCATGTTTGTTAAGAAACATAATTTCTTCTGTCAACATTTTCAAATATTCGTTCACAGAAGTAGGCTTCGAAGTGCCTGAGAAGCAGCCAATCAGAAATGGACTTTCATTTCTAAATTGTGAAAACGAGCCTATAACGGGCCATAAAACTGATCGAGAACTTTTAAATAAATTAAGACCATCGATACTAATATCTAAGACAACAGAAAAAGCGTTTCTTAAAAACGAAAAAGTTTTAGACTCTAAATAATTTTGGATTCCAAAATGATAATATTCGCCCTCTGCTACTTTTAAAATATCTATAGACGTCCGATCAGTAAGAAGAAGTTTACGGGCACATAACGGTAAACCTTTAATGTTACATCTATGAAGGGCTTGTAAAAGATTATCAAGCAATTTATGTGTAACCATATTTTCCAAAGCCCATCGCCTTAACTCGCAAGAAATTTTGGATTCCTCATTTATAGTATCTGAGCTAATTGCGGCACTATCACTTGACATTGAATCATAATTCGAATTTGAAGTATTCTCTTCATAAACTGTCAACATTGAATTCTTCGCCTCGGACATAATTTCGAAATCTCCATCATTATTAAATTGTCTCTGATCGTCCATTTCGTCATCAATACTTTGTACGTTTGTACTGCCCTCCAATTCTTGATATCGCAAAACCTCCATTTTAAAAATATTACCCAATGCACTTATTTCGTTTGCAATAGTTTTTTTCGCCATTGCTTATAAATTTGTAACAATTATAAAATATGATAAATTAGAAAAATAAATTGTATATGGTCCATGTATACCGTTAGAAATTTTAAATTTACTAATTATACAATAAGAAATAACTTGTTATGTATATTTACCTTATAATTTCAACAAATTATATAATTTTGTTTAATTAAGTTTTCTCATTTAATTTTAATTTAAATTGATTTTTTGTTTTAGTATAATTTTGAAGTGAACGAGACTCAAACACAATTAATACTGAATCGCCAAACGTGCAAATTAAATTAGTTTTGAATAAGTAGTTTATTTATTTATTTATTTAATTATTTATTTATTGTACTTTAACAATAATTTAGTATTAAGGGAGAACACCACTGTGACCTACCATTTTCAAGTGTTTAGTTTGGTATTTTTTTTTGAGAAATGGGTTGGGTTTAGAGAAAAAAAAACTTTTAGGCTATATTTGGCATATAGCTATTTAAGTAAACAAAAAAATTTTTTTATGTAAAATAAAATACAAAATGGCGGCGCTAGAGTAGCTTTAGCAGAAGTGATTTTGCCTAGAGTCGCTCCGCTGCACGCAGTAGAAGTATCTTAAATTTGTTCCTGGAACAAAAAATAAAATATTTTCATGAAATATATTAGTTTTAGCATCGAAGTACATGAGGAAATTAAAAAAATCGAACATATAAAAAATTGAGACAAGTTTGAAGAAAAAGTTTCATTTTTCGACTATAATTTTCGTATAAAAAATTGTATATCTTTTTTAATTTTTAATGAATCAAAAAAAACTCATGTACTTCGATTTTAAATCTATTTAAGAAGCTACAGTTAAATTTTCAAGTCGATTGAACAAAAGTTGATTGAGTTCTGCTGCGTGCAGATTTCCAAAACACGTTTCGAGAAAAACGCGTTTAAAGTTTTTGGTATCAATAACTTCTCAATAAGAGCTCTCAGGAAAATGCTTGAAAACCTTCTAAAAAAATTTTTTTTCAGCTATAAACGAATTTGTATCATGTTTTTTAGGGTCTAAATAATTTTTTAAAGGCAAAAAAAAAAATCGATTTTTTGAAAATCTCACAGTGGTGTTCTCCCTTAAAAGGAAAAGCACAGATGGAAACAGAGTAAACGGAACAAAAGAACAAAAATAAAATGATGAAGCTGCTTCCATTAGGCAGAAAAACCTTTTAAATTTTTTCAAACAATTTCCATCTCATGCATACACATTCTATTTTGAGCAATAGCTCATTTACAATAAAATGTACAGCAAGAGGTGAAATAATATTAAAAATTAACAATAATAACAATAACAATAATATTAAAAATAAATTTAAAAAACTACGTATTGCCCATCAATCACGCCACTCCAAAAATTTTGACTTAAATAATTTGGCCGATCCTAAACTCTTAATTTCCAATGGAATTGAATTCCAAAGAGAAACTCCCCTAACGTAAAAGGATTTGTTTAGCGACCTACAACTATTTTTGGCCGGAATCAGGCGGAAGTTTGAGGAATGAGACCTGCTAAAAAGTAACTTCCTATAAAGATAACAAGGCTTCTTAGCTTTGAGAAGTTTAAAAATAAAAAGACAAACGCGAAATTCGTAAAAGGTAGATAAAATACATCCTAAAACAAGGCTAGAGTAGGCAGAAATATGATCGAATTTCCTAATACCAAAAATAAACCTAGTACATGCATTGAAACATCTTTGGAGAACGTTCATATTTTCCTGAAGCATACCGAATAAAACTACGTCACCATAAATAAAATGAGGAAGAAGATAAGACAAAAACATTTTTTTCCTAAACTGACTATCAGAAAATCCTACTACTTTATACAAACAACTTGTAACAGCGCGTACGTCGCCGTCACAACAATTTTGATTCTATTCTATGGTTCAACCGGTTACGCATGCGTTCGTCTTCATAACAATTTTATTTACATTTTACGGTTCAAATGATTACGCCTGAATGGTGATATTGCGGGTAATGTAGTTTGCTGTTTGTCGGTAATCGCAGTTTTTGTGAATTTTGATTTTTCCGATAGATGGGGCTGGTTGATTGACAAATTGGTACTGATTTTTTTTTCTGTTTTTAGCGGGAAAGTATTATTTTTATTATTAATTTTTTGTTGTTGTTGGAACGGGGCTATAAATTAGAGTGAATTGGGTGGTCCGGGATCAGTTTTTATTAAAAATTAAATCAGTTCAGTAATTGGATATAAATTTTAAAGAGAGTGATCTAGAAAAAAAACAGTAAATTAATTTTTAAGTTGATCATCTTTGTTTTTAAATCTCTGATTATCTCGTGAGTTCGTGGTGTGAAAATCAGAAAGATTAAATACGATAAAATAAAAAAAAAAAGGAAAAATTTGTGATCGCCATATTTTGTGCAAAATTTATGCAACAAAAATTTCGCATACAAAAAAAAAAAAACAAATCCAAACTAAATTAGTTATTAAATAATTAAGTTTGAAATTGTAAATTTGTTTAATAAAGAATATTTTAATTACGTAGTTTCTATAAAATATACAAGTTAAGTTTTGGGAGTGAAATTAATTATAAACTGCTGATTGTATTTGTATTATATAATTTGGACTTGATTTTTTTTTTTGTGTGATCGATTAGTGTGTAATTGTGTATATAATATATATAGACAAGTATTTAAAAATAATATAAAATCGATCTGGTTCAAACATTTTAAACCATTTTATTTTTTTTTATGAACACAAATTGTTTAAAGAAACAGTGCGCGGCAGTGTTGTGTGTGTGTATCTATGTGCTACCGATTAACAGAATGGAGAAATGAATACAAAAGACTTGGCAGTTAAATTTCATTCATACCCATTCTTTTAGTGAATTAATAAGTCGCACAACAAATAAGTGCATTACATATAAACTGTATATCGGTGCTCTATGATTTAAAAAGGGCATAAATGTGAGTGTAATTTTACGTAAAAAAAAAAATAATAATAATAATAAAATAACACCATTCTAAAACTGGGTGTCGAACAGTGAAACTATGAAAAGAGAAAAAAAAAAACGTAAAATAAAGAGTGAATTTTATACATGTACATGTACATAAAATCGACATTCTGGCTTCGAGAATGTACTGGAACATTTTTAATTCCCATTTGTGGGTGTGATTTTGTTTTGAAAAAAAAAGTATGACTCATCATTCAACATGATAACAATCTCCAGCATTTTCAACATACAACGCCATAGATAAGTTTTTATTTGTTATTATTTTATTTTATTATATAATTTAAATTTATTGATGTTCGCATATTTTTCATTATATACTATCAGGGTTGTGGAGTCGGAGTCGGAGTCGGGAGTTTGTCAAGTTTTAATCGATTTTTGCAGGAGTCGGAGTCGGAGTCGGATCGGACAAAATTGAGCCGACTCCGACTCCAAAAAACAAAAATAAACACTAATTCGTTTTATAACTTCATGCATGCGTAGGAATTATTTTGTTGTATATGAATGTATATAAAAACTATAACAGAAATGAGAAAACGTTACAATAAAATAGAAAGAAATAAAAAACTATTGCGCAGGGAATTAACATTTTTATATATAATAGATGATGTTCTACTGAAATATGTATTAACGTTAATACATAGTTTGCAATCCTCTGACACTTTGTTCCTTTATCTCTATATTGTTTTAAATTTTATTTTGCGATAGAGCGAAATGAGAAAGAACACTTCAGATGTAATTATATTTCTGTTGAATTTGAATGGTGATGAAATTTTTAATCTAACCTGAGCAAGAAACAACAAATTTTCGCTATTAATTGCAGCTATTCTAACAAATTTTCGTTACTTCTGTAGGAGTCGGAGTCGGAGTCGGAGTCGACTTGTAAATATTTACCGGAGTCGGAGTCGGAGTCGGAGTCGGGTATTTTTTCCCCGACTCCACAACCCTGTATACTATATATACCATACATATATAATTCTTATTATAATCTTAATTTTGGTGTAGGTTAGTTAAGGTAGTTTTAGTTTCTAGGGTTTTAGATTAGCTAGATAGAATTAAGTTATCAAAAGACTTGGATTGTTTTTTTTTTTATTTTATTTTCGGGCAATAAATTGAATATTTTACTTTGGTTTTTACACATTCAAAATTCGGTGTTATCAATTATAAGATGAGATAATAGAGAAATGTCACACTGAGGATGAGCTAGAGTGAGTGTAGGTATCGTGATGGGTAGGTAATTAGAATCATTCCCTAACGCGGTTACCCCTGATCTACGCATACTCTTGAAATCCCCACGCCCATTCCCTGATGCTTAGCCGGCAACGACCGCCAAGAGTCCCTGCGTAGGTCCAATTTTCTGATAATCCTAGCATGATTTGGAGTATAATTTCGCGTTCTTGTTAATTAATTATTTTCTTTTAAGTTTCCATTCAATATATTATATTTTTATTCGATTTTCGGTTTATTTTTGAGTTTTATTTAAATTGGATATACTCCAGGTCATGCAAAGTGTTACACACATACCAAAGCATACCAAAGACCCTCTTACTAATACTAACTAAATGGTCACCCCAAGAAAGAGTTTTATTAATAACTAAGCCTAAATCTCTAACAGTATTTGAATACCTAATTAGCGAACCCTGCAGAAAAATACCAGGAAAGGATGTAACGCTATCCCTTTGATGAGGATAACGTTAACAAGAAAAAAAAAAAAATGTTTTTTTGAATAAATCGTGAAGTTCCAGAATACGCCCTAATTCTGCCGCTAGCTCGAACGGAGAGGTAAGGTTGGTCGTGGGGTTGTATTCTGGCGTTTTACACTACACTAGGGCATGATGCGAACACTCCAACTCACAGTCACTCACCTCAAATCACATCACTCCATAATTCTCACGGCTTAGCCAATCATTATAACGAAAAACTTGTAATTCAGATTTAACAATATTTTATACATTTTATTATGAAAATTAATCAATCAATTTAAGAGCAAATAATTAAAAAAAAAAAAACATTACAAATTTATTAGGCAGTTATATAAATTCAAAATACTTTAACAATGAAATAGAAAACAAATATAACATCTTATTAAAATTTAAGTACTGTTATAAAAAAATTAGCAGCCAAATAATAGTAATATGTATAACAGTTTTACTGTTTGAGAAAAAAAAATGTATTTACGTGTTACCTTGCTGTAGTCGAAGACGAAGAAGCGCTTCCCACGTGCTCGATACGACAGGTGTTTCCTATAATGAATTGTCTCAGAAAAGAAATAAAGGAAAAACAAATTTGATATTAGTTAGCTATTGAAATTAAATAATGACTTAACGCTATAATAAGATGCAATAAATTTTACTTGCAAACATAACTATCAAAAAAACTACATAACTGATATTTAAAAAAACAAAATATAAATTTAGAACAAAAGAAAATAATATAAATTAATATAGTAATAGAATCACACTTATCCAAATGAATTTGTTGTGGATGATGTCATCTCATCATACGATATCGCCAAAAATCCAAAACCGCTATTTACCCGTTATATGTATATATCGCAAATAACAGGGATCCACATGGTCCTCTGCAATACCAACAATCACGCCAAAACTATTTCTAACGTAACCGCCTTTCAATAGCACCAATATGATAAACTGCTCGGTTGTACACTCAACAAAATGATCCGTGGCAATAAATAATCCACTCCAATTTTAATTTAATAATTTATGCAATTAAACACCACCAATTTATCGATCACTGCACAGTAATGTTTATCGAGTAATCGAATTGGAATACACAATAGTGTTTGTATTTTATTTTACTAGTTTTGGTAGAGATACTAAAAACACTACTCGATTTATCGAAAGATAACTTAATTGCCATACATGAATAATCCGCAATTATCGATATTCAAACAAAAAAAAAAATCACAGCAACAAATCACCATATACAGTCACTAAATTTTAAATTCTAATATGTATGAGAATATTGGTATAAAATACCATAAAGCTTGAGCACACAGATTTAATGGCCACTAGCTCGAAAGCGTAATTTATTACTTTTCACCACATAATTACATAAATGCTTATATTTGATAAAGATCAAGAACATAGTTTTACACACAATAGTTTCATTAATTTTTAACACCGTGTCCACATAGTAACCACATTTATTGTTTCAATTATGGCCACAAATTTCACAAATTCCATAATATTTAACTTACGATTCGTACACTTTATTTTATAATTTTTATTTTTGATTTTTATTTTAGCCAACTATCTATTGGTAAATATTTGAGTAATTCCACATTTTACCCATTACCACAGAAAATCTGCATATCCATTATTATTTATTTTTTTATATTTTATTTAGAAGTTTAACGTTTGGAATCTCGATACTTAATAATCATATTTTTTTCAGTTTGTTCCATCCACAAAATCACCTCATAACAAACCGCAATTAGCGGAGATCATAAAAATGGAAAGATCTCGTATTTTTGTTCCCCGCCAAAAAAACAAAAAAAAATTATCCCAAAACTCAATGAATTTATGACTCGTCGCATAATGTTGTGTGTACATCATTACAAACAAATAAAATAATCCATCAATCGGACCGGTGCATGTAATAAACATGACTCAATTATACATTTCATATTTATTTCCGTCACTGTAAATCATTGATTATAAAATAAAATATTTGTAATAATGTACGACAAATAAGTAGTACAGTTGACCTACAGAAATGTAATCTCATTGCGATGAGAGCCAAAAAAAATGGATCACATACATCACATACAAGGACGAGGTGTCTAACGATTTTTTATAAATTATGATCGACTGAGATTTATTCGCATTTAAAACGAGCCTATTAGAGACCGACCAACTAGCGATATTACTTAAGTCTTCATTTATCAGAGAAATATTCCTATCAATAGAACCCTGATCTAAACGACTATTTTTATAAATTTGGACGTCATCAGCGAAAATGTGAAATGAACAATGGTGAATAGAGGATTCTATGTCATTAATGTACATAGAAATCAATAGAGGACCCAGCACTGAACCCTGAGGAACGCCGGAAATTACAGGAAGGAAATCAGACAAAGAATTGTCGAAGAAAACTGCCTGAGAACGATTAGAAAGATAGTTAAAAATTAGTCTGGCAGCGGAAACCGAAAATCTAAACTGAGATAAGAGTTTGTTAAAAAGAATTCTGTGATTAATAGAATCAAAGGTCTTAGAAAAATCTAACAAAGTTAAAGAAGTCAATTCCCTATTATTCATATTACGCCTAATATCATCACATACATTTAATAACGCAGTAGAAGTGCTATGAAATTTTCTAAACCCAGATTGGAAGAAACTAATTAAACTATTGCTATTTAGATGCGATTGAATTTGAGTTTTAACAACTATCTCGAAAGCTTTAGAGAGAGAACTTAAAATGCTAATTGGCCTCAAATGGGATAGCTCTGAAGGATTACTAATCTTTGGGATGGGTATGATTTTACTTAGCTTCCACTGATCTGGATAGGAAGAGGATGTGAGAATAAAATTAAAAATATGTAACAAATATTTTGAGACGAAAGGGAAAACTCGCTTAACGAATTTTAAATTGACGTTATCCAGACCAGAAGATTCCGACTTAACATTCCAAATGGCAGACTGTAAATCCTCGAGAGAAATATTTGAAAACGAAAACGAATTAGAGGACGCATTAGAGAACAAATCGACGGTACTACTGCCCGAGTTCAAACTAGAGCAAAAATAACTATTAATATCATTGGGCTTAAACACCCCACTAGAACTACTCTTGCATCTGCCTAGGCCTAAATTACGAACATTACGCCAAAAAACCTTGGGAGGAAGGGAGGGGTAAAAAAAGTAATCGGTCGGGAACAGTAAGTATGAAACAAATAAAGTGAGACGAACGTACCGAACAATAACTGAAACGGTAATGAAAAGGAATTAGAAAAAATTGAAAAGAGGCAAGTATATCAAACCACAGCTTTCTCTTCATTTATAGAATGAGTAATCATGCCTGATTCAGTACTTATTCTGAAGCAATTAAGATTAAGATATATCGACAGGAGAAAATCATTGAGTATGTGGTAGTAACCGCTGAACTTGGGCTATAATATTTTGATTTGATAGGTATCAAATTTTAATACCTATTATATTTTATTTTATTTTATTTTAGAAGGAAAATTTTGACAGTGGATTATTTATAAATTAGTCTAGAGACGTTTTTGTATATTTTGAAATTATTCTTTTTCATTATTTTGTTTTAATTTTCTGTTTTTTATGAATATTTTACGCGGTGTAAGACCGACTACAGTCCCGTACTAAATGATAGCCGCACCCCTAATTTACGATTTATTTCATTTTAAATAAATCCTTTTAAAGTTCCTCTTTTGCAAAAATAATTCTTTTCACTTTACCAATGCGTGCTATAAATAGAAATCAGTATTCTCTGCGTGGTCATGGAGAACTTATGGAGAAGCCTCATTTAGTATGGTAATAAAAGATAGCCGCAGGTATACTTTCAAATTCTTTTGAACACTGTATCAGTATCTATTCGAGCTTTCTGGCGTGCAAATATCTTCTTGTGCCTTAAAATATTATTGTGTTAAATATTATTCCGATTTTTTTAAATGTGGGTAGAAAAAGTAGGTTGAACGAGTTTGAAAAAGGACAAATTGACGTTTTTAAAAAAAAAAAATATGATTAACCGTTTAATAGCAGAAAATATTAGTTTGAGTGAGAAGGTAGTGCGAAATTATTTAAAATTTCCGCAATTATACAGTTCGCATAAAAGTACAGGCCGGCCGGCGGCACTTACTGATAGAGAAAAACCGTCAATTTTACGAAACGCCTCTAAATTTTTTGGCATCGCGCAAGAAATTGCGTTGAAAGCTGGTGTTAATACAAAGATTTGTAATGTGCGGAACCTGTTAAGAGAGTCAGATAATATACAAATCAAAAAATTACAAAGAAAACCGCAACTGTTACCAAATCATAAAGACGCCAAATTGCGTTTCGCGAAGGAACATATGTCGTGGAAGAAAAAGTGGCAGCGCGGTTTATTTAGTGACGAAAAATATTTAATATAGATAGCCCTGATGGTTGGCAATACTATTTTCATGACCTTCGAAAAGAACCTCTTGTGCTATCGAGGCGTCAACGAGATGGACGGTTCCTGATGGTTTGGGGTGCAATTGGCTATGGAGTAAGAAGGAATCTGAACTTAATTTCCGGCCGTATTAACGCAACCGGTATAAATTCATGCTAGCCGAATCATTACCAGTTGTTGGTGCACAAATTGGCGGCCCAAACTTTATTTTCCAGAAGGATAATGCAGCGGTACACACAGCCGGGATAGTAAATGACTGGTTTACGGAGGCTCAGATACCAGTTTTGAAATGGCCAGCAAGGTCACTCGGCATTAACATCATCGAAAACATGTGGGGTGAACTCAGCAGAGTTGTGTATGCTGAAGGAACAAAGTACAGCAGAGTTCATAAACTAAAGGCATCAGTAAAACGTGAATAGGCTAATATTTCAAATGAATATGTACAAAACTTGTACAAAAGTACGCCAAATCGAATTTTCGAAATAATAAAAAACAATGGTGGAAACACAAAATATTAATGGAATAAAAAATCATTTCTATAATACGCTTTATGGCGATAAGCAAAAGTAGATGTCACTACCGCTGTGAATGTGGATTAAGCTTTCAAATTATTAAAAATCATTCGCCGAAAAAGCTTGTGAATTAAACTTTTGATAAATAAAATTATAAGAAAACCCTTAGACCATATAATATATGGACCGCTAGCGAAGTGACGTTTCCATATAAAATTGTAAAGTAGCCTGTCTCCAACATCTGCAGCGCAAAGTAACCTTGTGACCGATCCGGTAACTATAGCACGTATAATCAAAATTAGTACCCACAGATGTCACTACTAAATTAAGTAGATTTATTTAGTACCAACAGATGTCACTGCAACTTTCATCCATCATTTTGTTGTTGTTTATTTATCGATTTTCATTACGTCTCATTTTTGTTTGAATAATGTTCTAATTTTTGTGTCCGTTTTTTATATTTCGTTAATTTCTTTTTTTGCATATTTTGGTAAATGTTTTCAATTTTGTCTTTAATTCAGTGCAATTATTAATTATTTTGTGATAAAGTATTAAGTGATTTGGTGTTTTTGAAGTTATTAAGGGTTTCTTAAGAATAGACTATATAAACTTTAAAGAAATTTGTTTTGTTTTGACGTTTAAGAATTTTTCTCGTGTTTCTATATTTAAATATTTACGTTGTTTTGTGTAACTAAATATTATTTAAATTAAAATATAATTAATGGGAGGAAAACGGAAGTGCTGTGTACCGGGGTGTGATTCTGTTTCCACCAGCGGCGGCAATATATCTTTTCATCTGTGAGTATGTATTGTATTGTTAAAAAAACATAACTAAACTACCCATATATTTGACAGAATAAATGCGGTTGATGCAGTCATGTATCAGCAATGGATTGCAGCAATCGGAATAAAAAGTCATCCTAAAATGGCAATGGTATGTTCGAAACATTTCACCGACGATAGCTTCCACAGAGGTGCTGCAAGTTTCCCAAGAAAACTGAAGAAAAATGCCGTTCCGTCTATATTCCGTACAAATCAAGATATGTACTATGTAAATTCAATTATACGAGATACAGTGGGTCCGAATACTTCTAGGTATGTAGCTACTTAATGTTATTTAAAATGACAAATTGTATTAATTAATTTCGTCTTATCTTTATACAGGAATATTTCGAATAACACTCCGCCGGGTACACCAGTTCGGAATTCGGCGGTTCGCTATCCAGGAGATATCAGGGGTAATCTTGAGAACGTATCTCCAAAATCCATTATTAAGTACGTTCACATATTGAGACGTGACATTAACAAGAAAAAGCAAACAATCAAGAGGTTGGGGAAAAATAATGCACGCCAGAAACAAAAAATCCACAAATTAGAGGATTTACTGGAAAATCTTAGAAAAAAAGAAGTTATATCGGAAGAAGCTCAGAAAGTTTTACAAGTAGGTATTTTTTACAAATGTTATTATGTAATACATACAGGTGTATTTTATATTAATAATGTTAATTAATTTAAATTGTAATAATTTGTACACTTCATTAAAAATTTGAATTTCTTAAAATAATTTATTTGATCGTCCAAATTAAATTAGACTATAGGGCACAACGAAAGAAATGTTCTGTCAGCTTTATTTAGAGGAAAAGTGGCTGGCAAGTATCCACCAGAGCTTCGCAGCTTTGCCTTGACGTTGCACTTTTACAGCCCTAAAGCTTACCAGTATGTGCGGAATTTGTATAAAACAAATTTGCCATCAGCAAGCACTATTAGAAGCTGGTACTCACATACTGACTGCTCTCCTGGGTTTACAGCGGAAGCCTTGCAGATACTAAAATTAAAAAACGATATGGCCCAAGCTAAAGGGAAATCATTAGTCGCCTGCTTGATGATGGATGAAATGTCCATTCGGAAACACTTGCATTGGGACCATCATAAAAAAGCATATGTTGGTGTTGTAGATTATGGGTCATGTTTAGCAGAAACAGATGAACTTCCAATGGCTAAAGATGCTCTGGTCTTTCTTTTGAGTGGTGTTAATGAAAGGTGGAAAATACCAGTCGCTTATTTTTTGGTAAATGGCCTCAATGCATTGGAACGTGCAAATATAACCAAGGAAGTGCTGCATTTTTTACATCCGTCTGGTGTCAAAATTATCGGATTGACTTTTGACGGTCATGCTGCTAATTTAGGTATGTGCGCTTACCTGTTTGCAGATATTTATAAGGAGCAGCCTTATTTCAAGCATCCTATTGATAATCATAATATATATATTTTGTTAGATGCTTGCCATTGTCCAAAGTTGATTCGTAATACTCTTGCTAGTAAACGAATTTTATACGACGATCGAAACCGTCAAATAAAATGGGAGTATATCGAAAAACTTGTGCAGTATCAGGAAAATCTGGGTATGCACTTGGCAAACAAACTAACAAAAAAACATTTAATGTGGGATAAAAATAAAATGAATGTTAAAATTGCCGTACAGACATTAAGTGAAAGCGTCGCAATGTCTTTACAGCAATTGAATAACGAAGGCCACCCTGATTTTGTAAATTGTGAAGGTACAATCAATTTTATTTTGAAAATAAATAATGCCTTCGATAGTTTAAATTCAAGGAGTCTTTACGGTAATGGTCATAAAACGCCTATAAAGCATTCCAATTTTGAAACTATTTTTAGCTTTTATAACGAAACGATTTCATATTTACAAAAACTGAAATTACAGAACGGAAAGTATATTACTCAATCTGGGAATAAAACTGGCTTTATATGCTTTATTATAGATATGCAAAATTTCCAAAAAATATATGTAAATTTTGTTCAAAAACAAAAAGTCTTAAATTATATTTTAACATACAAATTCTCCCAAGATCATTTGGAATTATTGTTTTCTTGTATAAGATCAATGGGAGGATTTAACAATAACCCTACAGCTACCCAATTTACTTCAGCTTATAAGAAGTTACTTTTGCATAATGAGGTTAAATCATCTGTAGAAGCCAATTGTGTAGCTGTAGACGATATAAATATTTTAACAGTATCGTCAAGAAGAATTGCCTCTGAGCTACTTAACGATACTAATGAAGTGATTGATGAAATAATGGTAGATGAAATTCCAATACATTGTATTAATTCAGGTTTGGTACAACCGTTGCTTTACGTAGCTGGATTCATCGAACGCAACGTTTTAAAAAAAATTAAATGTGATATTTGTAAAAAATTATTTAATGATTGTGACCCACACAATTCATCTTTTATTACTTTAAAAACTAAGGGAAATTTGCGCTTTCCAAGAAAAGACACTGTGAAAATATGTGATGTCGTACAAAAAGTTATTAGCATCATTAAGTTAGAAAATAAATTAGTTAATAAAAACATTTATAAAATTATTACTATTAATTCATTTAAACAATTAAATATAGAAAATATTTTTAGTTCATTTAATGAACATGTACTAGATTGTGAATTTCTAGAAAATCACAAATATTATTTAATTAGGCTAATTATAGAAATTTACAGCAAAATTCTACTGTATCATAATGGTAAACAGTTCTCACTAGAGCAACATAAATCTTATGTTAGAACAAAGTTAACTAAAATTATCCATTTTATGGGTCAATAAAATAATTTTTTTGAATTAACGTTTTTTATTTTATTTATATGTAAATTTAAACTTTCAGTGACATCTGTTGGTACTAAATATATCTACTGGATTTTGTAGTGACATCTGTTGGTACTAAATATATCTACTGCATTTTGTAGTGACATCTGTTGGTACTAATTTTGATTATACGTGCTATAGTTACCGGATCGGTCACAAGGCTACTTTGCGCTGCAGATGTTGGAGACAGTTAAAAGCTATTGCTAGCGGTCCATTATATTATATGGTCTAAGAGAAAACCAATTAATTTGGCCATAAAATGTTACACGCCTATTTCTTAGAAAAAAGTTTTGTTTTGACATTTAATCCACATTCACATTACTAGTGTCACCATTTTAGTTACATAAATTAATAAAGCGTATTGTGCGTTTTATATTTATTTCCTATTACAAACAACAAAATATTGTGTGCGGCTATCTTTTACTACCATACTAAATGAGGTTTTTCCATAAATTTGCCATGACGGCCCAGAGAATAATGATTTATATTTATAACACGCATTGGTAAAGTGAAAAGTATTATTTTTGCAAAGGAAGAATTTTAAAAGAATTTATTTAAAATGAAATAAATCGTTAATTAGGAGTGCGGCTATCATTTAGTACGGGACTGTACAGTAGATGGTAGGGTAGTATCATGATACAAAGAATTAATAAGGTATGCTCAATAGATGTAATTACGCCATCCGGTGACAGAAATTTGTTTTTTATTTGTTGTTATTTCTCTATTTTATTTTGTTTTTAACACGTCACTCGGTAGTATCGTGGTGCAGCATCGAATGACGTGCTAAAAAACAAAACAAACTAGAGAAATTTGTACAAAAAATAAAAAATAAAAAACAAATTTCTGTCACCGGATGGCGTAATTACATCTATTGAGCATACCTTATTAATTCTTTGTATCATGGGGTAGTATTGTATCATACTATTTTGCTGTTATACTGTCTACGGTGTAAAGCCAGTATATGTTAATTAAATAAATAACTGTTATATGTTGAATAACAACATATTGTATATTTAACAATTTTAATGGAAAATCATTTGTTTGTAATTAATTAATTCTTTTTAATTACATTTAGCTAATTTTATATTTTAAATAAGTTAATTTTATATTGTCCTACTAATTGGTTTTGATTTAAAGTTTTTGAGGGATTAATGAGCGTGATGAGAAATTTAATTAATTAATTACTTTTACTATAGCCATTTTAACAACTAAACCATGAGGATTTCAGAGTTTAATAACTTTTAGTTTAATTTAGAAGTAGTAGTTGGTGACAATTAACAAATTTACAAAGATCTTGATTTTCAGAAATATTCGGAGTAACCCATGATGCATAGAATAAATAGGGTGTGCTTGGCAGCTGTAGTTGCGTCATCTGGTGCGTGAATTTGTTTTTTGGTTTTTGTTATTTCTCTATTTTGTTTTGTTTTTTGGCACGTCATTCGGTGGTATCGTGGTATAGCATCACGATACCACCGAGTGACGTGCTAGAGGCAGAACGGGATGTGTATCTGTAACCAATGTAACAAGGTGTTCGGTGAGGCCCGGCCATTAATAACTCCGGGAGATCTTGCTTAAAGCTTGGTCGAACACTTCAATCAATCAATCAAATCAATCAATGTGAAGAAAAGGAAAAGTATTCAGAAGACTTAGATCGCATTAGAAAAATTGTAATGAAAGAAGAAAATCGCGTACAGTTTTGTTCTTGTTACAAGAGACAAAACACAATCGAAAATGAATCGAAAGTGATGGTACAACATGTCACCCCAGCATATTATATAAAAAAAATCGTAAATATTTATAAAACCAGGTATTTTGGGTCAATTCGTATGGTAGGTACCCCACCCTCTTGAGGTACAGTCTCCAAAAGTTCTTTAAATCTCCGCCTTGACCTTAGAAACAGATCGGCGAAAAAAAATTCCAAATCGGACAAGCCGTTCTCGAGATACCACTGGTACAGACATCCAGACATCTAGACAGACGGACGGACAATTTTTTTTTTTTTGCTTTTTCGGACTTAGAGACTTTCAAAACGTCGAGAAAAATGGTTTTGGACCAACCAAATTTTTCGTAATTTTTGACAGGATTTCAATACTTTGGTGTTTTTAGACCGAAGTAATATTTACAAATGTAAACTCTGCCCATATAATAGGATAAAAAATAAAAAATTCTAAAAAAGTGATTCAAATAGCTTTGATCAATTTGTTTTTGCATTTTCGGAGACAAGCAAAGCCACCTTGATTATACCAAAGCTCCTAGATATATCGGGTTTTCCATTTGGGACTCGACAACTTTGAACTTTCACTGTGAACACACCGTTAAACCAATAACCAAACTGTCAGTGTCAAAACATTCAGTAAAGACAACATTTTCATCATGTTGAAGTACACGAACGAACAACGTTTACAAATAATTAAAATTTACTACAAAAATTCCGAGTCGGTGACTGCAACTTCAAGAGCTGTAACACCAACTTTTGGTCGTAATTATCGTCCCAGTAGACAAGCAATTCATAATCTAGTGAACAAATTTTAGTCTAAATACTCACTGCCCGATGTTCCCGTACCAGTGAGACAACGGGTTCGTCAACAAACAGAATATGCGTTATTGGTCAGGTGAAAACCCTCATGTACTTCAAACAACACAAAAAATAACTGTATGGTGTGGTTTTCATGCTGTTGGTGTCATTGGGCCGTTCTTTTCGTTGATAAAAATGACTGTCACGTTACAGTGAATGGAGATGCAACGTTACAAGTTATTTCTTTGGTCAATTGCATGAGCTATACATTAATGATATGTGGTTTCAACAAGACGGTGCGACATGCCACACAGTGGGTCTAAAAATCGACTTAATGAAATCTAAATTCGATGAACATGTTATTCGTGTGATTTAACACCTCCAGACTTTTTTTTTATGGGGCTACGTTAAATCATTGGTCTATGCCAACAAACCGACGTCGTTAGAGGAGCTCAGAGCCAATATTGAAGAGAAATAGCGGCCGTTTCCGTCGAAATGTGTGGCCAAGTCATCGAAAGTTGGGTTCAACGGATCGAACCATGCAAACGTTCCCGTGGTAGACATATGAACGATGTCGAATTCCATACATAAATGTTTTGATTGTACTTTTTGAGCCAATAATAACATTTTTGAGATATCTCAAATGGTTTGCGTTTTATTTAAAAAAAAAAAAGTTGTCAAGTCCTCAAGGACTAACGCATAGGACTAGCCCATAATTGGCTAACCAGCGAATCAGTAAGAATCCTTACAGAATTTGACGAAATTATTTCCTTACAGAATATTTGACATATCGGCCACCGAATCCGTAACAACTGACAAATACAGTATTTAAATTGTAATGTGAATATCAAAATTTATTATTTTTAAGAAAAGTATGCTTTGGAAATTTTGATGTATTCTGACATTTGTTTGTGAAGCTTCTGTTAATTTCTAAAAATGGTTTTGTGCTAGTTTTTGTGTTTCTCATTATTAAAATTTCTTAAAAATGCGTTGCGCTGTTTTTGGTTGTAATGAAAACAATGACAAAAAGAAAAAAGGAAGTAAAATATCCTATTATTCGTTCCCGAAAGAAAAAACTTTACGGAACAAATGGATATTTTTATGCTGGAGAAAAGATAAATTTAATGTCGATAATGCTCGAATTTGTTCGAAACATTTTACACTCGAAGATCTAGCTGTGGACCCTTTGTATGTTCAATATAGGATCAACGTAATAAGGAAATTGAAACCAAACGTAGTGCCATCGCTCTTATTGCCTTGTGTGAAAAGTACGGTAAAATTGGCAAGTTCACGCAATGCAAGATTGCAGAAGCGAAGTTTTCAATCAAGGTGAATTGAAGTGACTTTTATTTAAAACGTTCATTGTTTTGTATAACATTATTTTTATTGATTAGCTCGACTGAAACTACTTTAGACAACAGCAGTCTTCAAGCTGGTGTCGATCATGTTGAATTGGCAATGAATTTAAGAAACGATTCTTATGAAATGGACAATGATCAGGCCGAGTCAACAAATGCAATAGATGAAGCTATTAAAGCAAAACAAAATACATTTCCATGGCCGCTTCCCGGATGTACCATGGATTGGTGTGGTATACAAACAGAAGCAACTATTAAACCTAACTATTATTAACTATTATGTGTATGTATCGTGAATGTATCCTTCATATTTTTAAATAAATTATTAAAGAAAACTGAAAATGAAATATTTCCAAAGTAATCAAATTACAGCACAACGAATAAACTTAATATTAATTCACTTTAATTTAATAGGTGCCACTGCGATATGGTTGATTCGAGCGACCGCCCATCTTGAATAATTCGGTAGATACGAATTTTGGTATTTTATGTTTTTCATTCCTCTTTGCGTTCTGTTACCAGGGTTGGGATGTTCTAACCATCCATACACCAGGCGACCAAAGTTTAAAATTTATTAAACTAATAAAATCTTCTTTATCAAATTTGCAATTGATGTAGCATTTAAATTGATCGTCAGTAACTGATGAATGAATTCGGCTTATAAAGATCCATCGTCTGGGTTTCACAATGCATATTAAATTTGTATCATTTGCAGATGATATCGGGTATTGAGAGAAGCGTGTGAATCATAACTGATAATATCTGCATCCTTAGAATCAACTGGGGTTTCTAATATACCATTACGTCATCCTGCTGCTTTTTCCGAATTTCAAGTACTGTTCGAATGTTATACTATTATTAATAATTGGAACTATAGTAAGAATTCTAACTTATTAATTGTTGTGTCTTTAACTAAACAACATATGCAAGATTAATAATAAATTCAATTAAATTCTTTAACTATTAGTACTTGCAATTTGAATACAGTGACAAAGACTAACTGTCGTACATCTGGAGAGAGACAGATATCTATATGATGAGATGGCAATAGTTTCAATGCTGCCAACATCTCCCCCTAATTTAATTCAAACCCTTCCAGTCATCGAGGAATTTTTCGCTCTCTGTGTGGTCGACGAACCAGAGTAGCTGGATGTTGCTCATTGATTTGTTGCATGTCAACCGCGCCTTCATATAAAGATTCGTCCTGAGGATTTGAAGCTGAATCAGTGGAACACTCAGCCAGAAGCCTGTCAAGTCAAAGTGATAATTCCGATCCAGAATCAGATGAGGCTGACGGTTCTTCACAACGGTCGAGATCGAATTTGATTTGCGTGTGAATGGACAATTCGGATAGAGTTTTTTAACTTGACACGTTAGATTACATTTCCCAGTCGTTCCTTGACGATTGTAAACTGCCAGCGATACTTGTTGTTGTAGTACACCTTGACATCGACTAAGTCATTGACATTGAACTGACGATTCTTACCGCTATGTTGCTTGTTGAATTATTCATTCTGTTTCTGCTTAAGATCATCGTGATTAATCTTTAAATGTTCAGATGGTTTTAACAGATCGAATGTTGTTCACATTGGCCGTTCAAGTATTATCACGGCTGGTGATTTTTGCAATGGTCTGTTAGGAGACAAGAATATTTGTAGGGCTTCCATGATACCTCCGTCCCGTTGATTTTTATTGACCGATCTATTGAGTGTATCGACGAAACGTTCTGCCTGCCCATTTGATTGTGGATGGAATGGGGCGGTACGCAGGTGTTCGGTGCCATTCGACTTACAAACCACTTTAAAATAATCAAGCCGAGACCTATTTTTAGAGGTATCAAAATCCGTAATCGGAGCACAATTGCAGATTTTGGATTTTGATGGCTGGGAATCGGCTGATCTATAGTAAGGTGATTTTCAAAAAAATTGAAATAATCAAGCAATCTAATTGGGCGTTGGTACAACAATTACACGTCCCGAGACCTATCTTTAGAGGTATCAAAATCCGTAATCGGAGCACAATTGCAGATTTTGGATTTTGATGGCTGGGAATCGGCTGATCTATAGTAAGGTGATTTTCAAAAAAATTGAAATAATCAAGCAATATAATTGGGCGTTGGTACAACAATTACACGTCGATTAATTAAACTAATATTCTGACAAATTATATGCGATTAAGCGCAGGTAGTCCATCTTAGAATAATTTTGTTTTTTGGCCATGATTGTCCTGATTTTCTTCTCACGTTGAACCAGAGAATTTTTCGTTGGCCAAGTATGACCGGCTGCGTGCTTGTCATCCTGAAATGCAGCATAAATATGTTCTTTCCGTAGGTGCCCAACTAGGAAGTATGTTCCGACGTGTGATTTTCCAGTGATTATCTGAAGTCATCGATGCCACGTTGTTAGTGATCCGCGGCAGACTCTCACAAGTTTGACCATACACAGACCAAAAATGTGGTGCATAGCACGGAGGTTTGTTGATTCGCTTATCAGGTAGAAAATAGTTATTGCCAAACCAGACAACAATCTTTCGCATGAGTGTATCAACGTGCTTTAATAGTTCTTTAAAAAAGTCTGAAATTTCGTCAGGATGAATAAACGCTAAGGCCCGGATCATTCGAATATTAAGTGCCACAGTTTCGTTTGTCCCGCAAATTCTTGTAAAACTTTCTTTCTGTACGCGGCGCCAAATAATTTGGACCAAATGAAAATAGCAACCACGGAACCGTGTATCCGGAAACACTTTAAGGCTGTGAGGTTGAAGTCTTTTCAAAATCAGGCAGTACTAATTTAGGCTTCAAATCCACGAGTTCGCAAGAAACTTTCAATATTTCGTAAATCAGTTGATCATAACACTTCCGCGACTTTGACGTCATCAAACAGAAAAGAGACGGTAAATATACAATTAAACAACATCAAATGTGCTTATTGAAAATCACCTGAACTATAGCCCACAAAATCAGAGCTGCAAAATCGAAAATCTGCAATTGTGCTCCGATTCCGATGATTGATACCTCTATCAATAGGTGTTGAGAACTGTAATTGTCATGCCAACGGGTATTTGGATCGTTGGAATATTTCTACACATTTTGTAGAAAATTCAATTTTATTGAAAATCACCTGAACTATAGCCCACAAAATCAGAGCTGCAAAATCGAAAATCTGCAATTGTGCTCCGATTCCGATGATTGATACCTCTATCAATAGGTGTTGAGACCTGTAATTGTCATGTCAACGGGTATTTGGATCGTTGGAATATTTCTACACATTTTGTAGAAAATTCAATTTTATTGAAAATCACCTGAACTATAGCCCACAAAATCAGAGCTGCAAAATCGAAAATCTGCAATTGTGCTCCGATTCCGATGATTGATACCTCGATCAATAGGTGTTGAGACCTGTAATTGCCATGCCAACAGGCATTTGGATGGCTCGAATATCTCTCCTCATTTTGTAGAAAATTCAATTTTATTGAAAATCACCTGAACTATAACCCACAAAATCTGAGCTCCAAAATCGAAAATCTGCAATTGTGCTTCGATTCCGATGATTGATACCTCTATCAATAGGTGTTGAGACCTGTAATTGCCATGCCAACGGGTATTTGGATCGCTAGAATATTTCTACACATTTTGTAGAAAATTCAATTCTATTGAAAATCACCTAAACTATAGCCCACAAAATCAGAGCTCCAAAATCGAAAATCTGCAATTGTGCTCCGATTCCGATGATTGATACCTCTATCAATAGGTGTTGAGACCTGTAATTGTCATGCCAACGGGTATTTGGATCGCTAGAATATTTCTACACATTTTGTAGAAAATTCAATTTTATTGAAAATCACCTGAACTATAGCCCACAAAATCTGAGCTACAAAATCGAAAATCTGCAATTGTGCTTCGATTCCGATGATTGATACCTCTATCAATAGGTGTTGAGACCTGTAATTGCCATGCCAACGGGTATTTGGATCGCTAGAATATTTCTACACATTTTGTAGAAAATTCAATTTTATTGAAAATCATCTGAACTATAGCCCACAAACTCAGAGCTGCAAAATTGAAAATCTGCAATTGTGCTCCGATTCCGATGATTGATACCTCTATCAATAGGTGTTGAGACCTGTAATTGCCATGCCAAAGGGTATTTAGATCGTTGGAATATTTCTACACATTTTATAGAAAATTCAATTTTATTGAAAATCACCTGAACTATAGCCCACAAAATCAGAGCTACAAAATCGAAAATCTGCAATTGTGCTCCGATTCCGATGATTGATACCTCTATCAATAGGTGTTGAGACCTGTAATGGTCATGCCAACAGGCATTTGGATGGCTCGAATATTTCTCCACATTTTGTAGAAAATTCAATTTTATTGGAAATCACCTGAACTATAGCCCACAAAATCTGAGCTACAAAATCGAAAATTTGCAATTGTGCTTCGATTCCGATGATTGATACCTCTATCAATAGGTGTTGAGACCTGTAATTGCCATGCCAACGGGTATTTGGATCGCTAGAATATTTCTACACATTTTGTAGAAAATTCAATTTTATTGAAAATAACCTGAACTATAGCCCACAAAATCAGAGCTCCAAAATCGAAAATCTGCAATTGTGCTCCGATTCCGATGATTGATACCTCTATCAATAGGTGTTGAGACCTGTAATTGCCATGCCAACAGGCATTTGGATGGCTCGAATATTTCTCCACATTTTGTAGAAAATTCAATTTTATTGAAAATCACCTGAACTATAGCCCACAAAATCTGAGCTACAAAATCGAAAATCTGCAATTGTGCTTCGATTCCGATGATTGATACCTCTATCAATAGGTGTTGAGACCTGTAATTGCCATGCCAACGGGTATTTGGATCGCTAGAATATTTCTACACATTTTGTAGAAAATTCAATTTTATTGAAAATCACCTGAACTATAGCCCATAAAATCAGAGCTCCAAAATCGAAAATCTGCAATTGTGCTCCGATTCCGATGATTGATACCTCTATCAATAGGTGTTGAGACCTGTAATTGTCATGCCAACGGGTATTTGGATCGCTGGAATATTTCTACACATTTTATAGAAAATTCAATTTTATTGAAAATCACCTGAACTATAGCCCACAAAATCAGAGCTGCAAAATCGAAAATCTGCAATTGTGCTCCGATTCCGATGATTGATACCTCTATCAATAGGTGTTGAGACCTGTAATTGTCATGCCAACGGGTATTTGGATCGTTGGAATATTTCTACACATTTTGTAGAAAATTCAATTTTATTGAAAATCACCTGAACTATAGCCCACAAAATCAGAGCTGCAAAATCGAAAATCTGCAATTGTGCTCCGATTCCGATGATTGATACCTCTATCAATAGGTGTTGAGACCTGTAATTGCCATGCCAACAGGCATTTGGATGGCTCGAATATCTCTCCTCATTTTGTAGAAAATTCAATTTTATTGAAAATCACCTGAACTATAACCCACAAAATCTGAGCTCCAAAATCGAAAATCTGCAATTGTGCTTCGATTCCGATGATTGATACCTCTATCAATAGGTGTTGAGACCTGCAATTGCCATGCCAACGGGTATTTGGATCGCTAGAATATTTCTACACATTTTGTAGAAAATTCAATTCTATTGAAAATCACCTGAACTATAGCCCACAAAATCTGAGCTACAAAATCGAAAATCTGCAATTGTGCTTCGATTCCGATGATTGATACCTCTATCAATAGGTGTTGAGACCTGTAATTGCCATGCCAACGGGTATTTGGATCGCTAGAATATTTCTACACATTTTGTAGAAAATTCAATTTTATTGAAAATCATCTGAACTATAGCCCACAAACTCAGAGCTGCAAAATTGAAAATCTGCAATTGTGCTCCGATTCCGATGATTGATACCTCTATCAATAGGTGTTGAGACCTGTAATTGCCATGCCAAAGGGTATTTAGATCGTTGGAATATTTCTACACATTTTATAGAAAATTCAATTTTATTGAAAATCACCTGAACTATAGCCCACAAAATCAGAGCTACAAAATCGAAAATCTGCAATTGTGCTCCGATTCCGATGATTGATACCTCTATCAATAGGTGTTGAGACCTGTAATGGTCATGCCAACAGGCATTTGGATGGCTCGAATATTTCTCCACATTTTGTAGAAAATTCAATTTTATTGAAAATCACCTGAACTATAGCCCACAAAATCTGAGCTACAAAATCGAAAATCTGCAATTGTGCTCCGATTCCGATGATTGATACCTCTATCAATAGGTGTTGAGACCTGTAATTGTCATGCCAACGGGTATTTGGATCGCTGGAATATTTCTACACATTTTATAGAAAATTCAATTTTATTGAAAATCACCTGAACTATAGCCCACAAAATCAGAGCTGCAAAATCGAAAATCTGCAATTGTGCTCCGATTCCGATGATTGATACCTCTATCAATAGGTGTTGAGACCTGTAATTGTCATGCCAACGGGTATTTGGATCGCTGGAATATTTCTACACATTTTATAGAAAATTCAATTTTATTGAAAATCACCTGAACTATAGCCCACAAAATCAGAGCTACAAAATCGAAAATCTGCAATTGTGCTTCGATTCCGATGATTGATACCTCTATCAATAGGTGTTGAGACCTGTAATTGCCATGCCAACGGGTATTTGGATCGCTAGAATATTTCTACACATTTTGTAGAAAATTCAATTTTATTGAAAATCACCTGAACTATAGCCCACAAAATCAGAGCTACAAAATCGAAAATCTGCAATTGTGCTCCGATTCCGATGATTGATACCTCTATCAATAGGTGTTGAGACCTGTAATGGTCATGCCAACAGGCATTTGGATGGCTCGAATATTTCTCCACATTTTGTAGAAAATTCAATTTTATTGAAAATCACCTGAACTATAGCCCACAAAATCTGAGCTACAAAATCGAAAATTTGCAATTGTGCTTCGATTCCGATGATTGATACCTCTATCAATAGGTGTTGAGACCTGTAATTGCCATGCCAACGGGTATTTGGATCGCTAGAATATTTCTACACATTTTGTAGAAAATTCAATTTTATTGAAAATAACCTGAACTATAGCCCATAAAATCAGAGCTCCAAAATCGAAAATCTGCAATTGTGCTCCGATTCCGATGATTGATACCTCTATCAATAGGTGTTGAGACCTGTAATTGCCATGCCAACAGGCATTTGGATGGCTCGAATATTTCTCCACATTTTGTAGAAAATTCAATTTTATTGAAAATCACCTGAACTATAGCCCACAAAATCTGAGCTACAAAATCGAAAATCTGCAATTGTGCTTCGATTCCGATGATTGATACCTCTATCAATAGGTGTTGAGACCTGTAATTGCCATGCCAACGGGTATTTGGATCGCTAGAATATTTCTACACATTTTGTAGAAAATTCAATTTTATTGAAAATCACCTGAAATATAGCCCATAAAATCAGAGCTACAAAATCGAAAATCTGCAATTGTGCTCCGATTCCGATGATTGATACCTCTATCAATAGGTGTTGAGACCTGTAATTGCCATGCCAACGGGTATTTGGATCGCTAGAATATTTCTACACATTTTGTAGAAAATTCAATTTTATTGAAAATCACCTGAACTATAGCCCACAAAATCAGAGCTACAAAATCGAAAATCTGCAATTGTGCTCCGATTCCGATGATTGATACCTCTATCAATAGGTGTTGAGACCTGTAATGGTCATGCCAACAGGCATTTGGATGGCTCGAATATTTCTCCACATTTTGTAGAAAATTCAATTTTATTGAAAATCACCTGAACTATAGCCCACAAAATCTGAGCTACAAAATCGAAAATTTGCAATTGTGCTTCGATTCCGATGATTGATACCTCTATCAATAGGTGTTGAGACCTGTAATTGCCATGCCAACGGGTATTTGGATCGCTAGAATATTTCTACACATTTTGTAGAAAATTCAATTTTATTGAAAATAACCTGAACTATAGCCCACAAAATCAGAGCTCCAAAATCGAAAATCTGCAATTGTGCTCCGATTCCGATGATTGATACCTCTATCAATAGGTGTTGAGACCTGTAATTGTCATGCCAACGGGTATTTGGATCGCTGGAATATTTCTACACATTTGATAGAAAATTCAATTTTATTGAAAATCACCTGAACTATAGCCCACAAAATCAGAGCTACAAAATCGAAAATCTGCAATTGTGCTTCGATTCCGATGATTGATACCTCTATCAATAGGTGTTGAGACCTGTAATTGCCATGCCAACGGGTATTTGGATCGCTAGAATATTTCTACACATTTTGTAGAAAATTCAATTTTATTGAAAATCACCTGAACTATAGCCCACAAAATCAGAGCTACAAAATCGAAAATCTGCAATTGTGCTCCGATTCCGATGATTGATACCTCTATCAATAGGTGTTGAGACCTGTAATGGTCATGCCAACAGGCATTTGGATGGCTCGAATATTTCTCCACATTTTGTAGAAAATTCAATTTTATTGAAAATCACCTGAACTATAGCCCACAAAATCTGAGCTACAAAATCGAAAATTTGCAATTGTGCTTCGATTCCGATGATTGATACCTCTATCAATAGGTGTTGAGACCTGTAATTGCCATGCCAACGGGTATTTGGATCGCTAGAATATTTCTACACATTTTGTAGAAAATTCAATTTTATTGAAAATAACCTGAACTATAGCCCACAAAATCAGAGCTCCAAAATCGAAAATCTGCAATTGTGCTCCGATTCCGATGATTGATACCTCTATCAATAGGTGTTGAGACCTGTAATTGCCATGCCAACAGGCATTTGGATGGCTCGAATATTTCTCCACATTTTGTAGAAAATTCAATTTTATTGAAAATCACCTGAACTATAGCCCACAAAATCTGAGCTACAAAATCGAAAATCTGCAATTGTGCTTCGATTCCGATGATTGATACCTCTATCAATAGGTGTTGAGACCTGTAATTGCCATGCCAACGGGTATTTGGATCGCTAGAATATTTCTACACATTTTGTAGAAAATTCAATTTTATTGAAAATCACCTGAACTATAGCCCATAAAATCAGAGCTACAAAATCGAAAATCTGCAATTGTGCTTCGATTCCGATGATTGATACCTCTATCAATAGGTGTTGAGACCTGTAATTGCCATGCCAACGGGTATTTGGATCGCTAGAATATTTCTACACATTTTGTAGAAAATTCAATTTTATTGAAAATCACCTGAACTATAGCCCACAAAATCAGAGCTACAAAATCGAAAATCTGCAATTGTGCTCCGATTCCGATGATTGATACCTCTATCAATAGGTGTTGAGACCTGTAATTGCCATGCCAACGGGTATTTGGATCGCTAGAATATTTCTACACATTTTGTAGAAAATTCAATTTTATTGAAAATCACCTGAACTATAGCCCATAAAATCAGAGCTCCAAAATCGAAAATCTGCAATTGTGCTCCGATTCCGATGATTGATACCTCTATCAATAGGTGTTGAGACCTGTAATTGCCATGCCAAAGGGTATTTAGATCGTTGGAATATTTCTACACATTTTATAGAAAATTCAATTTTATTGAAAATCACCTGAACTATAGCCCACAAAATCAGAGCTACAAAATCGAAAATCTGCAATTGTGCTCCGATTCCGATGATTGATACCTCTATCAATAGGTGTTGAGACCTGTAATTGCCATGCCAACGGGTATTTGGATCGCTAGAATATTTCTACACATTTTGTAGAAAATTCAATTTTATTGAAAATCACCTGAACTATAGCCCACAAAATCAGAGCTGCAAAATCGAAAATCTGCAATTGTGCTCCGATTCCGATTATTGATACCTCTATCAATAGGTGTTGAGACCTGTAATTGCCATGCCAACGGGTATTTGGATCGTTGGAATATTTCTACACATTTTGTAGAAAATTCAATTTTATTGAAAATCACCTGAACTATAGCTCACAAAATCAGAGCTGCAAAATCGAAAATCTGCAATTGTGCTCCGATTCCGATGATTGATACCTCTATCAATAGGTGTTGAGACCTGTAATTGTCATGCCAACGGGTATTTGGATCGTTGGAATATTTCTACACATTTTGTAGAAAATTCAATTTTATTGAAAATCACCTGAACTATAGCCCACAAAATCTGAGCTACAAAATCGAAAATCTACAATTGTGCTTCGATTCCGATGATTGATACCTCTATCAATAGGTGTTGAGACATGTAATTGCCATGCCAACGGGTATTTGGATCGCTAGAATATTTCTACACATTTTGTAGAAAATTCAATTTTATTGAAAATCACCTGAACTATAGCCCACAAAATCAGAGCTCCAAAATCGAAAATCTGCAATTGTGCTCCGATTCCGATGATTGATACCTCTATCAATAGGTGTTGAGACCTGTAATTGCCATGCCAACGGGTATTTAGATTGCTAGAATATTTCTACACATTTTGTAGAAAATTCAATTTTATTGAAAATCACCTGAACTATAGCCCACAAAATCAGAGCTGCAAAATCGAAAATCTGCAATTGTGCTCCGATTCCGATTATTGATACCTCTATCAATAGGTGTTGAGACCTGTAATTGTCATGCCAACGGGTATTTGGATCGTTGGAATATTTCTACACATTTTGTAGAAAATTCAATTTTATTGAAAATCACCTGAACTATAGCCCACAAAATCAGAGCTGCAAAATCGAAAATCTGCAATTCTGCTCCGATTCCGATGATTGATACCTCTATCAATAGGTGTTGAGACCTGTAATTGTCATGCCAACGGGTATTTGGATCGCTAGAATATTTCTACACATTTTGTAGAAAATTCAATTTTATTGAAAATCACCTGAACTATAGCCCACAAAATCTGAGCTACAAAATCGAAAATCTGCAATTGTGCTTCGATTCCGATGATTGATACCTCTATCAATAGGTGTTGAGACCTGTAATTGCCATGCCAACGGGTATTTAGATTGCTAGAATATTTCTACACATTTTGTAGAAAATTCAATTTTATTGAAAATCACCTGAACTATAGCCCACAAAATCAGAGCTGCAAAATCGAAAATCTGCAATTGTGCTCCGATTCCGATGATTGATACCTCTATCAATAGGTGTTGAGACCTGTAATTGCCATGCCAACGGGTATTTGGATCGCTAGAATATTTCTACACATTTTGTAGAAAATTCAATTTTATTGAAAATCACCTGAACTATAGCCCACAAAATCAGAGCTGCAAAATCGAAAATCTGCAATTGTGCTCCGATTCCGATGATTGATACCTCTATCAATAGGTGTTGAGACATGTAATTGTCATGCCAACGGGTATTTGGATCGTTGGAATATTTCTACACATTTTGTAGAAAATTCAATTTTATTGAAAATCACCTGAACTATAGCCCACAAAATCTGAGCTACAAAATCGAAAATCTGCAATTGTGCTTCGATTCCGATGATTGATACCTCTATCAATAGGTGTTGAGACCTGTAATTGCCATGCCAACGGGTATTTGGATCGCTAGAATATTTCTACACATTTTGTAGAAAATTCAATTTTATTGAAAATCACCTGAACTATAGCCCACAAAATCAGAGCTCCAAAATCGAAAATCTGCAATTGTGCTCCGATTCCGATGATTGATACCTCTATCAATAGGTGTTGAGACCTGTAATTGCCATGCCAACGGGTATTTAGATTGCTAGAATATTTCTACACATTTTGTAGAAAATTCAATTTTATTGAAAATCACCTGAACTATAGCCCACAAAATCAGAGCTGCAAAATCGAAAATCTGCAATTGTGCTCCGATTCCGATGATTGATACCTATATCAATAGGTGTTGAGACCTGTAATTGCCATGCCAACGGGTATTTGGATCGCTGGAATATTTCTACACATTTTATAGAAAATTCAATTTTATTGAAAATCACCTGAACTATAGCCCACAAAATCAGAGCTCCAAAATCGAAAATCTGCAATTGTGCTCCGATTCTGATGATTGATACCTCTATCAATAGGTGTTGAGACCTGTAATTGCCATGCCAAAGGGTATTTAGATTGTTAGAATATTTCTACACATTTTGTAGAAAATTCAATTTTATTGAAAATCACCCGAACTATAGCCCACAAAATCAGAGCTGCAAAATCGAAAATCTGCAATTGTGCTCCGATTCCGATGATTGATACCTCTATCAATAGGTGTTGAGACCTGTAATTGCCATGCCAACGGTTATTTGGATCGCTAGAATATTTCTACACATTTTGTAGAAAATTCAATTTTATTGAAAATCACCTGAACTATAGCCCACAAAATCAGAGCTCCAAAATCGAAAATCTGCAATTGTGCTCCGATTCCGATGATTGATACCTCTATCAATAGGTGTTGAGACCTGTAATTGCCATGCCAACGGGTATTTGGATCGCTGGAATATTTCTACACATTTTATAGAAAATTCAATTTTATTGAAAATCACCTGAACTATAGCCCACAAAATCAGAGCTGCAAAATCGAAAATCTGCAATTGTGCTCCGATTCCGATGATTGATACCTCTATCAATAGGTGTTGAGACCTGTAATTGTCATGCCAACGGGTATTTGGATCGTTGAAATATTTCTACACATTTTGTAGAAAATTCAATTTTATTGAAAATCACCTGAACTATAGCCCACAAAATCTGAGCTACAAAATCGAAAATCTGCAATTGTGCTTCGATTCCGATGATTGATACCTCTATCAATAGGTGTTGAGACCTGTAATTGCCATGCCAACGGGTATTTGGATCGCTAGAATATTTCTACACATTTTGTAGAAAATTCAATTTTATTGAAAATCACCTGAACTATAGCCCACAAAATCAGAGCTCCAAAATCGAAAATCTGCAATTGTGCTCCGATTCCGATGATTGATACCTCTATCAATAGGTGTTGAGACCTGTAATTGCCATGCCAACGGGTATTTAGATTGCTAGAATATTTCTACACATTTTGTAGAAAATTCAATTTTATTGAAAATCACCTGAACTATAGCCCACAAAATCAGAGCTGCAAAATCGAAAATCTGCAATTGTGCTCCGATTCCGATGATTGATACCTCTATCAATAGGTGTTGAGACCTGTAATTGCCATGCCAACGGGTATTTGGATCGCTAGAATATTTCTACACATTTTATAGAAAATTCAATTTTATTGAAAATCACCTGAACTATAGCCCACAAAATCAGAGCTACAAAATCGAAAATCTGCAATTGTGCTTCGATTCCGATGATTGATACCTCTATCAATAGGTGTTGAGACCTGTAATTGCCATGCCAACGGGTATTTGGATCGCTAGAATATTTCTACACATTTTGTAGAAAATTCAATTTTATTGAAAATAACCTGAACTATAGCCCACAAAATCAGAGCTCCAAAATCGAAAATCTGCAATTGTGCTCCGATTCCGATGATTGATACCTCTATCAATAGGTGTTGAGACCTGTAATTGCCATGCCAACAGGCATTTGGATGGCTCGAATATTTCTCCACATTTTGTAGAAAATTCAATTTTATTGAAAATCACCTGAACTATAGCCCACAAAATCTGAGCTACAAAATCGAAAATTTGCAATTGTGCTTCGATTCCGATGATTGATACCTCTATCAATAGGTGTTGAGACCTGTAATTGCCATGCCAACGGGTATTTGGATCGCTAGAATATTTCTACACATTTTGTAGAAAATTCAATTTTATTGAAAATAACCTGAACTATAGCCCACAAAATCAGAGCTCCAAAATCGAAAATCTGCAATTGTGCTCCGATTCCGATGATTGATACCTCTATCAATAGGTGTTGAGACCTGTAATTGCCATGCCAACAGGCATTTGGATGGCTCGAATATTTCTCCACATTTTGTAGAAAATTCAATTTTATTGAAAATCACCTGAACTATAGCCCACAAAATCTGAGCTACAAAATCGAAAATCTGCAATTGTGCTTCGATTCCGATGATTGATACCTCTATCAATAGGTGTTGAGACCTGTAATTGCCATGCCAACGGGTATTTGGATCGCTAGAATATTTCTACACATTTTGTAGAAAATTCAATTTTATTGAAAATCACCTGAACTATAGCCCATAAAATCAGAGCTCCAAAATCGAAAATCTGCAATTGTGCTCCGATTCCGATGATTGATACCTCTATCAATAGGTGTTGAGACCTGTAATTGCCATGCCAAAGGGTATTTAGATCGTTGGAATATTTCTACACATTTTATAGAAAATTCAATCTTATTGAAAATCACCTGAACTATAGCCCACAAAATCAGAGCTCCAAAATCGAAAATCTGCAATTGTGCTCCGATTCCGATGATTGATACCTCTATCAATAGGTGTTGAGACCTGTAATTGCCATGCCAACGGGTATTTGGATCGCTAAAATATTTCTACACATTTTGTAGAAAATTCAATTTTATTGAAAATCACCTGAACTATAGCCCACAAAATCAGAGCTGCAAAATCGAAAATCTGCAATTGTGCTCCGATTCCGATTATTGATACCTCTATCAATAGGTGTTGAGACCTGTAATTGTCATGCCAACGGGTATTTGGATCGTTGGAATATTTCTACACATTTTGTAGAAAATTCAATTTTATTGAAAATCACCTGAACTATAGCCCACAAAATCAGAGCTGCAAAATCGAAAATCTGCAATTGTGCTCCGATTCCGATGATTGATACCTCTATCAATAGGTGTTGAGACCTGTAATTGCCATGCCAACGGGTATTTGGATCGCTAGAATATTTCTACACATTTTATAGAAAATTCAATTTTATTGAAAATCACCTGAACTATAGCCCACAAAATCAGAGCTACAAAATCGAAAATCTGCAATTGTGCTTCGATTCCGATGATTGATACCTCTATCAATAGGTGTTGAGACCTGTAATTGCCATGCCAACGGGTATTTGGATCGCTAGAATATTTCTACACATTTTGTAGAAAATTCAATTTTATTGAAAATAACCTGAACTATAGCCCACAAAATCAGAGCTCCAAAATCGAAAATCTGCAATTGTGCTCCGATTCCGATGATTGATACCTCTATCAATAGGTGTTGAGACCTGTAATTGCCATGCCAACAGGCATTTGGATGGCCTGAATATTTCTCCACATTTTGTAGAAAATTCAATTTTATTGAAAATCACCTGAACTATAGCCCACAAAATCTGAGCTACAAAATCGAAAATTTGCAATTGTGCTTCGATTCCGATGATTGATACCTCTATCAATAGGTGTTGAGACCTGTAATTGCCATGCCAACGGGTATTTGGATCGCTAGAATATTTCTACACATTTTGTAGAAAATTCAATTTTATTGAAAATAACCTGAACTATAGCCCACAAAATCAGAGCTCCAAAATCGAAAATCTGCAATTGTGCTCCGATTCCGATGATTGATACCTCTATCAATAGGTGTTGAGACCTGTAATTGCCATGCCAACAGGCATTTGGATGGCTCGAATATTTCTCCACATTTTGTAGAAAATTCAATTTTATTGAAAATCACCTGAACTATAGCCCACAAAATCTGAGCTACAAAATCGAAAATCTGCAATTGTGCTTCGATTCCGATGATTGATACCTCTATCAATAGGTGTTGAGACCTGTAATTGCCATGCCAACGGGTATTTGGATCGCTAGAATATTTCTACACATTTTGTAGAAAATTCAATTTTATTGAAAATCACCTGAACTATAGCCCATAAAATCAGAGCTCCAAAATCGAAAATCTGCAATTGTGCTCCGATTCCGATGATTGATACCTCTATCAATAGGTGTTGAGACCTGTAATTGCCATGCCAAAGGGTATTTAGATCGTTGGAATATTTCTACACATTTTATAGAAAATTCAATCTTATTGAAAATCACCTGAACTATAGCCCACAAAATCAGAGCTCCAAAATCGAAAATCTGCAATTGTGCTCCGATTCCGATGATTGATACCTCTATCAATAGGTGTTGAGACCTGTAATTGCCATGCCAACGGGTATTTGGATCGCTAGAATATTTCTACACATTTTGTAGAAAATTCAATTTTATTGAAAATCACCTGAACTATAGCCCACAAAATCAGAGCTGCAAAATCGAAAATCTGCAATTGTGCTCCGATTCCGATTATTGATACCTCTATCAATAGGTGTTGAGACCTGTAATTGTCATGCCAACGGGTATTTGGATCGTTGGAATATTTCTCCACATTTTGTAGAAAATTCAATTTTATTGAAAATCACCTGAACTATAGCCCACAAAATCTGAGCTACAAAATCGAAAATCTGCAATTGTGCTTCGATTCCGATGATTGATACCTCTATCAATAGGTGTTGAGACCTGTAATTGTCATGCCAACGGGTATTTGGATCGCTAGAATATTTCTACACATTTTGTAGAAAATTCAATTTTATTGAAAATCACCTGAACTATAGCCCACAAAATCAGAGCTCCAAAATCGAAAATCTGCAATTGTGCTCCGATTCCGATGATTGATACCTCTATCAATAGGTGTTGAGACCTGTAATTGCCATGCCAACGGGTATTTAGATTGCTAGAATATTTCTACACATTTTGTAGAAAATTCAATTTTATTGAAAATCACCTGAACTATAGCCCACAAAATCAGAGCTGCAAAATCGAAAATCTGCAATTGTGCTCCGATTCCGATTATTGATACCTCTATCAATAGGTGTTGAGACCTGTAATTGTCATGCCAACGGGTATTTGGATCGTTGGAATATTTCTACACATTTTGTAGAAAATTCAATTTTATTGAAAATCACCTGAACTATAGCCCACAAAATCAGAGCTGCAAAATCGAAAATCTGCAATTGTGCTCCGATTCCGATGATTGATACCTCTATCAATAGGTGTTGAGACCTGTAATTGTCATGCCAACGGGTATTTGGATCGTTGGAATATTTCTACACATTTTGTAGAAAATTCAATTTTATTGAAAATCACCTGAACTATAGCCCACAAAATCTGAGCTGCAAAATCGAAAATCTGCAATTGTGCTTCGATTCCGATGATTGATACCTCTATCAATAGGTGTTGAGACCTGTAATTGCCATGCCAACGGGTATTTAGATCGCTAGAATATTTCTACACATTTTGTAGAAAATTCAATTTTATTGAAAATCACCTGAACTATAGCCCACAAAATCAGAGCTACAAAATCGAAAATCTGCAATTGTGCTCCGATTCCGATTATTGATACCTCTATCAATAGGTGTTGAGACCTGTAATTGTCATGCCAACGGGTATTTGGATCGTTGGAATATTTCTACACATTTTGTAGAAAATTCAATTTTATTGAAAATCACCTGAACTATAGCCCACAAAATCTGAGCTACAAAATCGAAAATCTGCAATTGTGCTTCGATTCCGATGATTGATACCTCTATCAATAGGTGTTGAGACCTGTAATTGCCATGCCAACGGGTATTTGGATCGCTAGAATATTTCTACACATTTTGTAGAAAATTCAATTTTATTGAAAATCACCTGAACTATAGCCCACAAAATCAGAGCTCCAAAATCGAAAATCTGCAATTGTGCTCCGATTCCGATGATTGATACCTCTATCAATAGGTGTTGAGACCTGTAATTGCCATGCCAACGGGTATTTAGATTGCTAGAATATTTCTACACATTTTGTAGAAAATTCAATTTTATTGAAAATCACCTGAACTATAGCCCACAAAATCAGAGCTGCAAAATCGAAAATCTGCAATTGTGCTCCGATTCCGATGATTGATACCTCTATCAATAGGTGTTGAGACCTGTAATTGTCATGCCAACGGGTATTTGGATCGTTGGAATATTTCTACACATTTTGTAGAAAATTCAATTTTATTGAAAATCACCTGAACTATAGCCCACAAAATCAGAGCTACAAAATCGAAAATCTGCAATTGTGCTCCGATTCCGATGATTGATACCTCTATCAATAGGTGTTGAGACCTGTAATGGTCATGCCAACAGGCATTTGGATGGCTCGAATATTTCTCCACATTTTGTAGAAAATTCAATTTTATTGAAAATCACCTGAACTATAGCCCACAAAATCTGAGCTACAAAATCGAAAATCTGCAATTGTGCTTCGATTCCGATGATTGATACCTCTATCAATAGGTGTTGAGACCTGTAATTGCCATGCCAACGGGTATTTGGATCGCTAGAATATTTCTACACATTTTGTAGAAAATTCAATTTTATTGAAAATCACCTGAACTATAGCCCACAAAATCTGAGCTACAAAATCGAAAATCTGCAATTGTGCTTCGATTCCGATGATTGATACCTCTATCAATAGGTGTTGAGACCTGTAATTGCCATGCCAACGGGTATTTGGATCGCTAGAATATTTCTACACATTTTGTAGAAAATTCAATTTTATTGAAAATAACCTGAACTATAGCCCACAAAATCAGAGCTCCAAAATCGAAAATCTGCAATTGTGCTCCGATTCCGATGATTGATACCTCTATCAATAGGTGTTGAGACCTGTAATTGCCATGCCAACAGGCATTTGGATGGCTCGAATATTTCTCCACATTTTGTAGAAAATTCAATTTTATTGAAAATCACCTGAACTATAGCCCACAAAATCTGAGCTACAAAATCGAAAATCTGCAATTGTGCTTCGATTCCGATGATTGATACCTCTATCAATAGGTGTTGAGACCTGTAATTGCCATGCCAACGGGTATTTGGATCGCTAGAATATTTCTACACATTTTGTAGAAAATTCAATTTTATTGAAAATCACCTGAACTATAGCCCATAAAATCAGAGCTCCAAAATCGAAAATCTGCAATTGTGCTCCGATTCCGATGATTGATACCTCTATCAATAGGTGTTGAGACCTGTAATTGCCATGCCAACGGGTATTTGGATCGCTAGAATATTTCTACACATTTTGTAGAAAATTCAATTTTATTGAAAATAACCTGAACTATAGCCCACAAAATCAGAGCTCCAAAATCGAAAATCTGCAATTGTGCTCCGATTCCGATGATTGATACCTCTATCAATAGGTGTTGAGACCTGTAATTGCCATGCCAACAGGCATTTGGATGGCTCGAATATTTCTCCACATTTTGTAGAAAATTCAATTTTATTGAAAATCACCTGAACTATAGCCCACAAAATCTGAGCTACAAAATCGAAAATTTGCAATTGTGCTTCGATTCCGATGATTGATACCTCTATCAATAGGTGTTGAGACCTGTAATTGCCATGCCAACGGGTATTTGGATCGCTAGAATATTTCTACACATTTTGTAGAAAATTCAATTTTATTGAAAATAACCTGAACTATAGCCCACAAAATCAGAGCTCCAAAATCGAAAATCTGCAATTGTGCTCCGATTCCGATGATTGATACCTCTATCAATAGGTGTTGAGACCTGTAATTGCCATGCCAACAGGCATTTGGATGGCTCGAATATTTCTCCACATTTTGTAGAAAATTCAATTTTATTGAAAATCACCTGAACTATAGCCCACAAAATCTGAGCTACAAAATCGAAAATCTGCAATTGTGCTTCGATTCCGATGATTGATACCTCTATCAATAGGTGTTGAGACCTGTAATTGCCATGCCAACGGGTATTTGGATCGCTAGAATATTTCTACACATTTTGTAGAAAATTCAATTTTATTGAAAATCACCTGAACTATAGCCCATAAAATCAGAGCTCCAAAATCGAAAATCTGCAATTGTGCTCCGATTCCGATGATTGATACCTCTATCAATAGGTGTTGAGACCTGTAATTGCCATGCCAAAGGGTATTTAGATCGTTGGAATATTTCTACACATTTTATAGAAAATTCAATCTTATTGAAAATCACCTGAACTATAGCCCACAAAATCAGAGCTCCAAAATCGAAAATCTGCAATTGTGCTCCGATTCCGATGATTGATACCTCTATCAATAGGTGTTGAGACCTGTAATTGCCATGCCAACGGGTATTTGGATCGCTAAAATATTTCTACACATTTTGTAGAAAATTCAATTTTATTGAAAATCACCTGAACTATAGCCCACAAAATCAGAGCTGCAAAATCGAAAATCTGCAATTGTGCTCCGATTCCGATTATTGATACCTCTATCAATAGGTGTTGAGACCTGTAATTGTCATGCCAACGGGTATTTGGATCGTTGGAATATTTCTACACATTTTGTAGAAAATTCAATTTTATTGAAAATCACCTGAACTATAGCCCACAAAATCAGAGCTGCAAAATCGAAAATCTGCAATTGTGCTCCGATTCCGATGATTGATACCTCTATCAATAGGTGTTGAGACCTGTAATTGCCATGCCAACGGGTATTTGGATCGCTAGAATATTTCTACACATTTTATAGAAAATTCAATTTTATTGAAAATCACCTGAACTATAGCCCACAAAATCAGAGCTACAAAATCGAAAATCTGCAATTGTGCTTCGATTCCGATGATTGATACCTCTATCAATAGGTGTTGAGACCTGTAATTGCCATGCCAACGGGTATTTGGATCGCTAGAATATTTCTACACATTTTGTAGAAAATTCAATTTTATTGAAAATAACCTGAACTATAGCCCACAAAATCAGAGCTCCAAAATCGAAAATCTGCAATTGTGCTCCGATTCCGATGATTGATACCTCTATCAATAGGTGTTGAGACCTGTAATTGCCATGCCAACAGGCATTTGGATGGCCTGAATATTTCTCCACATTTTGTAGAAAATTCAATTTTATTGAAAATCACCTGAACAAAATCTGAGCTACAAAATCGAAAATTTGCAATTGTGCTTCGATTCCGATGATTGATACCTCTATCAATAGGTGTTGAGACCTGTAATTGCCATGCCAACGGGTATTTGGATCGCTAGAATATTTCTACACATTTTGTAGAAAATTCAATTTTATTGAAAATAACCTGAACTATAGCCCACAAAATCAGAGCTCCAAAATCGAAAATCTGCAATTGTGCTCCGATTCCGATGATTGATACCTCTATCAATAGGTGTTGAGACCTGTAATTGCCATGCCAACAGGCATTTGGATGGCTCGAATATTTCTCCACATTTTGTAGAAAATTCAATTTTATTGAAAATCACCTGAACTATAGCCCACAAAATCTGAGCTACAAAATCGAAAATCTGCAATTGTGCTTCGATTCCGATGATTGATACCTCTATCAATAGGTGTTGAGACCTGTAATTGCCATGCCAACGGGTATTTGGATCGCTAGAATATTTCTACACATTTTGTAGAAAATTCAATTTTATTGAAAATCACCTGAACTATAGCCCATAAAATCAGAGCTCCAAAATCGAAAATCTGCAATTGTGCTCCGATTCCGATGATTGATACCTCTATCAATAGGTGTTGAGACCTGTAATTGCCATGCCAAAGGGTATTTAGATCGTTGGAATATTTCTACACATTTTATAGAAAATTCAATCTTATTGAAAATCACCTGAACTATAGCCCACAAAATCAGAGCTCCAAAATCGAAAATCTGCAATTGTGCTCCGATTCCGATGATTGATACCTCTATCAATAGGTGTTGAGACCTGTAATTGCCATGCCAACGGGTATTTGGATCGCTAGAATATTTCTACACATTTTGTAGAAAATTCAATTTTATTGAAAATCACCTGAACTATAGCCCACAAAATCAGAGCTGCAAAATCGAAAATCTGCAATTGTGCTCCGATTCCGATTATTGATACCTCTATCAATAGGTGTTGAGACCTGTAATTGTCATGCCAACGGGTATTTGGATCGTTGGAATATTTCTACACATTTTGTAGAAAATTCAATTTTATTGAAAATCACCTGAACTATAGCCCACAAAATCTGAGCTACAAAATCGAAAATCTGCAATTGTGCTTCGATTCCGATGATTGATACCTCTATCAATAGGTGTTGAGACCTGTAATTGCCATGCCAACGGGTATTTGGATCGCTAGAATATTTCTACACATTTTGTAGAAAATTCAATTTTATTGAAAATCACCTGAACTATAGCCCACAAAATCAGAGCTCCAAAATCGAAAATCTGCAATTGTGCTCCGATTCCGATGATTGATACCTCTATCAATAGGTGTTGAGACCTGTAATTGCCATGCCAACGGGTATTTAGATTGCTAGAATATTTCTACACATTTTGTAGAAAATTCAATTTTATTGAAAATCACCTGAACTATAGCCCACAAAATCAGAGCTGCAAAATCGAAAATCTGCAATTGTGCTCCGATTCCGATTATTGATACCTCTATCAATAGGTGTTGAGACCTGTAATTGTCATGCCAACGGGTATTTGGATCGTTGGAATATTTCTACACATTTTGTAGAAAATTCAATTTTATTGAAAATCACCTGAACTATAGCCCACAAAATCAGAGCTGCAAAATCGAAAATCTGCAATTGTGCTCCGATTCCGATGATTGATACCTCTATCAATAGGTGTTGAGACCTGTAATTGTCATGCCAACGGGTATTTGGATCGTTGGAATATTTCTACACATTTTGTAGAAAATTCAATTTTATTGAAAATCACCTGAACTATAGCCCACAAAATCTGAGCTGCAAAATCGAAAATCTGCAATTGTGCTTCGATTCCGATGATTGATACCTCTATCAATAGGTGTTGAGACCTGTAATTGCCATGCCAACGGGTATTTAGATCGCTAGAATATTTCTACACATTTTGTAGAAAATTCAATTTTATTGAAAATCACCTGAACTATAGCCCACAAAATCAGAGCTGCAAAATCGAAAATCTGCAATTGTGCTCCGATTCCGATTATTGATACCTCTATCAATAGGTGTTGAGACCTGTAATTGTCATGCCAACGGGTATTTGGATCGTTGGAATATTTCTACACATTTTGTAGAAAATTCAATTTTATTGAAAATCACCTGAACTATAGCCCACAAAATCTGAGCTACAAAATCGAAAATCTGCAATTGTGCTTCGATTCCGATGATTGATACCTCTATCAATAGGTGTTGAGACCTGTAATTGCCATGCCAACGGGTATTTGGATCGCTAGAATATTTCTACACCTTTTGTAGAAAATTCAATTTTATTGAAAATCACCTGAACTATAGCCCACAAAATCAGAGCTCCAAAATCGAAAATCTGCAATTGTGCTCCGATTCCGATGATTGATACCTCTATCAATAGGTGTTGAGACCTGTAATTGCCATGCCAACGGGTATTTAGATTGCTAGAATATTTCTACACATTTTGTAGAAAATTCAATTTTATTGAAAATCACCTGAACTATAGCCCACAAAATCAGAGCTCCAAAATCGAAAATCTGCAATTGTGCTCCGATTCCGATTATTGATACCTCTATCAATAGGTGTTGAGACCTGTAATTGTCATGCCAACGGGTATTTGGATCGTTGGAATATTTCTACACATTTTGTAGAAAATTCAATTTTATTGAAAATCACCTGAACTATAGCCCACAAAATCAGAGCTGCAAAATCGAAAATCTGCAATTGTGCTCCGATTCCGATGATTGATACCTCTATCAATAGGTGTTGAGACCTGTAATTGTCATGCCAACGGGTATTTGGATCGTTGGAATATTTCTACACATTTTGTAGAAAATTCAATTTTATTGAAAATCACCTGAACTATAGCCCACAAAATCAGAGCTACAAAATCGAAAATCTGCAATTGTGCTCCGATTCCGATGATTGATACCTCTATCAATAGGTGTTGAGACCTGTAATGGTCATGCCAACAGGCATTTGGATGGCTCGAATATTTCTCCACATTTTGTAGAAAATTCAATTTTATTGAAAATCACCTGAACTATAGCCCACAAAATCTGAGCTACAAAATCGAAAATCTGCAATTGTGCTTCGATTCCGATGATTGATACCTCTATCAATAGGTGTTGAGACCTGTAATTGCCATGCCAACGGGTATTTGGATCGCTAGAATATTTCTACACATTTTGTAGAAAATTCAATTTTATTGAAAATCACCTGAACTATAGCCCACAAAATCTGAGCTACAAAATCGAAAATCTGCAATTGTGCTTCGATTCCGATGATTGATACCTCTATCAATAGGTGTTGAGACCTGTAATTGCCATGCCAACGGGTATTTGGATCGCTAGAATATTTCTACACATTTTGTAGAAAATTCAATTTTATTGAAAATAACCTGAACTATAGCCCACAAAATCAGAGCTCCAAAATCGAAAATCTGCAATTGTGCTCCGATTCCGATGATTGATACCTCTATCAATAGGTGTTGAGACCTGTAATTGCCATGCCAACAGGCATTTGGATGGCTCGAATATTTCTCCACATTTTGTAGAAAATTCAATTTTATTGAAAATCACCTGAACTATAGCCCACAAAATCTGAGCTACAAAATCGAAAATCTGCAATTGTGCTTCGATTCCGATGATTGATACCTCTATCAATAGGTGTTGAGACCTGTAATTGCCATGCCAACGGGTATTTGGATCGCTAGAATATTTCTACACATTTTGTAGAAAATTCAATTTTATTGAAAATCACCTGAACTATAGCCCATAAAATCAGAGCTCCAAAATCGAAAATCTGCAATTGTGCTCCGATTCCGATGATTGATACCTCTATCAATAGGTGTTGAGACCTGTAATTGCCATGCCAAAGGGTATTTAGATCGTTGGAATATTTCTACACATTTTGTAGAAAATTCAATTTTATTGAAAATCACCTGAACTATAGCCCACAAAATCAGAGCTCCAAAATCGAAAATCTGCAATTGTGCTCCGATTCCGATGATTGATACCTCTATCAATAGGTGTTGAGACCTGTAATTGTCATGCCAACGGGTATTTGGATCGTTGGAATATTTCTACACATTTTGTAGAAAATTCAATTTTATTGAAAATCACCTGAACTATAGCCCACAAAATCTGAGCTACAAAATCGAAAATCTGCAATTGTGCTTCGATTCCGATGATTGATACCTCTATCAATAGGTGTTGAGACCTGTAATTGCCATGCCAACGGGTATTTGGATCGCTAGAATATTTCTACACATTTTGTAGAAAATTCAATTTTATTGAAAATCACCTGAACTATAGCCCACAAAATCAGAGCTCCAAAATCGAAAATCTGCAATTGTGCTCCGATTCCGATGATTGATACCTCTATCAATAGGTGTTGAGACCTGTAATTGCCATGCCAACGGGTATTTAGATTGCTAGAATATTTCTACACATTTTGTAGAAAATTCAATTTTATTGAAAATCACCTGAACTATAGCCCACAAAATCAGAGCTGCAAAATCGAAAATCTGCAATTGTGCTCCGATTCCGATTATTGATACCTCTATCAATAGGTGTTGAGACCTGTAATTGTCATGCCAACGGGTATTTGGATCGTTGGAATATTTCTACACATTTTGTAGAAAATTCAATTTTATTGAAAATCACCTGAACTATAGCCCACAAAATCAGAGCTGCAAAATCGAAAATCTGCAATTGTGCTCCGATTCCGATGATTGATACCTCTATCAATAGGTGTTGAGACCTGTAATTGTCATGCCAACGGGTATTTGGATCGTTGGAATATTTCTACACATTTTGTAGAAAATTCAATTTTATTGAAAATCACCTGAACTATAGCCCACAAAATCTGAGCTGCAAAATCGAAAATCTGCAATTGTGCTTCGATTCCGATGATTGATACCTCTATCAATAGGTGTTGAGACCTGTAATTGCCATGCGAACGGGTATTTAGATCGCTAGAATATTTCTACACATTTTGTAGAAAATTCAATTTTATTGAAAATCACCTGAACTATAGCCCACAAAATCAGAGCTGCAAAATCGAAAATCTGCAATTGTGCTCCGATTCCGATTATTGATACCTCTATCAATAGGTGTTGAGACCTGTAATTGTCATGCCAACGGGTATTTGGATCGTTGGAATATTTCTACACATTTTGTAGAAAATTCAATTTTATTGAAAATCACCTGAACTATAGCCCACAAAATCAGAGCTGCAAAATCGAAAATCTGTAATTGTGCTTCGATTCCGATGATTGATACCTCTATCAATAGGTGTTGAGACCTGTAATTGCCATGCCAACGGGTATTTAGATCGCTAGAATATTTCTACACATTTTGTAGAAAATTCAATTTTATTGAAAATCACCTGAACTATAGCCCACAAAATCAGAGCTGCAAAATCGAAAATCTGCAATTGTGCTCCGATTCCGATTATTGATACCTCTATCAATAGGTGTTGAGACCTGTAATTGTCATGCCAACGGGTATTTGGATCGTTGGAATATTTCTACACATTTTGTAGAAAATTCAATTTTATTGAAAATCACCTGAACTATAGCCCACAAAATCTGAGCTACAAAATCGAAAATCTGCAATTGTGCTTCGATTCCGATGATTGATACCTCTATCAATAGGTGTTGAGACCTGTAATTGCCATGCCAACGGGTATTTGGATCGCTAGAATATTTCTACACATTTTGTAGAAAATTCAATTTTATTGAAAATCACCTGAACTATAGCCCACAAAATCAGAGCTCCAAAATCGAAAATCTGCAATTGTGCTCCGATTCCGATGATTGATACCTCTATCAATAGGTGTTGAGACCTGTAATTGCCATGCCAACGGGTATTTAGATTGCTAGAATATTTCTACACATTTTGTAGAAAATTCAATTTTATTGAAAATCACCTGAACTATAGCCCACAAAATCAGAGCTGCAAAATCGAAAATCTGCAATTGTGCTCCGATTCCGATTATTGATACCTCTATCAATAGGTGTTGAGACCTGTAATTGTCATGCCAACGGGTATTTGGATCGTTGGAATATTTCTACACATTTTGTAGAAAATTCAATTTTATTGAAAATCACCTGAACTATAGCCCACAAAATCAGAGCTGCAAAATCGAAAATCTGCAATTGTGCTCCGATTCCGATGATTGATACCTCTATCAATAGGTGTTGAGACCTGTAATTGTCATGCCAACGGGTATTTGGATCGTTGGAATATTTCTACACATTTTGTAGAAAATTCAATTTTATTGAAAATCACCTGAACTATAGCCCACAAAATCAGAGCTACAAAATCGAAAATCTGCAATTGTGCTCCGATTCCGATGATTGATACCTCTATCAATAGGTGTTGAGACCTGTAATGGTCATGCCAACAGGCATTTGGATGGCTCGAATATTTCTCCACATTTTGTAGAAAATTCAATTTTATTGAAAATCACCTGAACTATAGCCCACAAAATCTGAGCTACAAAATCGAAAATTTGCAATTGTGCTTCGATTCCGATGATTGATACCTCTATCAATAGGTGTTGAGACCTGTAATTGCCATGCCAACGGGTATTTGGATCGCTAGAATATTTCTACACATTTTGTAGAAAATTCAATTTTATTGAAAATAACCTGAACTATAGCCCACAAAATCAGAGCTCCAAAATCGAAAATCTGCAATTGTGCTCCGATTCCGATGATTGATACCTCTATCAATAGGTGTTGAGACCTGTAATTGCCATGCCAACAGGCATTTGGATGGCTCGAATATTTCTCCACATTTTGTAGAAAATTCAATTTTATTGAAAATCACCTGAACTATAGCCCACAAAATCTGAGCTACAAAATCGAAAATTTGCAATTGTGCTTCGATTCCGATGATTGATACCTCTATCAATAGGTGTTGAGACCTGTAATTGCCATGCCAACGGGTATTTAGATTGCTAGAATATTTCTACACATTTTGTAGAAAATTCAATTTTATTGAAAATAACCTGAACTATAGCCCACAAAATCAGTGCTCCAAAATCGAAAATCTGCAATTGTGCTCCGATTCCGATGATTGATACCTCTATCAATAGGTGTTGAGACCTGTAATTGCCATGCCAACAGGCATTTGGATGGCTCGAATATTTCTCCACATTTTGTAGAAAATTCAATTTTATTGAAAATCACCTGAACTATAGCCCACAAAATCTGAGCTACAAAATCGAAAATCTGCAATTGTGCTTCGATTCCGATGATTGATACCTCTATCAATAGGTGTTGAGACCTGTAATTGTCATGCCAACGGGTATTTGGATCGTTGGAATATTTCTACACATTTTGTAGAAAATTCAATTTTATTGAAAATCACCTGAACTATAGCCCACAAAATCAGAGCTCCAAAATCGAAAATCTGCAATTGTGCTCCGATTCCGATGATTGATACCTCTATCAATAGGTGTTGAGACCTGTAATTGTCATGCCAACGGGTATTTGGATCGTTGGAATATTTCTACACATTTTGTAGAAAATTCAATTTTATTGAAAATCACCTGAACTATAGCCCACAAAATCTGAGCTACAAAATCGAAAATCTGCAATTGTGCTTCGATTCCGATGATTGATACCTCTATCAATAGGTGTTGAGACCTGTAATTGCCATGCCAACGGGTATTTGGATCGCTAGAATATTTCTACACATTTTGTAGAAAATTCAATTTTATTGAAAATCACCTGAACTATAGCCCACAAAATCAGAGCTCCAAAATCGAAAATCTGCAATTGTGCTCCGATTCCGATGATTGATACCTCTATCAATAGGTGTTGAGACCTGTAATTGCCATGCCAAAGGGTATTTAGATTGCTAGAATATTTCTACACATTTTGTAGAAAATTCAATTTTATTGAAAATCACCTGAACTATAGCCCACAAAATCAGAGCTGCAAAATCGAAAATCTGCAATTGTGCTCCGATTCCGATTATTGATACCTCTATCAATAGGTGTTGAGACCTGTAATTGTCATGCCAACGGGTATTTGGATCGTTGGAATATTTCTACACATTTTGTAGAAAATTCAATTTTATTGAAAATCACCTGAACTATAGCCCACAAAATCAGAGCTGCAAAATCGAAAATCTGCAATTGTGCTCCGATTCCGATGATTGATACCTCTATCAATAGGTGTTGAGACCTGTAATTGTCATGCCAACGGGTATTTGGATCGTTGGAATATTTCTACACATTTTGTAGAAAATTCAATTTTATTGAAAATCACCTGAACTATAGCCCACAAAATCAGAGCTCCAAAATCGAAAATCTGCAATTGTGCTCCGATTCCGATGATTGATACCTCTATCAATAGGTGTTGAGACCTGTAATTGTCATGCCAACGGGTATTTGGATCGTTGGAATATTTCTACACATTTTGTAGAAAATTCAATTTTATTGAAAATCACCTGAACTATAGCCCACAAAATCTGAGCTACAAAATCGAAAATCTGCAATTGTGCTTCGATTCCGATGATTGATACCTCTATCAATAGGTGTTGAGACCTGTAATTGCCATGCCAACGGGTATTTGGATCGCTAGAATATTTCTACACATTTTGTAGAAAATTCAATTTTATTGAAAATCACCTGAACTATAGCCCACAAAATCAGAGCTGCAAAATCGAAAATCTGCAATTGTGCTCCGATTCCGATGATTGATACCTCTATCAATAGGTGTTGAGACCTGTAATTGCCATGCCAACGGGTATTTGGATCGCTGGAATATTTCTACACATTTTATAGAAAATTCAATTTTATTGAAAATCACCTGAACTATAGCCCACAAAATCAGAGCTGCAAAATCGAAAATCTGCAATTGTGCTCCGATTCCGATGATTGATACCTCTATCAATAGGTGTTGAGACCTGTAATTGCCATGCCAACGGGTATTTGGATCGCTAGAATATTTCTACACATTTTGTAGAAAATTCAATTTTATTGAAAATCACCTGAACTATAGCCCACAAAATCAGAGCTGCAAAATCGAAAATCTGCAATTGTGCTCCGATTCCGATGATTGATACCTCTATCAATAGGTGTTGAGACCTGTAATTGCCATGCCAACGGGTATTTGGATCGCTGGAATATTTCTACACATTTTATAGAAAATTCAATTTTATTGAAAATCACCTGAACTATAGCCCACAAAATCAGAGCTGCAAAATCGAAAATCTGCAATTGTGCTCCGATTCCGATGATTGATACCTCTATCAATAGGTGTTGAGACCTGTAATTGCCATGCCTAAGGGTATTTAGATCGTTGGAATATTTCTACACATTTTATAGAAAATTCAATCTTATTGAAAATCACCTGAACTATAGCCCACAAAATCAGAGCTACAAAATCGAAAATCTGCAATTGTGCTCCGATTCCGATGATTGATACCTCTATCAATAGGTGTTGAGACCTGTAGTTGTCATGCCAACGGGTATTTGGATCGTTGGAATATTTCTACACATTTTATAGAAAATTCAATTTTATTGAAAATCACCTGAACTATAGCCCACAAAATCAGAGCTCCAAAATCGAAAATCTGCAATTGTGCTCCGATTCCGATGATTGATACCTCTATCAATAGGTGTTGAGACCTGTAATTGTCATGCCAACGGGTATTTGGATCGTTGAAATATTTCTACACATTTTGTAGAAAATTCAATTTTATTGAAAATCACCTGAACTATAGCCCACAAAATCAGAGCTGCAAAATCGAAAATCTGCAATTGTGCTCCGATTCCGATGATTGATACCTCTATCAATAGGTGTTGAGACCTGTAATTGCCATGCCAACGGGTATTTGAATCGCTGGAATATTTCTACATATTTTATAGAAAATTCAATCTTATTGAAAATCACCTGAACTATAGCCCACAAAATCTGAGCTACAAAATCGAAAATCTGCAATTGTGCTTCGATTCCGATGATTGATACCTCTATCAATAGGTGTTGAGACCTGTAATTGCCATGCCAACGGGTATTTGAATCGCTGGAATATTTCTACATATTTTATAGAAAATTCAATCTTATTGAAAATCACCTGAACTATAGCCCACAAAATCTGAGCTACAAAATCGAAAATCTGCAATTGTGCTTCGATTCCGATGATTGATACCTCTATCAATAGGTGTTGAGACCTGTAATTGCCATGCCAACGGGTATTTGAATCGCTGGAATATTTCTACATATTTTATAGAAAATTCAATTTTATTGAAAATCACCTGAACTATAGCCCACAAAATCAGAGCTGCAAAATCGAAAATCTGCAATTGTGCTCCGATTCCGATGATTGATACCTCTATCAATAGGTGTTGAGACCTGTAATTGCCATGCCTAAGGGTATTTAGATCGTTGGAATATTTCTACACATTTTATAGAAAATTCAATCTTATTGAAAATCACCTGAACTATAGCCCACAAAATCAGAGCTGCAAAATCGAAAATCTGCAATTGTGCTCCGATTCCGATGATTGATACCTCTATCAATAGGTGTTGAGACCTGTAATTGCCATGCCTAAGGGTATTTAGATCGTTGGAATATTTCTACACATTTTATAGAAAATTCAATCTTATTGAAAATCACCTGAACTATAGCCCACAAAATCTGAGCTACAAAATCGAAAATTTGCAATTGTGCTTCGATTCCGATGATTGATACCTCTATCAATAGGTGTTGAGACCTGTAATTGCCATGCCAACGGGTATTTGAATCGCTGGAATATTTCTACATATTTTATAGAAAATTCAATTTTATTGAAAATCACCTGAACTATAGCCCACAAAATCAGAGCTGCAAAATCGAAAATCTGCAATTGTGCTCCGATTCCGATGATTGATACCTCTATCAATAGGTGTTGAGACCTGTAATTGCCATGCCTAAGGGTATTTAGATCGTTGGAATATTTCTACACATTTTGTAGAAAATTCAATCTTATTGAAAATCACCTGAACTATAGCCCACAAAATCTGAGCTACAAAATCGAAAATCTGCAATTGTGCTTCGATTCCGATGATTGATACCTCTATCAATAGGTGTTGAGACCTGTAATTGCCATGCCAACGGGTATTTGGATCGCTAGAATATTTCTACACATTTTGTAGAAAATTCAATTTTATTGAAAATCACCTGAACTATAGCCCACAAAATCAGAGCTGCAAAATCGAAAATCTGCAATTGTGCTCCGATTCCGATGATTGATACCTCTATCAATAGGTGTTGAGACCTGTAATTGCCATGCCAACGGGTATTTGGATCGCTGGAATATTTCTACACATTTTATAGAAAATTCAATTTTATTGAAAATCACCTGAACTATAGCCCACAAAATCAGAGCTGCAAAATCGAAAATCTGCAATTGTGCTCCGATTCCGATGATTGATACCTCTATCAATAGGTGTTGAGACCTGTAATTGCCATGCCAACGGGTATTTGGATCGCTAGAATATTTCTACACATTTTGTAGAAAATTCAATTTTATTGAAAATCACCTGAACTATAGCCCACAAAATCAGAGCTGCAAAATCGAAAATCTGCAATTGTGCTCCGATTCCGATGATTGATACCTCTATCAATAGGTGTTGAGACCTGTAATTGCCATGCCAACGGGTATTTGGATCGCTGGAATATTTCTACACATTTTATAGAAAATTCAATTTTATTGAAAATCACCTGAACTATAGCCCACAAAATCAGAGCTGCAAAATCGAAAATCTGCAATTGTGCTCCGATTCCGATGATTGATACCTCTATCAATAGGTGTTGAGACCTGTAATTGTCATGCCAACGGGTATTTGGTTCGCTGGAATATTTCTACACATTTTATAGAAAATTCAATTTTATTGAAAATCACCTGAACTATAGCCCACAAAATCAGAGCTGCAAAATCGAAAATCTGCAATTGTGCTCCGATTCCGATGATTGATACCTCTATCAATAGGTGTTGAGACCTGTAATTGCCATGCCTAAGGGTATTTAGATCGTTGGAATATTTCTACACATTTTATAGAAAATTCAATCTTATTGAAAATCACCTGAACTATAGCCCACAAAATCAGAGCTACAAAATCGAAAATCTGGAATTGTGCTCCGATTCCGATGATTGATACCTCTATCAATAGGTGTTGAGACCTGTAATTGCCATGCCAACAGGCATTTGGATGGCTCGAATATTTCTCCACATTTTGTAGAAAATTCAATTTTATTGAAAATCACCTGAACTATAGCCCACAAAATCTGAGCTACAAAATCGAAAATCTGCAATTGTGCTTCGATTCCGATGATTAATACCTCTATCAATAGGTGTTGAGACCTGTAATTGCCATGCCAACGGGTATTTGGATCGCTAGAATATTTCTACACATTTTGTAGAAAATTCAATTTTATTGAAAATCACCTGAACTATAGCCCACAAAATCAGAGCTGCAAAATCGAAAATCTGCAATTGTGCTCCGATTCCGATGATTGATACCTCTATCAATAGGTGTTGAGACCTGTAATTGCCATGCCAACGGTTATTTGGATCGCTAGAATATTTCTACACATTTTGTAGAAAATTCAATTTTATTGAAAATCACCTGAACTATAGCCCACAAAATCAGAGCTGCAAAATCGAAAATCTGCAATTGTGCTCCGATTCCGATGATTGATACCTCTATCAATAGGTGTTGAGACCTGTAATTGTCATGCCAGCGGGTATTTGGATCGTTGGAATATTTCTACACATTTTGTAGAAAATTCAATTTTATTGAAAATCACCTGAACTATAGCCCACAAAATCAGAGCTCCAAAATCGAAAATCTGCAATTGTGCTCCGATTCCGATGATTGATACCTCTATCAATAGGTGTTGAGACCTGTAATTGTCATGCCAACGGGTATTTGGATCGTTGAAATATTTCTACACATTTTGTAGAAAATTCAATTTTATTGAAAATCACCTGAACTATAGCCCACAAAATCAGAGCTGCAAAATCGAAAATCTGCAATTGTGCTCCGATTCCGATGATTGATACCTCTATCAATAGGTGTTGAGACCTGTAATTGCCATGCCAAAGGGTATCTAGATCGTTGGAATATTTCTACACATTTTATAGAAAATTCAATTTTATTGAAAATCACCTAAACTATAGCCCACAAAATCAGAGCTCCAAAATCGAAAATCTGCAATTGTGCTCCGATTCCGATGATTGATACCTCTATCAATAGGTGTTGAGACCTGTAATTGCCATGCCAAAGGGTATTTAGATTGCTAGAATATTTCTACACATTTTGTAGAAAATTCAATTTTATTGAAAATCACCTGAACTATAGCCCACAAAATCAGAGCTGCAAAATCGAAAATCTGCAATTGTGCTCCGATTCCGATGATTGATACCTCTATCAATAGGTGTTGAGACCTGTAATTGCCATGCCAACGGTTATTTGGATCGCTAGAATATTTCTACACATTTTGTAGAAAATTCAATTTTATTGAAAATCACCTGAACTATAGCCCACAAAATCAGAGCTGCAAAATCGAAAATCTGCAATTGTGCTTCGATTCCGATGATTGATACCTCTATCAATTGAGCCCCCACATGGCCCTCAAGTAATACCTCTATCAATAGGTGTTGAGACCTGTAATTGTCATGCCAACGGGTATTTGGATCGTTGAAATATTTCTACACATTTTGTAGAAAATTCAATTTTATTGAAAATCACCTGAACTATAGCCCACAAAATCAGAGCTGCAAAATCGAAAATCTGCAATTGTGCTCCGATTCCGATGATTGATACCTCTATCAATAGGTGTTGAGACCTGTAATTGCCATGCCAAAGGGTATCTAGATCGTTGGAATATTTCTACACATTTTATAGAAAATTCAATTTTATTGAAAATCACCTGAACTATAGCCCACAAAATCAGAGCTCCAAAATCGAAAATCTGCAATTGTGCTCCGATTCCGATGATTGATACCTCTATCAATAGGTGTTGAGACCTGTAATTGCCATGCCAAAGGGTATTTAGATTGCTAGAATATTTCTACACATTTTGTAGAAAATTCAATTTTATTGAAAATCACCTGAACTATAGCCCACAAAATCAGAGCTGCAAAATCGAAAATCTGCAATTGTGCTCCGATTCCGATGATTGATACCTCTATCAATAGGTGTTGAGACCTGTAATTGCCATGCCAACGGTTATTTGGATCGCTAGAATATTTCTACACATTTTGTAGAAAATTCAATTTTATTGAAAATCACCTAAACTATAGCCCACAAAATCAGAGCTCCAAAATCGAAAATCTGCAATTGTGCTCCGATTCCGATGATTGATACCTCTATCAATAGGTGTTGAGACCTGTAATTGCCATGCCAAAGGGTATTTAGATTGCTAGTATATTTCTACACATTTTGTAGAAAATTCAATTTTATTGAAAATCACCTGAACTATAGCCCACAAAATCAGAGCTCCAAAATCGAAAATCTGCCATTGTGCTCCAATTCCGATGATTGATACCTCTATCAATAGGTGTTGAGACCTGTAATTGCCATGCCAACGGTTATTTAGATCGCTAGAATATTTCTACACATTTTGTAGAAAATTCAATTTTATTGAAAATCACCTGAACTATAGCCCACAAAATCAGAGCTGCAAAATCGAAAATCTGCAATTGTGCTCCGATTCCGATGATTGATACCTCTATCAATAGGTGTTGAGACCTGTAATTGCCATGCCAACGGTTATTTGGATCGCTAGAATATTTCTACACATTTTGTAGAAAATTCAATTTTATTGAAAATCACCTGAACTATAGCCCACAAAATCAGAGCTGCAAAATCGAAAATCTGCAATTGTGCTCCGATTCCGATGATTGATACCTCTATCAATAGGTGTTGAGACCTGTAATTGCCATGCCAAAGGGTATCTAGATCGTTGGAATATTTCTACACATTTTATAGAAAATTCAATTTTATTGAAAATCACCTAAACTATAGCCCACAAAATCAGAGCTCCAAAATCGAAAATCTGCAATTGTGCTCCGATTCCGATGATTGATACCTCTATCAATAGGTGTTGAGACCTGTAATTGCCATGCCAAAGGGTATTTAGATTGCTAGAATATTTCTACACATTTTGTAGAAAATTCAATTTTATTGAAAATCACCTGAACTATAGCCCACAAAATCAGAGCTGCAAAATCGAAAATCTGCAATTGTGCTCCGATTCCGATGATTGATACCTCTATCAATAGGTGTTGAGACCTGTAATTGCCATGCCAACGGTTATTTGGATCGCTAGAATATTTCTACACATTTTGTAGAAAATTCAATTTTATTGAAAATCACCTGAACTATAGCCCACAAAATCAGAGCTGCAAAATCGAAAATCTGCAATTGTGCTTCGATTCCGATGATTGATACCTCTATCAATAGGTGTTGAGACCTGTAATTGTCATGCCAACGGGTATTTGGATCGTTGAAATATTTCTACACATTTTGTAGAAAATTCAATTTTATTGAAAATCACCTGAACTATAGCCCACAAAATCAGAGCTGCAAAATCGAAAATCTGCAATTGTGCTCCGATTCCGATGATTGATACCTCTATCAATAGGTGTTGAGACCTGTAATTGCCATGCCAAAGGGTATCTAGATCGTTGGAATATTTCTACACATTTTATAGAAAATTCAATTTTATTGAAAATCACCTGAACTATAGCCCACAAAATCAGAGCTACAAAATCGAAAATCTGCAATTGTGCTCCGATTCCGATGATTGATACCTCTATCAATAGGTGTTGAGACCTGTAATGGTCATACCAACAGGCATTTGGATGGCTCGAATATTTCTCCACATTTTGTAGAAAATTCAATTTTATTGAAAATCACCTGAACTATAGCCCACAAAATCAGAGCTCCAAAATCGAAAATCTGCAATTGTGCTCCGATTCTGATGATTGATACCTCTATCAATAGGTGTTGAGACCTGTAATTGCCATGCCAAAGGGTATTTAGATTGTTAGAATATTTCTACACATTTTGTAGAAAATTCAATTTTATTGAAAATCACCCGAACTATAGCCCACAAAATCAGAGCTACAAAATCGAAAATCTGCAATTGTGCTCCGATTCCGATTATTGATACCTCTATCAATAGGTGTTGAGACCTGTAATTGCCATGCCAACGGGTATTTGGATCGCTGGAATATTTCTACACATTTTATAGAAAATTCAATTTTATTGAAAATCACCTGAACTATAGCCCACAAAATCAGAGCTGCAAAATCGAAAATCTGCAATTGTGCTCCGATTCCGATGATTGATACCTCTATCAATAGGTGTTGAGACCTGTAATTGCCATGCCAACGGGTATTTGGATCGCTAGAATATTTCTACACATTTTATAGAAAATTCAATTTTATTGAAAATCACCTGAACTATAGCCCACAAAATCAGAGCTACAAAATCGAAAATCTGCAATTGTGCTCCGATTCCGATGATTGATACCTCTATCAATAGGTGTTGAGACCTGTAATGGTCATGCCAACAGGCATTTGGATGGCTCGAATATTTCTCCACATTTTGTAGAAAATTCAATTTTATTGAAAATCACCTGAACTATAGCCCACAAAATCAGAGCTCCAAAATCGAAAATCTGCAATTGTGCTCCGATTCCGATGATTGATACCTCTATCAATAGGTGTTGAGACCTGTAATTGCCATGCCAACGGGTATTTGGATCGCTAGAATATTTCTACACATTTTGTAGAAAATTCAATTTTATTGAAAATCACCTGAACTATAGCCCACAAAATCAGAGCTGCAAAATCGAAAATCTGCAATTGTGCTCCGATTCCGATGATTGATACCTCTATCAATAGGTGTTGAGACCTGTAATTGCCATGCCAACGGGTATTTGAATCGCTGGAATATTTCTACATATTTTATAGAAAATTCAATTTTATTGAAAATCACCTAAACTATAGCCCACAAAATCAGAGCTCCAAAATCGAAAATCTGCAATTGTGCTCCGATTCTGATGATTGATACCTCTATCAATAGGTGTTGAGACCTGTAATTGCCATGCCAAAGGGTATTTAGATTGTTAGAATATTTCTACACATTTTGTAGAAAATTCAATTTTATTGAAAATCACCCGAACTATAGCCCACAAAATCAGAGCTGCAAAATCGAAAATCTGCAATTGTGCTCCGATTCCGATGATTGATACCTCTATCAATAGGTGTTGAGACCTGTAATTGCCATGCCAACGGTTATTTGGATCGCTAGAATATTTCTACACATTTTATAGAAAATTCAATTTTATTGAAAATCACCTGAACTATAGCCCACAAAATCAGAGCTGCAAAATCGAAAATCTGCAATTGTGCTCCGATTCCGATGATTGATACCTCTATCAATAGGTGTTGAGACCTGTAATTGCCATGCCAACGGGTATTTGGATCGCTGGAATATTTCTACACATTTTATAGAAAATTCAATTTTATTGAAAATCACCTGAACTATAGCCCACAAAATCAGAGCTGCAAAATCGAAAATCTGCAATTGTGCTCCGATTCCGATGATTGATACCTCTATCAATAGGTGTTGAGACCTGTAATTGCCATGCCAACGGGTATTTAGATCGCTGGAATATTTATACACATTTTGTAGACAATTCAATTTTATTGAAAATCACCTGAACTATAGCCCACAAAATCAGAGCTGCAAAATCGAAAATCTGAAATTGTGCTCCGATTCCGATGATTGATACCTCTATCAATAGGTGTTGAGACCTGTAATTGTCATGCCAACGGGTATTTGGATCGCTGGAATATTTCTACACATTTTATAGAAAATTCAATTTTATTGAAAATCACCTGAACTATAGCCCACAAAATCAGAGCTGCAAAATCGAAAATCTGCAATTGTGCTCCGATTCCGATGATTGATACCTCTATCAATAGGTGTTGAGACCTGTAATTGTCATGCCAACGGGTATTTGGATCGTTGGAATATTTCTACACATTTTGTAGAAAATTCAATTTTATTGAAAATCACCTGAACTATAGCCCACAAAATCAGAGCTGCAAAATCGAAAATCTGCAATTGTGCTCCGATTCCGATGATTGATACCTCTATCAATAGGTGTTGAGACCTGTAATTGCCATGCCAAAGGGTATTTAGATTGCTAGAATATTTCTACACATTTTGTAGAAAATTCAATTTTATTGAAAATCACCTGAACTATAGCCCACAAAATCAGAGCTGCAAAATCGAAAATCTGCAATTGTGCTCCGATTCCGATGATTGATACCTCTATCAATAGGTGTTGAGGCCTGTAATTGCCATGCCAACGGGTATTTGGATCGCTGGAATATTTCTACACATTTTGTAGAAAATTCAATTTTGTTGAAAATCACCTGAACTATAGCCCACAAAATCAGAGCTGCAAAATCGAAAATCTGCAATTGTGCTCCGATTCCGATGATTGATACCTCTATCAATAGGTGTTGAGACCTGTAATTGCCATGCCAAAGGGTATTTAGATTGCTAGAATATTTCTACACATTTTGTAGAAAATTCAATTTTATTGAAAATCACCTGAACTATAGCCCACAAAATCAGAGCTACAAAATCGAAAATCTGCAATTGTGCTCCGATTCCGATGATTGATACCTCTATCAATAGGTGTTGAGACCTGTAATTGCCATGCCAAAGGGTATTTAGATTGCTAGAATATTTCTACACATTTTGTAGAAAATTCAATTTTATTGAAAATCACCTGAACTATAGCCCACAAAATCAGAGCTGCAAAATCGAAAATCTGCAATTGTGCTACGATTCCGATGATTGATACCTCTATCAATAGGTGTTGAGGCCTGTAATTGCCATGCCAACGGGTATTTGGATCGCTGGAATATTTCTACACATTTTGTAGAAAATTCAATTTTATTGAAAATCACCTGAACTATAGCCCACAAAATCAGAGCTGCAAAATCGAAAATCTGCAATTGTGCTCCGATTCCGATGATTGATACCTCTATCAATAGGTGTTGAGACCTGTAATTGTCATGCCAACGGGTATTTGGATCGTTGGAATATTTCTACACATTTTGTAGAAAATTCAATTTTATTGAAAATCACCTGAACTATAGCCCACAAAATCAGAGCTGCAAAATCGAAAATCTGCAATTGTGCTCCGATTCCGATGATTGATACCTCTATCAATAGGTGTTGAGACCTGTAATTGCCATGCCAAAGGGTATTTAGATTGCTAGAATATTTCTACACATTTTGTAGAAAATTCAATTTTATTGAAAATCACCTGAACTATAGCCCACAAAATCAGAGCTGCAAAATCGAAAATCTGCAATTGTGCTCCGATTCCGATGATTGATACCTCTATCAATAGGTGTTGAGGCCTGTAATTGCCATGCCAACGGGTATTTGGATCGCTGGAATATTTCTACACATTTTGTAGAAAATTCAATTTTATTGAAAATCACCTGAACTATAGCCCACAAAATCAGAGCTGCAAAATCGAAAATCTGCAATTGTGCTCCGATTCCGATGATTGATACCTCTATCAATAGGTGTTGAGACCTGTAATTGCCATGCCAAAGGGTATTTAGATTGCTAGAATATTTCTACACATTTTGTAGAAAATTCAATTTTATTGAAAATCACCTGAACTATAGCCCACAAAATCAGAGCTACAAAATCGAAAATCTGCAATTGTGCTCCGATTCCGATGATTGATACCTCTATCAATAGGTGTTGAGACCTGTAATTGCCATGCCAAAGGGTATTTAGATTGCTAGAATATTTCTACACATTTTGTAGAAAATTCAATTTTATTGAAAATCACCTGAACTATAGCCCACAAAATCAGAGCTGCAAAATCGAAAATCTGCAATTGTGCTACGATTCCGATGATTGATACCTCTATCAATAGGTGTTGAGGCCTGTAATTGCCATGCCAACGGGTATTTGGATCGCTGGAATATTTCTACACATTTTGTAGAAAATTCAATTTTATTGAAAATCACCTGAACTATAGCCCACAAAATCAGAGCTGCAAAATCGAAAATCTGCAATTGTGCTCCGATTCCGATGATTGATACCTCTATCAATAGGTGTTGAGACCTGTAATTGCCATGCCAACGGGTATTTGGATCGCTGGAATATTTCTACACATTTTGTAGAAAATTCAATTTTATTGAAAATCACCTGAACTATAGCCCACAAAATCAGAGCCGCAAAATCGAAAATCTGCAATTGTGCTCCGATTCCGATGATTGATACCTCTATCAATAGGTGTTGAGACCTGTAATTGCCATGCCAAAGGGTATTTAGATTGCTAGAATATTTCTACACATTTTGTAGAAAATTCAATTTTATTGAAAATCACCTGAACTATAGCCCACAAAATCAGAGCTGCAAAATCGAAAATCTGCAATTGTGCTCCGATTCCGATGATTGATACCTCTATCAATAGGTGTTGAGGCCTGTAATTGCCATGCCAACGGGTATTTGGATCGCTGGAATATTTCTACACATTTTGTAGAAAATTCAATTTTATTGAAAATCACCTGAACTATAGCCCACAAAATCAGAGCTGCAAAATCGAAAATCTGCAATTGTGCTCCGATTCCGATGATTGATACCTCTATCAATAGGTGTTGAGGCCTGTAATTGCCATGCCAACGGGTATTTGGATCGCTGGAATATTTCTACACATTTTGTAGAAAATTCAATTTTATTGAAAATCACCTGAACTATAGCCCACAAAATCAAAGCTGCAAAATCGAAAATCTGCAATTGTGCTCCGATTCCGATGATTGATACCTCTATCAATAGGTGTTGAGACCTGTAATTGCCATGCCAACGGGTATTTGGATCGTTGGAATATTTCTACACATTTTGTAGAAAATTCAATTTTATTGAAAATCACCTGAACTATAGCCCACAAAATCAGAGCTGCAAAATCGAAAATCTGCAATTGTGCTCCGATTCCGATGATTGATACCTCTATCAATAGGTGTTGAGACCTGTAATTGCCATGCCAAAGGGTATTTAGATTGCTAGAATATTTCTACACATTTTGTAGAAAATTCAATTTTATTGAAAATCACCTGAACTATAGCCCACAAAATCAGAGCTGCAAAATCGAAAATCTGCAATTGTGCTCCGATTCCGATGATTGATACCTCTATCAATAGGTGTTGAGGCCTGTAATTGCCATGCCAACGGGTATTTGGATCGCTGGAATATTTCTACACATTTTGTAGAAAATTCAATTTTATTGAAAATCACCTGAACTATAGCCCACAAAATCAGAGCTGCAAAATCGAAAATCTGCAATTGTGCTCCGATTCCGATGATTGATACCTCTATCAATAGGTGTTGAGACCTGTAATTGCCATGCCAAAGGGTATTTAGATTGCTAGAATATTTCTACACATTTTGTAGAAAATTCAATTTTATTGAAAATCACCTGAACTATAGCCCACAAAATCTGAGCTACAAAATCGAAAATCTGCAATTGTGCTCCGATTCCGATGATTGATACCTCTATCAATAGGTGTTGAGACCTGTAATTGCCATGCCAACGGGTATTTAGATTGCTAGAATATTTCTACACATTTTGTAGAAAATTCAATTTTATTGAAAATCACCTGAACTATAGCCCACAAAATCAGAGCTGCAAAATCGAAAATCTGCAATTGTGCTACGATTCCGATGATTGATACCTCTATCAATAGGTGTTGAGGCCTGTAATTGCCATGCCAACGGGTATTTGGATCGCTGGAATATTTCTACACATTTTGTAGAAAATTCAATTTTATTGAAAATCACCTGAACTATAGCCCACAAAATCAGAGCTGCAAAATCGAAAATCTGCAATTGTGCTCCGATTCCGATGATTGATACCTCTATCAATAGGTGTTGAGACCTGTAATTGCCATGCCAACGGGTATTTGGATCGCTGGAATATTTCTACACATTTTGTAGAAAATTCAATTTTATTGAAAATCACCTGAACTATATATAGCCCACAAAATCAGAGCCGCAAAATCGAAAATCTGCAATTGTGCTCCGATTCCGATGATTGATACCTCTATCAATAGGTGTTGAGACCTGTAATTGCCATGCCAAAGGGTATTTAGATTGCTAGAATATTTCTACACATTTTGTAGAAAATTCAATTTTATTGAAAATCACCTGAACTATAGCCCACAAAATCAGAGCTGCAAAATCGAAAATCTGCAATTGTGCTCCGATTCCGATGATTGATACCTCTATCAATAGGTGTTGAGGCCTGTAATTGCCATGCCAACGGGTATTTGGATCGCTGGAATATTTCTACACATTTTGTAGAAAATTCAATTTTATTGAAAATCACCTGAACTATAGCCCACAAAATCAGAGCTGCAAAATCGAAAATCTGCAATTGTGCTCCGATTCCGATGATTGATACCTCTATCAATAGGTGTTGAGGCCTGTAATTGCCATGCCAACGGGTATTTGGATCGCTGGAATATTTCTACACATTTTGTAGAAAATTCAATTTTATTGAAAATCACCTGAACTATAGCCCACAAAATCAGAGCTGCAAAATCGAAAATCTGCAATTGTGCTCCGATTCCGATGATTGATACCTCTATCAATAGGTGTTGAGACCTGTAATTGCCATGCCAAAGGGTATTTAGATTGCTAGAATATTTCTACACATTTTGTAGAAAATTCAATTTTATTGAAAATCACCTGAACTATAGCCCACAAAATCAGAGCTGCAAAATCGAAAATCTGCAATTGTGCTACGATTCCGATGATTGATACCTCTATCAATAGGTGTTGAGACCTGTAATTGCCATGCCAATGGGTATTTGGATCGCTAGAATATTTCTACACATTTTGTAGAAAATTCAATTTTATTGAAAATCACCTGAACTATAGCCCACAAAATCAGAGCTGCAAAATCGAAAATCTGCAATTGTGCTCCGATTCCGATGATTGATACCTCTATCAATAGGTGTTGAGACCTGTAATTGCCATGCCAAAGGGTATTTAGATTGCTAGAATATTTCTACACATTTTTTAGAAAATTCAATTTTATTGAAAATCACCTGAACTATAGCCCACAAAATCAGGGCTGCAAAATCGAAAATCTGCAATTGTGCTCCGATTCCGATGATTGATACCTCTATCAATAGGTGTTGAGACCTGTAATTGCCATGCCAACGGGTATTTGGATCGCTGGAATATTTCTACACATTTTGTAGAAAATTCAATTTTATTGAAAATCACCTGAACTATAGCCCACAAAATCAGAGCTGCAAAATCGAAAATCTGCAATTGTGCTCCGATTCCGATGATTGATACCTCTATCAATAGGTGTTGAGACCTGTAATTGCCATGCCAAAGGGTATTTAGATTGCTAAATTATTTCTACACATTTTGTAGAAAATTCAATTTTATTGAAAATCACCTGAACTATAGCCCACAAAATCAGAGCTGCAAAATCGAAAATCTGCAATTGTGCTCCGATTCCGATGATTGATACCTCTATCAATAGGTGTTGAGACCTGTAATTGCCATGCCAACGGGTATTTGGATCGCTAGAATATTTCTACACATTTTGTAGAAAATTCAATTTTATTGAAAATCACCTGAACTATAGCCCACAAAATTAGAGCTGCAAAATCGAAAATCTGCAATTGTGCTCCGATTCCGATGGTTGATACCTCTATCAATAGGTGTTGAGACCTGTAATTGCCATGCCAACGGGTATTTGGATCGCTGGAATATTTCTACACATTTTATAGAAAATTCAATTTTATTGAAAATCACCTGAACTATAGCCCACAAAATCAGAGCTGCAAAATCGAAAATCTGCAATTGTGCTCCGATTCCGATGATTGATACCTCTATCAATAGGTGTTGAGACCTGTAATTGCCATGCCAACGGGTATTTGGATCGCTAGAATATTTCTACACATTTTGTAGAAAATTCAATTTTATTGAAAATCACCTGAACTATAGCCCACAAAATTAGAGCTGCAAAATCGAAAATCTGCAATTGTGCTCCGATTCCGATGGTTGATACCTCTATCAATAGGTGTTGAGACCTGTAATTGCCATGCCAACGGGTATTTGGATCGCTGGAATATTTCTACACATTTTATAGAAAATTCAATTTTATTGAAAATCACCTGAACTATAGCCCACAAAATCAGAGCTGTAAAATCGAAAATCTGCAATTGTGCTCCGATTCCGATGATTGATACCTCTATCAATAGGTGTTGAGACCTGTAATTGCCATGCCAACGGGTATTTGGATCGCTGGAATATTTCTACACATTTTGTAGAAAATTCAATTTTATTGAAAATCACCTGAACTATAGCCCACAAAATCAGAGCTGTAAAATCGAAAATCTGCAATTGTGCTCCGATTCCGATGATTGATACCTCTATCAATAGGTGTTGAGACCTGTAATTGCCATGCCAAAGGGTATTTAGATTGCTAGAATATTCCTACACATTTTGTAGAAAATTCAATTTTATTGAAAATCACCTGAACTATAGCCCACAAAATCAGAGCTGCAAAATCGAAAATCTGCAATTGTGCTCCGATTCCGATGATTGATACCTCTATCAATAGGTGTTGAGACCTGTAATTGCCATGCCAACGGGTATTTGGATCGCTGGAATATTTCTACACATTTTATAGAAAATTCAATTTTATTGAAAATCACCTGAACTATAGCCCACAAAATCAGAGCTGCAAAATCGAAAATCTGCAATTGTGCTCCGATTCCGATGATTGATACCTCTATCAATAGGTGTTGAGACCTGTAATTGCCATGCCAAAGGGTATTTAGATTGCTAGAATATTTCTACACATTTTGTAGAAAATTCAATTTTATTGAAAATCACCTGAACTATAGCCCACAAAATCAGGGCTGCAAAATCGAAAATCTGCAATTGTGCTCCGATTCCGATGATTGATACCTCTATCAATAGGTGTTGAGACCTGTAATTGCCATGCCAAAGGGTATTTAGATTTCTAGAATATTTCTACACATTTTGTAGAAAATTCAATTTTATTGAAAATCACCTGAACTATAGCCCACAAAATCAGAGCTACAAAATCGAAAATCTGCAATTGTGCTCCGATTCCGATGATTGATACCTCTATCAATAGGTGTTGAGACCTGTAATTGCCATGCCAACGGGTATTTGGATCGCTAGAATATTTCTACACATTTTGTAGAAAATTCAATTTTATTGAAAATCACCTGAACTATAGCCCACAAAATCAGAGATGCAAAATCGAAAATCTGCAATTGTGCTCCGATTCCGATGATGGATACCTCTATAAATAGGTGTTGAGACCTGTAATTGCCATGCCAACGGGTACTTGGATCGCTGGAATATTTCTCACATTTTGTAGAAAATTCAATTTTATTGAAAATCACCTGAACTATAGCCCACAAAATCAGAGCTGCAAAATCGAAAATCTGCAATTTTGCTCCGATTCCGATGATTGATACCTCTATCAATAGGTGTTGAGACCTGTAATTGCCATGCCAAAGGGTATTTAGATTGCTAGAATATTTCTACACATTTTGTAGAAAATTCAATTTTATTGAAAATCACCTGAACTATAGCCCACAAAATCAGAGCTGCAAAATCGAAAATCTGCAATTGTGCTCCGATTCCGATGATTGATACCTCTATCAATAGGTGTTGAGGCCTGTAATTGCCATGCCAACGGGTATTTGGATCGCTGGAATATTTCTACACATTTTGTAGAAAATTCAATTTTATTGAAAATCACCTGAACTATAGCCCACAAAATCAGAGCTGCAAAATCGAAAATCTGCAATTGTGCTCCGATCCGATGATTGATACCTCTATCAATAGGTGTTGAGACCTGTAATTGCCATGCCAACGGGTATTTGGATCGCTAGAATATTTCTACACATTTTGTAGAAAATTCAATTTTATTGAAAATCACCTGAACTATAGCCCACAAAATCAGAGCTGCAAAATCGAAAATCTGCAATTGTGCTCCGATTCCGATGATTGATACCTCTATCAATAGGTGTTGAGACCTGTAATTGCCATGCCAAAGGGTATTTAGATTGCTAGAATATTTCTACACATTTTGTAGAAAATTCAATTTTATTGAAAATCACCTGAACTATAGCCCACAAAATCAGAGCTGCAAAATCGAAAATCTGCAATTGTGCTACGATTCCGATGATTGATACCTCTATCAATAGGTGTTGAGACCTGTAATTGCCATGCCAATGGGTATTTGGATCGCTAGAATATTTCTACACATTTTGTAGAAAATTCAATTTTATTGAAAATCACCTGAACTATAGCCCACAAAATCAGAGCTGCAAAATCGAAAATCTGCAATTGTGCTCCGATTCCGATGATTGATACCTCTATCAATAGGTGTTGAGACCTGTAATTGCCATGCCAACGGGTATTTGGATCGCTGGAATATTTCTACACATTTTGTAGAAAATTCAATTTTATTGAAAATCACCTGAACTATAGCCCACAAAATCAGAGCTGCAAAATCGAAAATCTGCAATTGTGCTCCGATTCCGATGATTGATACCTCTATCAATAGGTGTTGAGACCTGTAATTGCCATGCCAAAGGGTATTTAGATTGCTAAATTATTTCTACACATTTTGTAGAAAATTCAATTTTATTGAAAATCACCTGAACTATAGCCCACAAAATCAGAGCTGCAAAATCGAAAATCTGCAATTGTGCTCCGATTCCGATGATTGATACCTCTATCAATAGGTGTTGAGACCTGTAATTGCCATGCCAACGGGTATTTGGATCGCTAGAATATTTCTACACATTTTGTAGAAAATTCAATTTTATTGAAAATCACCTGAACTATAGCCCACAAAATTAGAGCTGCAAAATCGAAAATCTGCAATTGTGCTCCGATTCCGATGATTGATACCTCTATCAATAGGTGTTGAGACCTGTAATTGCCATGCCAACGGGTATTTGGATCGCTGGAATATTTCTACACATTTTATAGAAAATTCAATTTTATTGAAAATCACCTGAACTATAGCCCACAAAATCAGAGCTGCAAAATCGAAAATCTGCAATTGTGCTCCGATTCCGATGATTGATACCTCTATCAATAGGTGTTGAGACCTGTAATTGCCATGCCAAAGGGTATTTAGATTGCTAGAATATTTCTACACATTTTGTAGAAAATTCAATTTTATTGAAAATCACCTGAACTATAGCCCACAAAATCAGAGCTGCAAAATCGAAAATCTGCAATTGTGCTCCGATTCCGATGATTGATACCTCTATCAATAGGTGTTGAGACCTGTAATTGCCATGCCAACGGGTATTTGGATCGCTGGAATATTTCTACACATTTTGTAGAAAATTCAATTTTATTGAAAATCACCTGAACTATAGCCCACAAAATCAGAGCTGCAAAATCGAAAATCTGCAATTGTGCTACGATTCCGATGATTGATACCTCTATCAATAGTTGTTGAGACCTGTAATTGCCATGCCAAAGGGTATTTAGATTGCTAGAATATTTCTACACATTTTGTAGAAAATTCAATTTTATTGAAAATCACCTGAACTATAGCCCACAAAATCAGAGCTGCAAAATCGAAAATCTGCAATTGTGCTCCGATTCCGATGATTGATACCTCTATCAATAGGTGTTGAGACCTGTAATTGCCATGCCAACGGGTATTTGGATCGCTGGAATATTTCTACACATTTTGTAGAAAATTCAATTTTATTGAAAATCACCTGAACTATAGCCCACAAAATCAGAGCTGCAAAATCGAAAATCTGCAATTGTGCTCCGATTCCGATGATTGATACCTCTATCAATAGGTGTTGAGACCTGTAATTGCCATGCCAAAGGGTATTTAGATTGCTAAATTATTTCTACACATTTTGTAGAAAATTCAATTTTATTGAAAATCACCTGAACTATAGCCCACAAAATCAGAGCTGCAAAATCGAAAATCTGCAATTGTGCTCCGATTCCGATGATTGATACCTCTATCAATAGGTGTTGAGACCTGTAATTGCCATGCCAACGGGTATTTGGATCGCTGGAATATTTCTACACATTTTATAGAAAATTCAATTTTATTCAAAATCACCTGAACTATAGCCCACAAAATCAGAGCTGCAAAATCGAAAATCTGCAATTGTGCTCCGATTCCGATGATTGATACCTCTATCAATAGGTGTTGAGACCTGTAATTGCCATGCCAAAGGGTATTTAGATTGCTAGAATATTTCTACACATTTTGTAGAAAATTCAATTTTATTGAAAATCACCTGAACTATAGCCCACAAAATCAGAGCTGCAAAATCGAAAATCTGCAATTGTGCTCCGATTCCGATGATTGATACCTCTATCAATAGGTGTTGAGACCTGTAATTGCCATGCCAACGGGTATTTGGATCGCTGGAATATTTCTACACATTTTGTAGAAAATTCAATTTTATTGAAAATCACCTGAACTATAGCCCACAAAATCAGAGCTGCAAAATTGAAAATCTGCAATTGTGCTCCGATTCCGATGATTGATACCTCTATCAATAGGTGTTGAGACCTGTAATTGCCATGCCAAAGGGTATTTAGATTGCTAAATTATTTCTACACATTTTGTAGAAAATTCAATTTTATTGAAAATCACCTGAACTATAGCCCACAAAATCAGAGCTGCAAAATCGAAAATCTGCAATTGTGCTCCGATTCCGATGATTGATACCTCTATCAATAGGTGTTGAGACCTGTAATTGCCATGCCAACGGGTATTTGGATCGCTAGAATATTTCTACACATTTTGTAGAAAATTCAATTTTATTGAAAATCACCTGAACTATAGCCCACAAAATTAGAGCTGCAAAATCGAAAATCTGCAATTGTGCTCCGATTCCGATGATTGATACCTCTATCAATAGGTGTTGAGACCTGTAATTGCCATGCCAACGGGTATTTGGATCGCTGGAATATTTCTACACATTTTATAGAAAATTCAATTTTATTGAAAATCACCTGAACTATAGCCCACAAAATCAGAGCTGCAAAATCGAAAATCTGCAATTGTGCTCCGATTCCGATGATTGATACCTCTATCAATAGGTGTTGAGACCTGTAATTGCCATGCCAAAGGGTATTTAGATTGCTAGAATATTTCTACACATTTTGTAGAAAATTCAATTTTATTGAAAATCACCTGAACTATAGCCCACAAAATCAGAGCTGCAAAATCGAAAATCTGCAATTGTGCTCCGATTCCGATGATTGATACCTCTATCAATAGGTGTTGAGACCTGTAATTGCCATGCCAACGGGTATTTGGATCGCTGGAATATTTCTACACATTTTGTAGAAAATTCAATTTTATTGAAAATCACCTGAACTATAGCCCACAAAATCAGAGCTGCAAAATCGAAAATCTGCAATTGTGCTCCGATTCCGATGATTGATACCTCTATCAATAGGTGTTGAGACCTGTAATTGCCATGCCAAAGGGTATTTAGATTGCTAAATTATTTCTACACATTTTGTAGAAAATTCAATTTTATTGAAAATCACCTGAACTATAGCCCACAAAATCAGAGCTGCAAAATCGAAAATCTGCAATTGTGCTCCGATTCCGATGATTGATACCTCTATCAATAGGTGTTGAGACCTGTAATTGCCATGCCAACGGGTATTTGGATCGCTAGAATATTTCTACACATTTTGTAGAAAATTCAATTTTATTGAAAATCACCTGAACTATAGCCCACAAAATTAGAGCTGCAAAATCGAAAATCTGCAATTGTGCTCCGATTCCGATGATTGATACCTCTATCAATAGGTGTTGAGACCTGTAATTGCCATGCCAACGGGTATTTGGATCGCTGGAATATTTCTACACATTTTATAGAAAATTCAATTTTATTGAAAATCACCTGAACTATAGCCCACAAAATCAGAGCTGCAAAATCGAAAATCTGCAATTGTGCTCCGATTCCGATGATTGATACCTCTATCAATAGTTGTTGAGACCTGTAATTGCCATGCCAAAGGGTATTTAGATTGCTAGAATATTCCTACACATTTTGTAGAAAATTCAATTTTATTGAAAATCACCTGAACTATAGCCCACAAAATCAGAGCTGCAAAATCGAAAATCTGCAATTGTGCTCCGATTCCGATGATTGATACCTCTATCAATAGGTGTTGAGACCTGTAATTGCCATGCCAACGGGTATTTGGATCGCTGGAATATTTCTACACATTTTATAGAAAATTCAATTTTATTGAAAATCACCTGAACTATAGCCCACAAAATCAGAGCTGCAAAATCGAAAATCTGCAATTGTGCTCCGATTCCGATGATTGATACCTCTATCAATAGGTGTTGAGACCTGTAATTGCCATGCCAAAGGGTATTTAGATTGCTAGAATATTTCTACACATTTTGTAGAAAATTCAATTTTATTGAAAATCACCTGAACTATAGCCCACAAAATCAGGGCTGCAAAATCGAAAATCTGCAATTGTGCTCCGATTCCGATGATTGATACCTCTATCAATAGGTGTTGAGACCTGTAATTGCCATGCCAAAGGGTATTTAGATTTCTAGAATATTTCTACACATTTTGTAGAAAATTCAATTTTATTGAAAATCACCTGAACTATAGCCCACAAAATCAGAGCTACAAAATCGAAAATCTGCAATTGTGCTCCGATTCCGATGATTGATACCTCTATCAATAGGTGTTGAGACCTGTAATTGCCATGCCAACGGGTATTTGGATCGCTAGAATATTTCTACACATTTTGTAGAAAATTCAATTTTATTGAAAATCACCTGAACTATAGCCCACAAAATCAGAGCTGCAAAATCGAAAATCTGCAATTGTGCTCCGATTCCGATGATTGATACCTATATCAATAGGTGTTGAGACCTGTAATTGCCATGCCAAAGGGTATTTAGATTGCTAGAATATTTCTACACATTTTGTAGAAAATTCAATTTTATTGAAAATCACCTGAACTATAGCCCACAAAATCAGAGCTGCAAAATCGAAAATCTGCAATTGTGCTCCGATTCCGATGATTGATACCTCTATCAATAGGTGTTGAGACCTGTAATTGCCATGCCAACGGGTATTTGGATCGCTGGAATATTTCTACACATTTTGTAGAAAATTCAATTTTATTGAAAATCACCTGAACTATAGCCCACAAAATCAGAGCTGCAAAATCGAAAATCTGCAATTGTGCTCCGATTCCGATGATTGATACCTCTATCAATAGGTGTTGAGACCTGTAATTGCCATGCCAAAGGGTATTTAGATTGCTAAATTATTTCTACACATTTTGTAGAAAATTCAATTTTATTGAAAATCACCTGAACTATAGCCCACAAAATCAGAGCTGCAAAATCGAAAATCTGCAATTGTGCTCCGATTCCGATGATTGATACCTCTATCAATAGGTGTTGAGACCTGTAATTGCCATGCCAACGGGTATTTGGATCGCTAGAATATTTCTACACATTTTGTAGAAAATTCAATTTTATTGAAAATCACCTGAACTATAGCCCACAAAATTAGAGCTGCAAAATCGAAAATCTGCAATTGTGCTCCGATTCCGATGATTGATACCTCTATCAATAGGTGTTGAGACCTGTAATTGCCATGCCAACGGGTATTTGGATCGCTGGAATATTTCTACACATTTTATAGAAAATTCAATTTTATTGAAAATCACCTGAACTATAGCCCACAAAATCAGAGCTGCAAAATCGAAAATCTGCAATTGTGCTCCGATTCCGATGATTGATACCTCTATCAATAGGTGTTGAGACCTGTAATTGCCATGCCAAAGGGTATTTAGATTGCTAGAATATTTCTACACATTTTGTAGAAAACTCAATTTTATTGAAAATCACCTGAACTATAGCCCACAAAATCAGAGCTGCAAAATCGAAAATCTGCAATTGTGCTCCGATTCCGATGATTGATACCTCTATCAATAGGTGTTGAGACCTGTAATTGCCATGCCAACGGGTATTTGGATCGCTGGAATATTTCTACACATTTTGTAGAAAATTCAATTTTATTGAAAATCACCTGAACTATAGCCCACAAAATCAGAGCTGCAAAATCGAAAATCTGCAATTGTGCTACGATTCCGATGATTGATACCTCTATCAATAGTTGTTGAGACCTGTAATTGCCATGCCAAAGGGTATTTAGATTGCTAGAATATTCCTACACATTTTGTAGAAAATTCAATTTTATTGAAAATCACCTGAACTATAGCCCACAAAATCAGAGCTGCAAAATCGAAAATCTGCAATTGTGCTCCGATTCCGATGATTGATACCTCTATCAATAGGTGTTGAGACCTGTAATTGCCATGCCAACGGGTATTTGGATCGGTGGAATATTTCTACACATTTTATAGAAAATTCAATTTTATTGAAAATCACCTGAACTATAGCCCACAAAATCAGAGCTGCAAAATCGAAAATCTGCAATTGTGCTCCGATTCCGATGATTGATACCTCTATCAATAGGTGTTGAGACCTGTAATTGCCATGCCAAAGGGTATTTAGATTGCTAGAATATTTCTACACATTTTGTAGAAAATTCAATTTTATTGAAAATCACCTGAACTATAGCCCACAAAATCAGGGCTGCAAAATCGAAAATCTGCAATTGTGCTCCGATTCCGATGATTGATACCTCTATCAATAGGTGTTGAGACCTGTAATTGCCATGCCAAAGGGTATTTAGATTTCTAGAATATTTCTACACATTTTGTAGAAAATTCAATTTTATTGAAAATCACCTGAACTATAGCCCACAAAATCAGAGCTACAAAATCGAAAATCTGCAATTGTGCTCCGATTCCGATGATTGATACCTCTATAAATAGGTGTTGAGACCTGTAATTGCCATGCCAACGGGTACTTGGATCGCTGGAATATTTCTCACATTTTGTAGAAAATTCAATTTTATTGAAAATCACCTGAACTATAGCCCACAAAATCAGAGCTGCAAAATCGAAAATCTGCAATTGTGCTCCGATTCCGATGATTGATACCTCTATCAATAGGTGTTGAGACCTGTAATTGCCATGCCAACGGGTATTTGGATCGCTAGAATATTTCTACACATTTTGTAGAAAATTCAATTTTATTGAAAATCACCTGAACTATAGCCCACAAAATCAGAGCTGCAAAATCGAAAATCTGCAATTGTGCTCCGATTCCGATGATTGATACCTCTATCAATAGGTGTTGAGACCTGTAATTGCCATGCCAAAGGGTATTTAGATTGCTAGAATATTTCTACACATCTTGTAGAAAATTCAATTTTATTGAAAATCACCTGAACTATAGCCCACAAAATCAGAGCTCCAAAATCGAAAATCTGCAATTGTGCTCCGATTCCGATGATTGATACCTCTATCAATAGGTGTTGAGACCTGTAATTGCCATGCCAACGGGTATTTGGATCGCTAGAATATTTCGACACATTTTGTAGAAAATTCAATTTTATTGAAAATCACCTGAACTATAGCCCACAAAATCAGAGCTGCAAAATCGAAAATCTGCAATTGTGCTCCGATTCCGATGATTGATACCTCTATCAATAGGTGTTGAGACCTGTAATTGCCATGCCAACGGGTATTTGGATCGCTGGAATATTTCTACACATTTTGTAGAAAATTCAATTTTATTGAAAATCACCTGAACTATAGCCCACAAAATCAGAGCTGCAAAATCGAAAATCTGCAATTGTGCTCCGATTCCGATGATTGATACCTCTATCAATAGGTGTTGAGACCTGTAATTGCCATGCCAAAGGGTATTTAGATTGCTAGAATATTTCTACACATTTTGTAGAAAATTCAATTTTATTGAAAATCACCTGAACTATAGCCCACAAAATCAGAGCTGCAAAATCGAAAATCTGCAATTGTGCTCCGATTCCGATGATTGATACCTCTATCAATAGGTGTTGAGACCTGTAATTGCCATGCCAAAGGGTATTTAGATTGCTAGAATATTTCTACACATTTTGTAGAAAGTTCAATTTTATTGAAAATCACCTGAACTATAGCCCACAAAATCAGAGCTGCAAAATCGAAAATCTGCAATTGTGCTCCGATCCCGATGATTGATACCTCTATCAATAGGTGTTGAGACCTGTAATTGCCATGCCAACGGGTATTTGGATCGCTGGAATATTTCTACACATTTTGTAGAAAATTCAATTTTATTGAAAATCACCTGAACTATAGCCCACAAAATCAGAGCTGCAAAATCGAAAATCTGCAATTGTGCTCCGATCCCGATGATTGATACCTCTATCAATAGGTGTTGAGACCTGTAATTGCCATGCCAACGGGTATTTGGATCGCTGGAATATTTCTACACATTTTGTAGAAAATTCAATTTTATTGAAAATCACCTGAACTATAGCCCACAAAATCAGAGCTGCAAAATCGAAAATCTGCAATTGTGCTCCGATTCCGATGATTGATACCTCTATCAATAGGTGTTGAGACCTGTAATTGCCATGCCAAAGGGTATTTAGATTGCTAAATTATTTCTACACATTTTGTAGAAAATTCAATTTTATTGAAAATCACCTGAACTATAGCCCACAAAATCAGAGCTGCAAAATCGAAAATCTGCAATTGTGCTCCGATTCCGATGATTGATACCTCTATCAATAGGTGTTGAGACCTGTAATTGCCATGCCAACGGGTATTTGGATCGCTAGAATATTTCTACACATTTTGTAGAAAATTCAATTTTATTGAAAATCACCTGAACTATAGCCCACAAAATTAGAGCTGCAAAATCGAAAATCTGCAATTGTGCTCCGATTCCGATGATTGATACCTCTATCAATAGGTGTTGAGACCTGTAATTGCCATGCCAACGGGTACTTGGATCGCTGGAATATTTCTCACATTTTGTAGAAAATTCAATTTTATTGAAAATCACCTGAACTATAGCCCACAAAATCAGAGCTGCAAAATCGAAAATCTGCAATTGTGCTCCGATTCCGATGATTGATACCTCTATCAATAGGTGTTGAGACCTGTAATTGCCATGCCAACGGGTATTTGGATGGCTAGAATATTTCTACACATTTTGTAGAAAATTCAATTTGATTGAAAATCACCTGAACTATAGCCCACAAAATTAGAGCTGCAAAATCGAAAATCTGCAATTGTGCTCCGATTCCGATGATTGATACCTCTATCAATAGGTGTTGAGACCTGTAATTGCCATGCCAACGGGTATTTGGATCGCTGGAATATTTCTACACATTTTATAGAAAATTCAATTTTATTGAAAATCACCTGAACTATAGCCCACAAAATCAGAGCTGCAAAATCGAAAATCTGCAATTGTGCTCCGATTCCGATGATTGATACCTCTATCAATAGGTGTTGAGACCTGTAATTGCCATGCCAAAGGGTATTTAGATTGCTAGAATATTTCTACACATTTTGTAGAAAATTCAATTTTATTGAAAATCACCTGAACTATAGCCCACAAAATCAGAGCTGCAAAATCGAAAATCTGCAATTGTGCTCCGATTCCGATGATTGATACCTCTATCAATAGGTGTTGAGACCTGTAATGGTCATGCCAACAGGCATTTGGATGGCTCGAATATTTCTCCACATTTTGTAGAAAATTCAATTTTATTGAAAATCACCTGAACTATAGCCCACAAAATCTGAGCTACAAAATCGAAAATCTGCAATTGTGCTTCGATTCCGATGATTGATACCTCTATCAATAGGTGTTGAGACCTGTAATTGCCATGCCAACGGGTATTTGGATCGCTAGAATATTTCTACACATTTTGAAGAAAATTCAATTTTATTGAAAATCACCTGAACTATAGCCCACAAAATCAGAGCTCCTAAATCGAAAATCTGCAATTGTGCTCCAATTCCGATGATTGATACCTCTATCAATAGGTGTTGAGACCTGTAATTGCCATGCCAACGGGTATTTAGATTGTTAGAATATTTCTACACATTTTGTAGAAAATTTAATTTTATTGAAAATCACCTGAACTATAGCCCACAAAATCAGAGCTGCAAAATCGAAAATCTGCAATTTTGCTCCGATTCCGATGATTGATACCTCTATCAATAGGTGTTGAGACCTGTAATTGCCATGCCAACGGGTATTTGGATCGCTGGAATATTTCTACACATTTTGTAGAAAATTCAATTTTATTGAAAATCACCTGAACTATAGCCCACAAAATCAGAGCTGCAAAATCGAAAATCTGCAATTGTGCTCCGATTCCGATGATTGATACCTCTATCAATAGGTGTTGAGACCTGTAATTGCCATGCCAACGGGTATTTGGATCGCTAGAATATTTCTACACATTTTATAGAAAATTCAATTTTATTGAAAATCACCTGAGCTATAGCCCACAAAATCAGAGCTGCAAAATCGAAAATCTGCAATTGTGCTCCGATTCCGATGATTGATACCTCTATCAATAGGTGTTGAGACCTGTAATTGCCATGCCAACGGGTATTTAGATCGTTGGAATATTTCTACACATTTTATAGAAAATTCAATTTTATTGAAAATCACCTGAACTATAGCCCACAAAATCAGAGCTCCAAAATCGAAAATCTGCAATTGTGCTCCGATTCCGATGATTGATACCTCTATCAATAGGTGTTGAGACCTGTAATTGCCATGCCAACGGGTATTTGGATCGCTAGAATATTTCTACACATTTTGTAGAAAATTCAATTTTATTGAAAATCACCTGAACTATATTCCACAAAATCAGAGCTCCAAAATCGAAAATCTGCAATTGTGCTCCGATTCCGATGATTGATACCTCTATCAATAGGTGTTGAGACCTGTAATTGCCATGCCAACGGGTATTTGGATCGCTAGAATATTTCTACACATTTTATAGAAAATTCAATTTTATTGAAAATCACCTGAGCTATAGCCCACAAAATCAGAGCTGCAAAATCGAAAATCTGCAATTGTGCTCCGATTCCGATGATTGATACCTCTATCAATAGGTGTTGAGACCTGTAATTGCCATGCCAACGGGTATTTAGATCGTTGGAATATTTCTACACATTTTATAGAAAATTCAATTTTATTGAAAATCACCTGAACTATAGCCCACAAAATCAGAGCTGCAAAATCGAAAATCTGCAATTGTGCTCCGATTCCGATGATTGATACCTCTATCATTAGGTGTTGAGACCTGTAATTGTCATGCCAACGGGTATTTGGATCGTTGGAATAATTCTACACATTTTGTAGAAAATTCAATTTTATTGAAAATCACCTGAACTATAGCCCACAAAATCAGAGCTGCAAAATCGAAAATCTGCAATTGTGCTCCGATTCCGATGATTGATACCTCTATCAATAGGTGTTGAGACCTGTAATGGTCATGCAAAACAGGCATTTGGATGGCTCGAATATTTCTACACATTTTGTAGAAAATTCAATTTTATTGAAAATCACCTGAACTATAGCCCACAAAATCTGAGCTACAAAATCGAAAATCTGCAATTGTGCTCCGATTCCGATGATTGATACCTCTATCAATAGGTGTTGAGACCTGTAATTGCCATGCCAACGGGTATTTAGATCGTTGGAATATTTCTACACATTTTATAGAAAATTCAATTTATTGAAAAAAAACCTGAACTATAGCCCACAAAATCTGAGCTGCAAAATCGAAAATCTGCAATTGTGCTCCGATTCCGATGATTGATACCTCTATCAATAGGTGTTGAGACCTGTAATGGTCATGCCAACAGGCATTTGGATGGCTCGAATATTTCTCCACATTTTGTAGAAAATTCAATTTTATTGAAAATCACCTGAACTATAGCCCACAAAATCTGAGCTACAAAATCGAAAATCTGCAATTGTTCTTCGATTCCGATGATTGATACCTCTATCAATAGGTGTTGAGACCTGTAATTGCCATGCCAACGGGTATTTGGATCGCTAGAATATTTCTCCACATTTTGTAGAAAATTCAATTTTATTGAAAATCACCTGAACTATAGCCCACAAAATCAGAGCTCCTAAATCGAAAATCTGCAATTGTGCTCCAATTCCGATGATTGATACCTCTATCAATAGGTGTTGAGACCTGTAATTGCCATGCCAACGGGTATTTAGATTGTTAGAATATTTCTACACATTTTGTAGAAAATTTAATTTTATTGAAAATCACCTGAACTATAGCCCACAAAATCAGAGCTCCAAAATCGAAAATCTGCAATTTTGCTCCGATTCCGATGATTGATACCTCTATCAATAGGTGTTGAGACCTGTAATTGCCATGCCAACGGGTATTTGGATCGCTGGAATATTTCTACACATTTTGTAGAAAATTCAATTTTATTGAAAATCACCTGAACTATAGCCCACAAAATCAGAGCTGCAAAATCGAAAATCTGCAATTGTGCTCCGATTCCGATGATTGATACCTCTATCAATAGGTGTTGAGACCTGTAATTGCCATGCCAAAGGGTATTTAGATCGTTGGAATATTTCTACACATTTTATAGAAAATTCAATTTTATTGAAAATCACCTGAACTATAGCCCACAAAATCAGAGCTGCAAAATCGAAAATCTGCAATTGTGCTCCGATTCCGATTATTGATACCTCTATCAATAGGTGTTGAGACCTGTAATTGCCATGCCAACGGGTATTTGGATCGCTAGAATATTTCTACACATTTTGTAGAAAATTCAATTTTATTGAAAATCACCTGAACTATATTCCACAAAATCAGAGCTCCAAAATCGAAAATCTGCAATTGTGCTCCGATTCCGATGATTGATACCTCTATAAATAGGTGTTGAGACCTGTAATTGCCATGCCAACGGGTATTTGGATCGCTAGAATATTTCTACACATTTTATAGAAAATTCAATTTTATTGAAAATCACCTGAGCTATAGCCCACAAAATCAGAGCTGCAAAATCGAAAATCTGCAATTGTGCTCCGATTCCGATGATTGATACCTCTATCAATAGGTGTTGAGACCTGTAATTGCCATGCCAACGGGTATTTAGATCGTTGGAATATTTCTACACATTTTATAGAAAATTCAATTTTATTGAAAATCACCTGAACTATAGCCCACAAAATCAGAGCTGCAAAATCGAAAATCTGCAATTGTGCTCCGATTCCGATGATTGATACCTCTATCATTAGGTGTTGAGACCTGTAATTGTCATGCCAACGGGTATTTGGATCGTTGGAATAATTCTACACATTTTGTAGAAAATTCAATTTTATTGAAAATCACCTGAACTATAGCCCACAAAATCAGAGCTGCAAAATCGAAAATCTGCAATTGTGCTCCGATTCCGATGATTGATACCTCTATCAATAGGTGTTGAGACCTGTAATGGTCATGCAAAACAGGCATTTGGATGGCTCGAATATTTCTACACATTTTGTAGAAAATTCAATTTTATTGAAAATCACCTGAACTATAGCCCACAAAATCTGAGCTACAAAATCGAAAATCTGCAATTGTGCTCCGATTCCGATGATTGATACCTCTATCAATAGGTGTTGAGACCTGTAATTGCCATGCCAACGGGTATTTAGATCGTTGGAATATTTCTACACATTTTATAGAAAATTCAATTTTATTGAAAAAAAACCTGAACTATAGCCCACAATATCTGAGCTGCAAAATCGAAAATCTGCAATTGTGCTCCGATTCCGATGATTGATACCTCTATCAATAGGTGTTGAGACCTGTAATTGCCATGCCAACGGGTATTTGGATCGCTAGAATATTTCTACACATTTTGTAGAAAATTCAATTTTATTGAAAATCACCTGAACTATAGCCCACAAAATCTGAGCTGCAAAATCGAAAATCTGCAATTGTGCTCCGATTCCGATGATTGATACCTCTATCAATAGGTGTTGAGACCTGTAATTGCCATGCCAACGAGTATTTGGATCGCTGGAATATTTCTACACATTTTATAGAAAATTCAATTTTATTGAAAATCACCTGAACTATAGCCCACAAAATCAGAGCTGCAAAATCGAAAATCTGCAATTGTGCTCCGATTCCGATGATTGATACCTCTATCAATAGGTGTTGAGACCTGGCCAACGGGCATTTAGATCGTTTGAATATTTCTACACATTTTGTAGAAAATTCAATTTTATTGAAAATCACCTGAACTATAGCCCACAAAATCAGAGCTGCAAAATCGAAAATCTGCAATTGTGCTCCGATTCCGATGATTGATACCTCTATCAATAGGTGTTGAGACCTGTAATTGCCATGCCAACGGGTATTTGGATGGCTAGAATATTTCTACACATTTTGTAGAAAATTCAATTTTATTGAAAATCACCTGAACTATAGCCCACAAAATCAGAGCTGCAAAATCGAAAATCTGCAATTGTGCTCCGATTCCGATGATTGATACCTCTATCAATAGGTGTTGAGACCTGTAATGGTCATGCCAACAGGCATTTGGATGGCTCGAATATTTCTCCACATTTTGTAGAAAATTCAATTTTATTGAAAATCACCTGAACTATAGCCCACAAAATCTGAGCTACAAAATCGAAAATCTGCAATTGTGCTTCGATTCCGATGATTGATACCTCTATCAATAGGTGTTGAGACCTGTAATTGCCATGCCAACGGGTATTTGGATCGTTAGAATATTTCTACACATTTTGTAGAAAATTCAATTTTATTGAAAATCAGCTGAACTATAGCCCACAAAATCAGAGCTGCAAAATCGAAAATCTGCAATTGTGCTCCGATTCCGATGATTGATACCTCTACCAATAGGTGTTGAGACCTGTAATTGCCATGCCAACTGATATTTGGATCGCTGGAATATTTCTACACATTTTATAGAAAATTCAATTTTATTGAAAATCACCTGAACTATAGCCCACAAAATCAGAGCTCCAAAATCGAAAATCTGCAATTGTGCTCCGATTCCGATGATTGATACCTCTATCAATAGGTGTTGAGACCTGTAATGGTCATGCCAACAGGCTTTTGGATGGCTCGAATATTTCTCCACGTTTTGTAGAAAATTCAATTTTATTGAAAATCACCTGAACTATAGCCCACAAAATCTGAGCTACAAAATCGAAAATCTGCAATTGTGCTTCGATTCCGATGATTGATACCTCTATCAATAGGTGTTGAGACCTGTAATTGCCATGCCAACGGGTATTTGGATCGTTGGAATATTTCTACACATTTTGTAGAAAATTCAATTTTATTGAAAATCAACTGAACTATAGCCCACAAAATCAGAGCTGCAAAATCGAAAATCTGCAATTGTGCTCCGATTCCGATGATTGATACCTCTATCAATAGGTGTTGAGACCTGTAATTGCCATGCCAACTGATATTTGGATCGCTGGAATATTTCTACTCATTTTATAGAAAATTCAATTTTATTGAAAATCACCTGAACTATAGCCCACAAAATCAGAGCTGCAAAATCGAAAATCTGCAATTGTGCTTCGATTCCGATGATTGATACCTCTATCAATAGGTGTTGAGACCTGTAATTGCCATGCCAAAGGGTATTTAGATCGTTGGAATATTTCTACACATTTTATAGAAAATTCAATTTTATTGAAAATCACCTGAACTATAGCCCACAAAATCAGAGCTGCAAAATCGAAAATCTGCAATTGTGCTCCGATTCCGATGATTGATACCTCTATCAATAGGTGTTGAGACCTGGCCAACGGGCATTTAGATCGTTTGAATATTTCTACACATTTTGTAGAAAATTCAATTTTATTGAAAATCACCTGAACTATAGCCCACAAAATCAGAGCTGCAAAATCGAAAATCTGCAATTGTGCTCCGATTCCGATGATTGATACCTCTATCAATAGGTGTTGAGACCTGTAATTGCCATGCCAACGGGTATTTGGATGGCTAGAATATTTCTACACATTTTGTAGAAAATTCAATTTTATTGAAAATCACCTGAACTATAGCCCACAAAATCAGAGCTGCAAAATCGAAAATCTGCAATTGTGCTCCGATTCCGATGATTGATACCTCTATCAATAGGTGTTGAGACCTGTAATGGTCATGCCAACAGGCATTTGGATGGCTCGAATATTTCTCCACATTTTGTAGAAAATTCAATTTTATTGAAAATCACCTGAACTATAGCCCACAAAATCAGAGCTCCAAAATCGAAAATCTGCAATTGTGCTCCGATTCCGATGATTGATACCTCTATCAATAGGTGTTGAGACCTGTAATGGTCATGCCAACAGGCTTTTGGATGGCTCGAATATTTCTCCACGTTTTGTAGAAAATTCAATTTTATTGAAAATCACCTGAACTATAGCCCACAAAATCTGAGCTACAAAATCGAAAATCTGCAATTGTGCTTCGATTCCGATGATTGATACCTCTATCAATAGGTGTTGAGACCTGTAATTGCCATGCCAACGGGTATTTGGATCGTTGGAATATTTCTACACATTTTGTAGAAAATTCAATTTTATTGAAAATCAACTGAACTATAGCCCACAAAATCAGAGCTGCAAAATCGAAAATCTGCAATTGTGCTCCGATTCCGATGATTGATACCTCTATCAATAGGTGTTGAGACCTGTAATTGCCATGCCAACTGATATTTGGATCGCTGGAATATTTCTACTCATTTTATAGAAAATTCAATTTTATTGAAAATCACCTGAACTATAGCCCACAAAATCAGAGCTGCAAAATCGAAAATCTGCAATTGTGCTTCGATTCCGATGATTGATACCTCTATCAATAGGTGTTGAGACCTGTAATTGCCATGCCAACGGGTATTTGGATCGTTGGAATATTTCTACACATTTTGTAGAAAATTCAATTTTATTGAAAATCAACTGAACTATAGCCCACAAAATCAGAGCTGCAAAATCGAAAATCTGCAATTGTGTTCCGATTCCGATGATTGATACCTCTATCAATAGGTGTTGAGACCTGTAATTGCCATGCCAAAGGGTATTTAGATCGTTGGAATATTTCTACACATTTTATAGAAAATTCAATTTTATTGAAAATCACCTGAACTATAGCCCACAAAATCTGAGCTGCAAAATCGAAAATCTGCAATTGTGCTTCGATTCCGATGATTGATACCTCTATCAATAGGTGTTGAGACCTGTAGTGGTCATGCCAACAGGCATTTGGATGGCTCGAATATTTCTCCACATTTTGTAGAAAATTCAATTTTATTGAAAATCACCTGAACTATAGCCCACAAAATCTGAGCTGCAAAATCGAAAATCTGCAATTGTGCTCCGATTCCGATGATTGATACCTCTATCAATAGGTGTTGAGACCTGTAATTGCCATGCCAACGGGTATTTGGATGGCTCGAATATTTCTCCACATTTTGTAGAAAATTCAATTTTATTGAAAATCAACTGAACTATAGCCCACAAAATCAGAGCTCCAAAATCGAAAATCTGCAATTGTGCTCCGATTCCGATGATTGATACCTCTATGAATAGGTGTTGAGACCTGTAATGGTCATGCCAACAGGCATTTGGATGGCTCGAATATTTCTCCACATTTTGTAGAAAATTCAATTTTATTGAAAATCACCTGAACTATAGCCCACAAAATCAGAGCTACAAAATCGAAAATCTGCAATTGTGCTCCGATTCCGATGACTGATACCTCTATCAATAGGTGTTGAGACCTGTAATTGCCATGCAAAAGGGTATAAAGATCGTTGGAATATTTCTACACATTTTATAGAAAATTCAATTTTATTGAAAATCACCACTGAACTATAGCCCACAAAATCAGAGCTACAAAATCGAAAATCTGCAATTGTGCTCCGATTCCGATGATTGATACCTCTATCAATAGGTGTTGAGACCTGTAATGGTCATGCCAACAGGCATTTGGATGGCTCGAACATTTCTCCACATTTTGTAGAAAATTCAATTTTATTGAAAATCACCTGAACTATAGCCCACAAAATCTGAGCTACAAAATCGAAAATCTGCAATTGTGCTTCGATTCCGATGATTGATACCTCTATCAATAGGTGTTGAAACCTGTAATGGTCATGCCAACAGGCATTTGGATGGCTCGAATATTTCTCCACATTTTGTAGAAAATTCAATTTTATTGAAAATCACCTGAACTATAGCCCACAAAATCTGAGCTACAAAATCGAAAATCTGCAATTGTGCTCCGATTCCGATGATTGATACCTCTATCAATAGGTGTTGAGACCTGTAATTGCCATGCCAAAGGGTATTTAGATCGTTGGAATATTTCTACACATTTTATAGAAAATTCAATTTTATTGAAAATTACCACTGAACTATAGCCCACAAAATCAGAGCTACAAAATCGAAAATCTGCAATTGTGCTCCGATTCCGATGATTGATACCTCTATCAATAGGTGTTGAGACCTGTAATTGTCATGCCAACGGGTATTTGGATCGCTAGAATATTTCTACACATTTTGTAGAAAATTCAATTTTATTGAAAATCACCTGAACTATAGCCCACAAAATCAGAGCTGCAAAATCGAAAATCTGCAATTGTGCTCCGATTCCGATGATTGATACCTCTATCAATAAGTGTTGAGACCTGTAATTGCCATGCCAACGGGTATTTGGATCGCTAGAATATTTCTACACATTTTGTAGAAAATTCAATTTTATTGAAAATCAACTGAACTATAGCCCACAAAATCAGAGCTGCAAAATCGAAAATCTGCAATTGTGCTCCGATTCCGATGATTGATACCTCTATCAATAGGTGTTGAGACCTGTAATTGTCATGCCAACGGGTATTTGGATCGCTAGAATATTTCTACACATTTTGTAGAAAATTCAATTTTATTGAAAATCACCTGAACTATAGCCCACAAAATCAGAGCTGCAAAATCGAAAATCTGCAATTGTGCTCCAATTCCGATGATTGATACCTCTATCAATAGGTGTTGAGACCTGTAATGGTCATGCCAACAGGCATTTGGATGGCTCGAATATTTCTCCACATTTCGTAGAAAATTCAATTTTATTGAAAATCACCTGAACTATAGCCCACAAAATCTGAGCTACAAAATCGAAAATCTGCAATTGTGCTCCGATTCCGATGATTGATACCTCTATCAATAGGTGTTGAGACCTGTAATTGTCATGCCAACGGGTATTTGGATCGTTGGAATATTTCTACACATTTTGTAGAAAATTCAATTTTATTGAAAATCACCTGAACTATAGCCCACAAAATCAGAGCTGCAAAATCGAAAATCTGCAATCGTGCTCCGATTCCGATGATTGATACCTCTAAAAATAGGTGTTGAGACCTGTAATTGTCATGCCAACGGGTATTTAGATTTCTAGAATATTTCTACACATTTTGTAGAAAATTCAATTTTATTGAAAATCAACTGAACTATAGCCCACAAAATCAGAGCTGCAAAATCGAAAATCTGCAATTGTGCTCCGATTCCGATGATTGATACCTCTATCAATAGGTGTTGAGACCTGTAATTGCCATGTCAACTGATATTTGGATCGCTGGAATATTTCTACACATTTTATAGAAAATTAAATTTTATTGAAAATCACCTGAACTATAGCCCACAAAATCTGAGCTACAAAATCGAAAATCTGCAATTGTGCTTCGATTCCGATGATTGATACCTCTATCAATAGGTGTTGAGACCTGTAATTGCCATGCCAACGGGTATTTGGATCGCTAGAATATTTCTACACATTTTGTAGAAAATTCAATTTTATTGAAAATCAACTGAACTATAGCCCACAAAATCAGAGCTGCAAAATCGAAAATCTGCAATTGTGCTCCGATTCCGATGATTGATACCTCTATCAATAGGTGTTGAGACCTGTAATTGCCATGTCAACTGATATTTGGATCGCTGGAATATTTCTACATATTTTATAGAAAATTCAATTTTATTGAAAATCACCTGAACTATAGCCCACAAAATCTGAGCTACAAAATCGAAAATCTGCAATTGTGCTTCGATTCCGATGATTGATACCTCTATCAATAGGTGTTGAGACCTGTAATTGCCATGCCAACGGGTATTTGGATCGTTGGAATATTTCTACACATTTTGTAGAAAATTCAATTTTATTGAAAATCACCTGAACTATAGCCCACAAAATCTGAGCTACAAAATCGAAAATCTGCAATTGTGCTCCGATTCCGATGATTGATACCTCTATCAATAGGTGTTGAGACCTGTAAATACCATGCCAACTGGTATTTGGATCGCTGGAATATTTCTTCACATTTTATACAAAATTCAATTTTATTGAAAATCACCTGAACTATAGCCCACAAAATCAGAGCTACAAAATCGAAAATCTGCAATTGTGCTCCGATTCCGATGATTGATACCTCTATCAATAGGTGTTGAGACCTGTAATGGTCATGCCAACAGGCATTTGGATGGCTCGAATATTTCTCCACATTTTGTAGAAAATTCAATTTTATTGAAAATCACCTGATCTATAGCCCACAAAATCTGAGCTACAAAATCGAAAATCTGCAATTGTGCTTCGATTCCGATGATTGATACCTCTATCAATAGGTGTTGAGACCTGTAATTGCCATGCCAACGGGTATTTGGATCGTTGGAATATTTCTACACATTTTGTAGAAAATTCAATTTTATTGAAAATCAACTGAACTATAGCCCACAAAATCAGAGCTGCAAAATCGAAAATCTGCAATTGTGCTCCGATTCCGATGATTGATACCTCTATCAATAGGTGTTGAGACCTGTAATTGCCATGTCAACTGATATTTGGATCGCTGGAATATTTCTACACATTTTATAGAAAATTCAATTTTATTGAAAATCACCTGAACTATAGCCCACAAAATCTGAGCTACAAAATCGAAAATCTGCAATTGTGCTTCGATTCCGATGATTGATACCTCTATCAATAGGTGTTGAGACCTGTAATTGCCATGCCAACGGGTATTTGGATCGTTGGAATATTTCTACACATTTTGTAGAAAATTCAATTTTATTGAAAATCACCTGAACTATAGCCCACAAAATCTGAGCTACAAAATCGAAAATCTGCAATTGTGCTCCGATTCCGATGATTGATACCTCTATCAATAGGTGTTGAGACCTGTAATTGTCATGCCAACGGGTATTGGGATCGCTAGAATATTTCTACACATTTTGTAGAAAATTCAATTTTATTGAAAATCACCTGAACTATAGCCCACAAAATCAGAGCTGCAAAATCGAAAATCTGCAATTGTGCTCCGATTCCGATGATTGATACCTCTATCAATAGGTGTTGAGACCTGTAATGGTCATGCCAACAGGCATTTGGATGGCTCGAATATTTCTCCACATTTTGTAGAAAATTCAATTTTATTGAAAATCACCTGAACTATAGCCCACAAAATCTGAGCTACAAAATCGAAAATCTGCAATTGTGCTTCGATTCCGATGATTGATACCTCTATCAATAGGTGTTGAGACCTGTAATTGCCATGCCAACGGGTATTTGGATCGCTAGAATATTTCTACACATTTTGTAGAAAATTCAATTTTATTGAAAATCAACTGAACTATAGCCCACAAAATCAGAGCTCCAAAATCGAAAATCTGCAATTGTGCTCCGATTCCGATGATTGATACCTCTATGAATAGGTGTTGAGACCTGTAATGGTCATGCCAACAGGCATTTGGATGGCTCGAATATTTCTCCACATTTTGTAGAAAATTCAATTTTATTGAAAATCACCTGAACTATAGCCCACAAAATCAGAGCTACAAAATCGAAAATCTGCAATTGTGCTCCGATTCCGATGATTGATACCTCTATCAATAGGTGTTGAGACCTGTAATTGCCATGCAAAAGGGTATAAAGATCGTTGGAATATTTCTACACATTTTATAGAAAATTCAATTTTATTGAAAATCACCACTGAACTATAGCCCACAAAATCAGAGCTACAAAATCGAAAATCTGCAATTGTGCTCCGATTCCGATGATTGATACCTCTATCAATAGGTGTTGAGACCTGTAATGGTCATGCCAACAGGCATTTGGATGGCTCGAATATTTCTCCACATTTTGTAAAAAATTCAATTTTATTGAAAATCACCTGAACTATAGCCCACAAAATCTGAGCTACAAAATCGAAAATCTGCAATTGTGCTTCGATTCCGATGATTGATACCTCTATCAATAGGTGTTGAGACCTGTAATTGTCATGCCAACGGGTATTTGGATCGTTGGAATATTTCTACACATTTTGTAGAAAATTCAATTTTATTGAAAATCACCTGAAGTATAGCCCACAAAATCAGAGCTGCAAAATCGAAAATCTGCAATTGTGCTCCGATTCCGATGATTGATACCTCTATCAATAGGTGTTGAGACCTGTAATTGTCATGCCAACGGGTATTTGGATCGCTGGAATATTTCTACATATTTTGTAGAAAATTCAATTTTATTGAAAATCACCTGAACTATAGCCCACAAAATCTGAGCTACAAAATCGAAAATCTGCAATTGTGCTTCGATTCCGATGATTGATACCTCTATCAATAGGTGTTGAGACCTGTAATTGCCATGCCAACGGGTATTTGGATGGCTAGAATATTTCTACACATTTTGTAGAAAATTCAATTTTATTGAAAATCACCTGAACTATAGCCCACAAAATCAGAGCTGCAAAATCGAAAATCTGCAATTGTGCTCCGATTCCGATGATTGATACCTCTATCAATAAGTGTTGAGACCTGTAATTGCCATGCCAACGGGTATTTGGATCGCTAGAATATTTCTACACATTTTGTAGAAAATTCAATTTTATTGAAAATCACCTGAACTATAGCCCACAAAATCAGAGCTGCAAAATCGAAAATCTGCAATTGTGCTCCGATTCCGATGATTGATACCTCTATCAATAAGTGTTGAGACCTGTAATTGCCATGCCAACGGGTATTTGGATCGCTAAAATATTTCTACACATTTTGTAGAAAATTCAATTTTATTGAAAATCAACTGAACTATAGCCCACAAAATCAGAGCTGCAAAATCGAAAATCTGCAATTGTGCTCCGATTCCGATGATTGATACCTCTATCAATAGGTGTTGAGACCTGTAATTGTCATGCCAACGGGTATTTGGATCGTTGGAATATTTCTACACATTTTGTAGAAAATTCAATTATATTGAAAATCACCTGAACTATAGCCCACAAAATCAGAGCTACAAAATCGAAAATCTGCAATTGTGCTCCGATTCCGATGATTGATACCTCTATCAATAGGTGTTGAGACCTGTAATTGTCATGCCAACGGGTATTTGGATCGTTGGAATATTTCTACACATTTTGTAGAAAATTCAATTTTATTGAAAATCAACTGAACTATAGCCCACAAAATCAGAGCTGCAAAATCGAAAATCTGCAATTGTGCTCCGATTCCGATGATTGATACCTCTATCAATAGGTGTTGAGACCTGTAATTGTCATGCCAACGGGTATTTGGATCGTTGGAATATTTCTACACATTTTGTAGAAAATTCAATTTTATTGAAAATCAACTGAACTATAGCCCACAAAATCAGAGCTGCAAAATCGAAAATCTGCAATTGTGCTCCGATTCCGATGATTGATACCTCTATCAATAGGTGTTGAGACCTGTAATTGCCATGCCAACGGGTATTTGGATCGCTAAAATATTTCTACACATTTTGTAGAAAATTCAATTTTATTGAAAAGCACCTGAACTATAGCCCACAAAATCAGAGCTGCAAAATCGAAAATCTGCAATTGTGCTCCGATTCCGATGATTGATACCTCTATCAATAAGTGTTGAGACCTGTAATTGCCATGCCAACGGGTATTTGGATCGCTAAAATATTTCTACACATTTTGTAGAAAATTCAATTTTATTGAAAATCAACTGAACTATAGCCCACAAAATCAGAGCTGCAAAATCGAAAATCTGCAATTGTGCTCCGATTCCGATGATTGATACCTCTATCAATAAGTGTTGAGACCTGTAATTGCCATGCCAACGGGTATTTGGATCGCTAAAATATTTCTACACATTTTGTAGAAAATTCAATTTTATTGAAAATCAACTGAACTATAGCCCACAAAATCAGAGCTGCAAAATCGAAAATCTGCAATTGTGCTCCGATTCCGATGATTGATACCTCTATCAATAGGTGTTGAGACCTGTAATTGTCATGCCAACGGGTATTTGGATCGTTGGAATATTTCTACACATTTTATAGAAAATTCAATTTTATTGAAAATTACCACTGAACTATAGCCCACAAAATCAGAGCTACAAAATCGAAAATCTGCAATTGTGCTCCGATTCCGATGATTGATACCTCTATCAATAGGTGTTGAGACCTGTAATTGTCATGCCAACGGGTATTTGGATCGCTAGAATATTTCTACACATTTTGTAGAAAATTCCATTTTATTGAAAATCAACTGAACTATAGCCCACAAAATCAGAGCTGCAAAATCGAAAATCTGCAATTGTGCTCCGATTCCGATGATTGATACCTCTATCAATAGGTGTTGAGACCTGTAATTGTCATGCCAACGGGTATTTGGATCGCTAGAATATTTCTACACATTTTGTAGAAAATTCAATTTTATTGAAAATCACCTGAACTATAGCCCACAAAATCTGAGCTACAAAATCGAAAATCTGCAATTGTGCTTCGATTCCGATGATTGATACCTCTATCAATAGGTGTTGAGACCTGTAATTGCCATGCCAACGGGTATTTGGATCGCTAGAATATTTCTACACATTTTGTAGAAAATTCAATTTTATTGAAAATCAACTGAACTATAGCCCACAAAATCAGAGCTGCAAAATCGAAAATCTGCAATTGTGCTCCGATTCCGATGATTGATACCTCTATCAATAGGTGTTGAGACCTGTAATTGCCATGCCAAAGGGTATTCAGATCGTTGGAATATTTCTACACATTTTATAGAAAATTCAATTTTATTGAAAATCACCTGAACTATAGCCCACAAAATCAGAGCTACAAAATCGAAAATCTGCAATTGTGCTCCGATTCCGATGATTGATACCTCTATCAATAGGTGTTGAGACCTGTAATGGTCATGCCAACAGGCATTTGGATGGCTCGAATATTTTTCCACATTTTGTAGAAAATTCAATTTTATTGAAAATCACCTGAACTATAGCCCACAAAATCTGAGCTACAAAATCGAAAATCTGCAATTGTGCTTCGATTCCGATGATTGATACCTCTATCAATAGGTGTTGAGACCTGTAATTGCCATGCCAACGGGTATTTGGATCGCTAGAATATTTCTACACATTTTGTAGAAAATTCAATTTTATTGAAAATCAACTGAACTATAGCCCACAAAATCAGAGCTCCAAAATCGAAAATCTGCAATTGTGCTCCGATTCCGATGATTGATACCTCTATGAATAGGTGTTGAGACCTGTAATGGTCATGCCAACAGGCATTTGGATGGCTCGAATATTTCTCCACATTTTGTAGAAAATTCAATTTTATTGAAAATCACCTGAACTATAGCCCACAAAATCAGAGCTACAAAATCGAAAATCTGCAATTGTGCTCCGATTCCGATGATTGATACCTCTATCAATAGGTGTTGAGACCTGTAATTGCCATGCAAAAGGGTATAAAGATCGTTGGAATATTTCTACACGCTTTATAGAAAATTCAATTTTATTGAAAATCACCTGAACTATAGCCCACAAAATCAGAGCTGCAAAATCGAAAATCTGCAATTGTGCTCCGATTCCGATGATTGATACCTCTATCAATAGGTGTTGAGACCTGTAATTGCCATGCCAAAGGGTATTTAGATCGTTGGAATATTTCTACACATTTTATAGAAAATTCAATTTTATTGAAAATCACCACTGAACTATAGCCCACAAAATCAGAGCTACAAAATCGAAAATCTGCAATTGTGCTCCGATTCCGATGATTGATACCTCTATCAATAGGTGTTGAGACCTGTAATGGTCATGCCAACAGGCATTTGGATGGCTCGAATATTTCTCCACATTTTGTAGAAAATTCAATTTTATTGAAAATCACCTGAACTATAGCCCACAAAATCAGAGCTACAAAATCGAAAATCTGCAATTGTGCTTCGATTCCGATGATTGATACCTCTATCAATAGGTGTTGAGACCTGTAATGGTCATGCCAACAGGCATTTGGATGGCTCGAATATTTCTCCACATTTTGTAGAAAATTCAATTTTATTGAAAATCAACTGAACTATAGCCCACAAAATCTGAGCTACAAAATCGAAAATCTGCAATTGTGCTTCGATTCCGATGATTGATACCTCTATCAATAGGTGTTGAGACCTGTAATGGTCATGCCAACAGGCATTTGGATGGCTCGAATATTTCTCCACATTTTGTAGAAAATTCAATTTTATTGAAAATCACCTGAACTATAGCCCACAAAATCAGAGCTACAAAATCGAAAATCTGCAATTGTGCTCCGATTCCGATGATTGATACCTCTATCAATAGGTGTTGAGACCTGTAATTGCCATGCCAACAGGCATTTGGATGGCTCGAATATTTCTCCTCATTTTGTAGAAAATTCAATTTTATTGAAAATCACCTGAACTATAGCCCACAAAATCTGAGCTACAAAATCGAAAATCTGCAATTGTGCTTCGATTCCGATGATTGATACCTCTATCAATAGGTGTTGAGACCTGTAATGGTCATGCCAACAGGCATTTGGATGGCTCGAATATTTCTCCACATTTTGTAGAAAATTCAATTTTATTGAAAATCACCTGAACTATAGCCCACAAAATCAGAGCTACAAAATCGAAAATCTGCAATTGTGCTCCGATTCCGATGATTGATACCTCTATCAATAGGTGTTGAGACCTGTAATGGTCATGCCAACAGGCATTTGGATGGCTCGAATATTTCTCCTCATTTTGTAGAAAATTCAATTTTATTGAAAATCACCTGAACTATAGCCCACAAAATCTGAGCTACAAAATCGAAAATCTGCAATTGTGCTCCGATTCCGATGATTGATACCTCTATCAATAAGTGTTGAGACCTGTAATTGTCATGCCAACGGGTATTTGGATCGTTGGAATATTTCTACACATTTTGTAGAAAATTCAATTTTATTGAAAATCAACTGAACTATAGCCCACAAAATCAGAGCTGCAAAATCGAAAATCTGCAATTGTGCTCCGATTCCGATGATTGATACCTCTATCAATAGGTGTTGAGACTTGTAATTGCCATGCCAACGGGTATTTGGATCGCTAGAATATTTCTACACATTTTGTAGAAAATTCAATTTTATTGAAAATCACCTGAACTATAGCCCACAAAATCAGAGCTGCAAAATCGAAAATCTGCAATTGTGCTCCGATTCCGATGATTGATACCTCTATCAATAAGTGTTGAGACCTGTAATTGCCATGCCAACGGGTATTTGGATCGCTAGAATATTTCTACACATTTTGTAGAAAATTCAATTTTATTGAAAATCACCTGAACTATAGCCCACAAAATCAGAGCTGCAAAATCGAAAATCTGCAATTGTGCTCCGATTCCGATGATTGATACCTCTATCAATAGGTGTTGAGACCTGTAATTGCCATGCCAACGGGTATTTGGATCGCTAGAATATTTCTACACATTTTGTAGAAAATTCAATTTTATTGAAAATCACCTGAACTATAGCCCACAAAATCAGAGCTGCAAAATCGAAAATCTGCAATTGTGCTCCGATTCCGATGATTGATACCTCTATCAATAGGTGTTGAGACCTGTAATTGTCATGCCAACGGGTATTTGGATCGTTGGAATATTTCTACACATTTTGTAGAAAATTCAATTATATTGAAAATCACCTGAACTATAGCCCACAAAATCAGAGCTACAAAATCGAAAATCTGCAATTGTGCTCCGATTCCGATGATTGATACCTCTATCAATAGGTGTTGAGACCTGTAATTGCCATGCCAACGGGTATTTGGATCGCTAAAATATTTCTACACATTTTGTAGAAAATTCAATTTTATTGAAAATCAACTGAACTATAGCCCACAAAATCAGAGCTGCAAAATCGAAAATCTGCAATTGTGCTCCGATTCCGATGATTGATACCTCTATCAATAGGTGTTGAGACCTGTAATTGTCATGCCAACGGGTATTTGGATCGCTAGAATATTTCTACACATTTTGTAGAAAATTCAATTTTATTGAAAATCACCTGAACTATAGCCCACAAATTCAGAGCTGCAAAATCGAAAATCTGCAATTGTGCTCCGATTCCGATGATTGATACCTCTATCAATAGGTGTTGAGACCTGTAATGGTCATGCCAACAGGCATTTGGATGGCTCGAATATTTCTCCTCATTTTGTAGAAAATTCAATTTTATTGAAAATCACCTGAACTATAGCCCACAAAATCTGAGCTACAAAATCGAAAATCTGCAATTGTGCTCCGATTCCGATGATTGATACCTCTATCAATAAGTGTTGAGACCTGTAATTGTCATGCCAACGGGTATTTGGATCGTTGGAATATTTCTACACATTTTGTAGAAAATTCAATTTTATTGAAAATCACCTGAAGTATAGCCCACAAAATCAGAGCTGCAAAATCGAAAATCTGCAATTGTGCTCCGATTCCGATGATTGATACCTCTATCAATAGGTGTTGAGACCTGTAATTGTCATGCCAACGGGTATTTGGATCGCTGGAATATTTCTACATATTTTGTAGAAAATTCAATTTGATTGAAAATCACCTGAACTATAGCCCACAAAATCTGAGCTACAAAATCGAAAATCTGCAATTGTGCTTCGATTCCGATGATTGATACCTCTATCAATAGGTGTTGAGACCTGTAATTGCCATGCCAACGGGTATTTGGATGGCTAGAATATTTCTACACATTTTGTAGAAAATTCAATTTTATTGAAAATCACCTGAACTATAGCCCACAAAATCAGAGCTGCAAAATCGAAAATCTGCAATTGTGCTCCGATTCCGATGATTGATACCTCTATCAATAAGTGTTGAGACCTGTAATTGCCATGCCAACGGGTATTTGGATCGCTAGAATATTTCTACACATTTTGTAGAAAATTCAATTTTATTGAAAATCACCTGAACTATAGCCCACAAAATCAGAGCTGCAAAATCGAAAATCTGCAATTGTGCTCCGATTCCGATGATTGATACCTCTATCAATAAGTGTTGAGACCTGTAATTGCCATGCCAACGGGTATTTGGATCGCTAAAATATTTCTACACATTTTGTAGAAAATTCAATTTTATTGAAAATCAACTGAACTATAGCCCACAAAATCAGAGCTGCAAAATCGAAAATCTGCAATTGTGCTCCGATTCCGATGATTGATACCTCTATCAATAGGTGTTGAGACCTGTAATTGTCATGCCAACGGGTATTTGGATCGTTGGAATATTTCTACACATTTTGTAGAAAATTCAATTATATTGAAAATCACCTGAACTATAGCCCACAAAATCAGAGCTACAAAATCGAAAATCTGCAATTGTGCTCCGATTCCGATGATTGATACCTCTATCAATAGGTGTTGAGACCTGTAATTGTCATGCCAACGGGTATTTGGATCGTTGGAATATTTCTACACATTTTGTAGAAAATTCAATTTTATTGAAAATCAACTGAACTATAGCCCACAAAATCAGAGCTGCAAAATCGAAAATCTGCAATTGTGCTCCGATTCCGATGATTGATACCTCTATCAATAGGTGTTGAGACCTGTAATTGTCATGCCAACGGGTATTTGGATCGTTGGAATATTTCTACACATTTTGTAGAAAATTCAATTTTATTGAAAATCAACTGAACTATAGCCCACAAAATCAGAGCTGCAAAATCGAAAATCTGCAATTGTGCTCCGATTCCGATGATTGATACCTCTATCAATAGGTGTTGAGACCTGTAATTGCCATGCCAACGGGTATTTGGATCGCTAAAATATTTCTACACATTTTGTAGAAAATTCAATTTTATTGAAAAGCACCTGAACTATAGCCCACAAAATCAGAGCTGCAAAATCGAAAATCTGCAATTGTGCTCCGATTCCGATGATTGATACCTCTATCAATAAGTGTTGAGACCTGTAATTGCCATGCCAACGGGTATTTGGATCGCTAAAATATTTCTACACATTTTGTAGAAAATTCAATTTTATTGAAAATCAACTGAACTATAGCCCACAAAATCAGAGCTGCAAAATCGAAAATCTGCAATTGTGCTCCGATTCCGATGATTGATACCTCTATCAATAAGTGTTGAGACCTGTAATTGCCATGCCAACGGGTATTTGGATCGCTAAAATATTTCTACACATTTTGTAGAAAATTCAATTTTATTGAAAATCAACTGAACTATAGCCCACAAAATCAGAGCTGCAAAATCGAAAATCTGCAATTGTGCTCCGATTCCGATGATTGATACCTCTATCAATAGGTGTTGAGACCTGTAATTGTCATGCCAACGGGTATTTGGATCGTTGGAATATTTCTACACATTTTGTAGAAAATTCAATTATATTGAAAATCACCTGAACTATAGCCCACAAAATCAGAGCTACAAAATCGAAAATCTGCAATTGTGCTCCGATTCCGATGATTGATACCTCTATCAATAGGTGTTGAGACCTGTAATTGTCATGCCAACGGGTATTTGGATCGTTGGAATATTTCTACACATTTTATAGAAAATTCAATTTTATTGAAAATTACCACTGAACTATAGCCCACAAAATCAGAGCTACAAAATCGAAAATCTGCAATTGTGCTCCGATTCCGATGATTGATACCTCTATCAATAGGTGTTGAGACCTGTAATTGTCATGCCAACGGGTATTTGGATCGCTAGAATATTTCTACACATTTTGTAGAAAATTCCATTTTATTGAAAATCAACTGAACTATAGCCCACAAAATCAGAGCTGCAAAATCGAAAATCTGCAATTGTGCTCCGATTCCGATGATTGATACCTCTATCAATAGGTGTTGAGACCTGTAATTGTCATGCCAACGGGTATTTGGATCGCTAGAATATTTCTACACATTTTGTAGAAAATTCAATTTTATTGAAAATCACCTGAACTATAGCCCACAAAATCTGAGCTACAAAATCGAAAATCTGCAATTGTGCTTCGATTCCGATGATTGATACCTCTATCAATAGGTGTTGAGACCTGTAATTGCCATGCCAACGGGTATTTGGATCGCTAGAATATTTCTACACATTTTGTAGAAAATTCAATTTTATTGAAAATCAACTGAACTATAGCCCACAAAATCAGAGCTGCAAAATCGAAAATCTGCAATTGTGCTCCGATTCCGATGATTGATACCTCTATCAATAGGTGTTGAGACCTGTAATTGCCATGCCAAAGGGTATTCAGATCGTTGGAATATTTCTACACATTTTATAGAAAATTCAATTTTATTGAAAATCACCTGAACTATAGCCCACAAAATCAGAGCTACAAAATCGAAAATCTGCAATTGTGCTCCGATTCCGATGATTGATACCTCTATCAATAGGTGTTGAGACCTGTAATGGTCATGCCAACAGGCATTTGGATGGCTCGAATATTTTTCCACATTTTGTAGAAAATTCAATTTTATTGAAAATCACCTGAACTATAGCCCACAAAATCTGAGCTACAAAATCGAAAATCTGCAATTGTGCTTCGATTCCGATGATTGATACCTCTATCAATAGGTGTTGAGACCTGTAATTGCCATGCCAACGGGTATTTGGATCGCTAGAATATTTCTACACATTTTGTAGAAAATTCAATTTTATTGAAAATCAACTGAACTATAGCCCACAAAATCAGAGCTCCAAAATCGAAAATCTGCAATTGTGCTCCGATTCCGATGATTGATACCTCTATGAATAGGTGTTGAGACCTGTAATGGTCATGCCAACAGGCATTTGGATGGCTCGAATATTTCTCCACATTTTGTAGAAAATTCAATTTTATTGAAAATCACCTGAACTATAGCCCACAAAATCAGAGCTACAAAATCGAAAATCTGCAATTGTGCTCCGATTCCGATGATTGATACCTCTATCAATAGGTGTTGAGACCTGTAATTGCCATGCAAAAGGGTATAAAGATCGTTGGAATATTTCTACACATTTTATAGAAAATTCAATTTTATTGAAAATCACCTGAACTATAGCCCACAAAATCAGAGCTGCAAAATCGAAAATCTGCAATTGTGCTCCGATTCCGATGATTGATACCTCTATCAATAGGTGTTGAGACCTGTAATTGCCATGCCAAAGGGTATTTAGATCGTTGGAATATTTCTACACATTTTATAGAAAATTCAATTTTATTGAAAATCACCACTGAACTATAGCCCACAAAATCAGAGCTACAAAATCGAAAATCTGCAATTGTGCTCCGATTCCGATGATTGATACCTCTATCAATAGGTGTTGAGACCTGTAATGGTCATGCCAACAGGCATTTGGATGGCTCGAATATTTCTCCACATTTTGTAGAAAATTCAATTTTATTGAAAATCACCTGAACTATAGCCCACAAAATCAGAGCTACAAAATCGAAAATCTGCAATTGTGCTTCGATTCCGATGATTGATACCTCTATCAATAGGTGTTGAGACCTGTAATGGTCATGCCAACAGGCATTTGGATGGCTCGAATATTTCTCCACATTTTGTAGAAAATTCAATTTTATTGAAAATCAACTGAACTATAGCCCACAAAATCTGAGCTACAAAATCGAAAATCTGCAATTGTGCTTCGATTCCGATGATTGATACCTCTATCAATAGGTGTTGAGACCTGTAATGGTCATGCCAACAGGCATTTGGATGGCTCGAATATTTCTCCACATTTTGTAGAAAATTCAATTTTATTGAAAATCACCTGAACTATAGCCCACAAAATCAGAGCTACAAAATCGAAAATCTGCAATTGTGCTCCGATTCCGATGATTGATACCTCTATCAATAGGTGTTGAGACCTGTAATTGCCATGCCAACAGGCATTTGGATGGCTCGAATATTTCTCCTCATTTTGTAGAAAATTCAATTTTATTGAAAATCACCTGAACTATAGCCCACAAAATCTGAGCTACAAAATCGAAAATCTGCAATTGTGCTTCGATTCCGATGATTGATACCTCTATCAATAGGTGTTGAGACCTGTAATGGTCATGCCAACAGGCATTTGGATGGCTCGAATATTTCTCCACATTTTGTAGAAAATTCAATTTTATTGAAAATCAACTGAACTATAGCCCACAAAATCTGAGCTACAAAATCGAAAATCTGCAATTGTGCTTCGATTCCGATGATTGATACCTCTATCAATAGGTGTTGAGACCTGTAATGGTCATGCCAACAGGCATTTGGATGGCTCTAATATTTCTCCACATTTTGTAGAAAATTCAATTTTATTGAAAATCACCTGAACTATAGCCCACAAAATCAGAGCTACAAAATCGAAAATCTGCAATTGTGCTCCGATTCCGATGATTGATACCTCTATCAATAGGTGTTGAGACCTGTAATGGTCATGCCAACAGGCATTTGGATGGCTCGAATTCTTCTCCTCATTTTGTAGAAAATTCAATTTTATTGAAAATCACCTGAACTATAGCCCACAAAATCTGAGCTACAAAATCGAAAATCTGCAATTGTGCTCCGATTCCGATGATTGATACCTCTATCAATAAGTGTTGAGACCTGTAATTGTCATGCCAACGGGTATTTGGATCGTTGGAATATTTCTACACATTTTGTAGAAAATTCAATTTTATTGAAAATCAACTGAACTATAGCCCACAAAATCAGAGCTGCAAAATCGAAAATCTGCAATTGTGCTCCGATTCCGATGATTGATACCTCTATCAATAGGTGTTGAGACTTGTAATTGCCATGCCAACGGGTATTTGGATCGCTAGAATATTTCTACACATTTTGTAGAAAATTCAATTTTATTGAAAATCACCTGAACTATAGCCCACAAAATCAGAGCTGCAAAATCGAAAATCTGCAATTGTGCTCCGATTCCGATGATTGATACCTCTATCAATAAGTGTTGAGACCTGTAATTGCCATGCCAACGGGTATTTGGATCGCTAGAATATTTCTACACATTTTGTAGAAAATTCAATTTTATTGAAAATCACCTGAACTATAGCCCACAAAATCAGAGCTGCAAAATCGAAAATCTGCAATTGTGCTCCGATTCCGATGATTGATACCTCTATCAATAGGTGTTGAGACCTGTAATTGCCATGCCAACGGGTATTTGGATCGCTAGAATATTTCTACACATTTTGTAGAAAATTCAATTTTATTGAAAATCACCTGAACTATAGCCCACAAAATCAGAGCTGCAAAATCGAAAATCTGCAATTGTGCTCCGATTCCGATGATTGATACCTCTATCAATAGGTGTTGAGACCTGTAATTGTCATGCCAACGGGTATTTGGATCGTTGGAATATTTCTACACATTTTGTAGAAAATTCAATTATATTGAAAATCACCTGAACTATAGCCCACAAAATCAGAGCTACAAAATCGAAAATCTGCAATTGTGCTCCGATTCCGATGATTGATACCTCTATCAATAGGTGTTGAGACCTGTAATTGCCATGCCAACGGGTATTTGGATCGCTAAAATATTTCTACACATTTTGTAGAAAATTCAATTTTATTGAAAATCAACTGAACTATAGCCCACAAAATCAGAGCTGCAAAATCGAAAATCTGCAATTGTGCTCCGATTCCGATGATTGATACCTCTATCAATAGGTGTTGAGACCTGTAATTGTCATGCCAACGGGTATTTGGATCGTTGGAATATTTCTACACATTTTGTAGAAAATTCAATTATATTGAAAATCACCTGAACTATAGCCCACAAAATCAGAGCTACAAAATCGAAAATCTGCAATTGTGCTCCGATTCCGATGATTGATACCTCTATCAATAGGTGTTGAGACCTGTAATTGCCATGCCAACGGGTATTTGGATCGCTAGAATATTTCTACACATTTTGTAGAAAATTCAATTTTATTGAAAATCACCTGAACTATAGCCCACAAAATCAGAGCTGCAAAATCGAAAATCTGCAATTGTGCTCCGATTCCGATGATTGATACCTCTATCAATAAGTGTTGAGACCTGTAATTGCCATGCCAACGGGTATTTGGATCGCTAAAATATTTCTACACATTTTGTAGAAAATTCAATTTTATTGAAAATCAACTGAACTATAGCCCACAAAATCAGAGCTGCAAAATCGAAAATCTGCAATTGTGCTCCGATTCCGATGATTGATACCTCTATCAATAGGTGTTGAGACCTGTAATTGTCATGCCAACGGGTATTTGGATCGTTGGAATATTTCTACACATTTTGTAGAAAATTCAATTATATTGAAAATCACCTGAACTATAGCCCACAAAATCAGAGCTACAAAATCGAAAATCTGCAATTGTGCTCCGATTCCGATGATTGATACCTCTATCAATAGGTGTTGAGACCTGTAATTGTCATGCCAACGGGTATTTGGATCGCTGGAATATTTCTACACATTTTGTAGAAAATTCAATTTTATTGAAAATCAACTGAACTATAGCCCACAAAATCAGAGCTGCAAAATCGAAAATCTGCAATTGTGCTCCGATTCCGATGATTGATACCTCTATCAATAGGTGTTGAGACCTGTAATTGCCATGCCAACGGGTATTTGGATCGCTAGAATATTTCTACACATTTTGTAGAAAATTCAATTTTATTGAAAATCACCTGAACTATAGCCCACAAAATCAGAGCTGCAAAATCGAAAATCTGCAATTGTGCTCCGATTCCGATGATTGATACCTCTATCAATAAGTGTTGAGACCTGTAATTGCCATGCCAACGGGTATTTGGATGGCTAAAATATTTCTACACATTTTGTAGAAAATTCAATTTTTTTGAAAATCACCTGAACTATAGCCCACAAAATCAGAGCTGCAAAATCGAAAATCTGCAATTGTGCTCCGATTCCGATGATTGATACCTCTATCAATAGGTGTTGAGACCTGTAATTGTCATGCCAACGGGTATTTGGATCGCTGGAATATTTCTACACATTTTGTAGAAAATTCAATTTTATTGAAAATCAACTGAACTATAGCCCACAAAATCAGAGCTGCAAAATCGAAAATCTGCAATTGTGCTCCGATTCCGATGATTGATACCTCTATCAATAGGTGTTGAGACCTGTAATTGCCATGCCAACGGGTATTTGGATCGCTAGAATATTTCTACACATTTTGTAGAAAATTCAATTTTATTGAAAATCACCTGAACTATAGCCCACAAAATCAGAGCTGCAAAATCGAAAATCTGCAATTGTGCTCCGATTCCGATGATTGATACCTCTATCAATAAGTGTTGAGACCTGTAATTGCCATGCCAACGGGTATTTGGATGGCTAAAATATTTCTACACATTTTGTAGAAAATTCAATTTTTTGAAAATCACCTGAACTATAGCCCACAAAATCAGAGCTGCAAAATCGAAAATCTGCAATTGTGCTCCGATTCCGATGATTGATACCTCTATCAATAGGTGTTGAGACCTGTAATTGTCATGCCAACGGGTATTTGGATCGTTGGAATATTTCTACACATTTTGTAGAAAATTCAATTATATTGAAAATCACCTGAACTATAGCCCACAAAATCAGAGCTACAAAATCGAAAATCTGCAATTGTGCTCCGATTCCGATGATTGATACCTCTATCAATAGGTGTTGAGACCTGTAATTGCCATGCCAACGGGTATTTGGATCGCTAGAATATTTCTACACATTTTGTAGAAAATTCAATTTTATTGAAAATCACCTGAACTATAGCCCACAAAATCAGAGCTGCAAAATCGAAAATCTGCAATTGTGCTCCGATTCCGATGATTGATACCTCTATCAATAAGTGTTGAGACCTGTAATTGCCATGCCAACGGGTATTTGGATCGCTAAAATATTTCTACACATTTTGTAGAAAATTCAATTTTATTGAAAATCACCTGAACTATAGCCCACAAAATCAGAGCTGCAAAATCGAAAATCTGCAATTGTGCTCCGATTCCGATGATTGATACCTCTATCAATAGGTGTTGAGACCTGTAATTGTCATGCCAACGGGTATTTGGATCGTTGGAATATTTCTACACATTTTATAGAAAATTCAATTTTATTGAAATTTACCACTGAACTATAGCCCACAAAATCAGAGCTACAAAATCGAAAATCTGCAATTGTGCTCCGATTCCGATGATTGATACCTCTATCAATAGGTGTTGAGACCTGTAATTGTCATGCCAACGGGTATTTGGATCGCTAGAATATTTCTACACATTTTGTAGAAAATTCCATTTTATTGAAAATCAACTGAACTATAGCCCACAAAATCAGAGCTGCAAAATCGAAAATCTGCAATTGTGCTCCGATTCCGATGATTGATACCTCTATCAATAGGTGTTGAGACCTGTAATTGCCATGCCAACGGGTATTTGGATCGCTAGAATATTTCTACACATTTTGTAGAAAATTCAATTTTATTGAAAATCACCTGAACTATAGCCCACAAAATCAGAGCTGCAAAATCGAAAATCTGCAATTGTGCTCCGATTCCGATGATTGATACCTCTATCAATAGGTGTTGAGACCTGTAATGGTCATGCCAACAGGCATTTGGATGGCTCGAATATTTCTCCACATTTTGTAGAAAATTCAATTTTATTGAAAATCACCTGAACTATAGCCCACAAAATCTGAGCTACAAAATCGAAAATCTGCAATTGTGCTCCGATTCCGATGATTGATACCTCTATCAATAGGTGTTGAGACCTGTAATTGTCATGCCAACGGGTATTTGGATCGTTGGAATATTTCTACACATTTTGTAGAAAATTCAATTTTATTGAAAATCACCTGAACTATAGCCCACAAAATCAGAGCTGCAAAATCGAAAATCTGCAATTGTGCTCCGATTCCGATGATTGATACCTCTATCAATAGGTGTTGAGACCTGTAATTGTCATGCCAACGGGTATTTGGATCGCTGGAATATTTCTACATATTTTGTAGAAAATTCAATTTTATTGAAAATCACCTGAACTATAGCCCACAAAATCTGAGCTACAAAATCGAAAATCTGCAATTGTGCTTCGATTCCGATGATTGATACCTCTATCAATAGGTGTTGAGACCTGTAATTGCCATGCCAACGGGTATTTGAATCGCTAGAATATTTCTACACATTTTGTAGAAAATTCAATTTTATTGAAAATCAACTGAACTATAGCCCCCAAAATCAGAGCTGCAAAATCGAAAGTCTGCAATTGTGCTCCGATTCCGATGATTGATACCTCTATCAATAGGTGTTGAGACTTGTAATTGCCATGCCAACGGGTATTTGGATCGCTAGAATATTTCTACACATTTTGTAGAAAATTCAATTTTATTGAAAATCACCTGAACTATAGCCCACAAAATCAGAGCTGCAAAATCGAAAATCTGCAATTGTGCTCCGATTCCGATGATTGATACCTCTATCAATAAGTGTTGAGACCTGTAATTGCCATGCCAACGGGTATTTGGATCGCTAAAATATTTCTACACATTTTGTAGAAAATTCAATTTTATTGAAAATCAACTGAACTATAGCCCACAAAATCAGAGCTGCAAAATCGAAAATCTGCAATTGTGCTCCGATTCCGATGATTGATACCTCTATCAATAGGTGTTGAGACCTGTAATTGTCATGCCAACGGGTATTTGGATCGTTGGAATATTTCTACACATTTTGTAGAAAATTCAATTATATTGAAAATCACCTGAACTATAGCCCACAAAATCAGAGCTACAAAATCGAAAATCTGCAATTGTGCTCCGATTCCGATGATTGATACCTCTATCAATAGGTGTTGAGACCTGTAATTGCCATGCCAACGGGTATTTGGATCGCTAGAATATTTCTACACATTTTGTAGAAAATTCAATTTTATTGAAAATCACCTGAACTATAGCCCACAAAATCAGAGCTGCAAAATCGAAAATCTGCAATTGTGCTCCGATTCCGATGATTGATACCTCTATCAATAAGTGTTGAGACCTGTAATTGCCATGCCAACGGGTATTTGGATCGCTAAAATATTTCTACACATTTTGTAGAAAATTCAATTTTATTGAAAATCAACTGAACTATAGCCCACAAAATCAGAGCTGCAAAATCGAAAATCTGCAATTGTGCTCCGATTCCGATGATTGATACCTCTATCAATAGGTGTTGAGACCTGTAATTGTCATGCCAACGGGTATTTGGATCGTTGGAATATTTCTACACATTTTGTAGAAAATTCAATTATATTGAAAATCACCTGAACTATAGCCCACAAAATCAGAGCTGCAAAATCGAAAATCTGCAATTGTGCTCCGATTCCGATGATTGATACCTCTATCAATAGGTGTTGAGACCTGTAATTGCCATGCCAACGGGTATTTGGATCGCTAGAATATTTCTACACATTTTGTAGAAAATTCAATTTTATTGAAAATCAACTGAACTATAGCCCACAAAATCAGAGCTGCAAAATCGAAAATCTGCAATTGTGCTCCGATTCCGATGATTGATACCTCTATCAATAAGTGTTGAGACCTGTAATTGCCATGCCAACGGGTATTTGGATCGCTAAAATATTTCTACACATTTTGTAGAAAATTCAATTTTATTGAAAATCAACTGAACTATAGCCCACAAAATCAGAGCTGCAAAATCGAAAATCTGCAATTGTGCTCCGATTCCGATGATTGATACCTCTATCAATAGGTGTTGAGACCTGTAATTGTCATGCCAACGGGTATTTGGATCGCTGGAATATTTCTACATATTTTGTAGAAAATTCAATTTTATTGAAAATCACCTGAACTATAGCCCACAAAATCTGAGCTACAAAATCGAAAATCTGCAATTGTGCTCCGATTCCGATGATTGATACCTCTATCAATAGGTGTTGAGACCTGTAATTGTCATGCCAACGGGTATTTGGATCGTTGGAATATTTCTACACATTTTGTAGAAAATTCAATTATATTGAAAATCACCTGAACTATAGCCCACAAAATCAGAGCTGCAAAATCGAAAATCTGCAATTGTGCTCCGATTCCGATGATTGATACCTCTATCAATAGGTGTTGAGACCTGTAATTGCCATGCCAACGGGTATTTGAATCGCTAGAATATTTCTACACATTTTGTAGAAAATTCAATTTTATTGAAAATCAACTGAACTATAGCCCCCAAAATCAGAGCTGCAAAATCGAAAATCTGCAATTGTGCTCCGATTCCGATGATTGATACCTCTATCAATAGGTGTTGAGACTTGTAATTGCCATGCCAACGGGTATTTGGATCGCTAGAATATTTCTACACATTTTGTAGAAAATTCAATTTTATTGAAAATCACCTGAACTATAGCCCACAAAATCAGAGCTGCAAAATCGAAAATCTGCAATTGTGCTCCGATTCCGATGATTGATACCTCTATCAATAAGTGTTGAGACCTGTAATTGCCATGCCAACGGGTATTTGGATCGCTAAAATATTTCTACACATTTTGTAGAAAATTCAATTTTATTGAAAATCAACTGAACTATAGCCCACAAAATCAGAGCTGCAAAATCGAAAATCTGCAATTGTGCTCCGATTCCGATGATTGATACCTCTATCAATAGGTGTTGAGACCTGTAATTGTCATGCCAACGGGTATTTGGATCGTTGGAATATTTCTACACATTTTGTAGAAAATTCAATTATATTGAAAATCACCTGAACTATAGCCCACAAAATCAGAGCTACAAAATCGAAAATCTGCAATTGTGCTCCGATTCCGATGATTGATACCTCTATCAATAGGTGTTGAGACCTGTAATTGCCATGCCAACGGGTATTTGGATCGCTAGAATATTTCTACACATTTTGTAGAAAATTCAATTTTATTGAAAATCACCTGAACCCACAAAATCAGAGCTCCAAAATCGAAAATCTGCAATTGTGCTCCGATTCCGATGATTGATACCTCTATCAATAAGTGTTGAGACCTGTAATTGCCATGCCAACGGGTATTTGGATCGCTAAAATATTTCTACACATTTTGTAGAAAATTCAATTTTATTGAAAATCAACTGAACTATAGACCACAAAATCAGAGCTGCAAAATCGAAAATCTGCAATTGTGCTCCGATTCCGATGATTGATACCTCTATCAATAGGTGTTGAGACCTGTAATTGTCATGCCAACGGGTATTTGGATCGTTGGAATATTTCTACACATTTTGTAGAAAATTCAATTATATTGAAAATCACCTGAACTATAGCCCACAAAATCAGAGCTGCAAAATCGAAAATCTGCAATTGTGCTCCGATTCCGATGATTGATACCTCTATCAATAGGTGTTGAGACCTGTAATTGCCATGCCAACGGGTATTTGGATCGCTAGAATATTTCTACACATTTTGTAGAAAATTCAATTTTATTGAAAATCACCTGAACTATAGCCCACAAAATCAGAGCTGCAAAATCGAAAATCTGCAATTGTGCTCCGATTCCGATGATTGATACCTCTATCAATAAGTGTTGAGACCTGTAATTGCCATGCCAACGGGTATTTGGATCGCTAAAATATTTCTACACATTTTGTAGAAAATTCAATTTTATTGAAAATCAACTGAACTATAGCCCACAAAATCAGAGCTGCAAAATCGAAAATCTGCAATTGTGCTCCGATTCCGATGATTGATACCTCTATCAATAGGTGTTGAGACCTGTAATTGTCATGCCAATAGCTATTTGGATCGCTGGAATATTTCTACATATTTTGTAGAAAATTCAATTTTATTGAAAATCACCTGAACTATAGCCCACAAAATCTGAGCTACAAAATCGAAAATCTGCAATTGTGCTCCGATTCCGATGATTGTTACCTCTATCAATAGGTGTTGAGACCTGTAATTGTCATGCCAACGGGTATTTGAATCGCTAGAATATTTCTACACATTTTGTAGAAAATTCAATTTTATTGAAAATCAACTGAACTATAGCCCACAAAATCAGAGCTGCAAAATCGAAAATCTGCAATTGTGCTCCGATTCCGATGATTGATACCTCTATCAATAGGTGTTGAGACTTGTAATTGCCATGCCAACGGGTATTTGGATCGCTAGAATATTTCTACACATTTTGTAGAAAATTCAATTTTATTGAAAATCACCTGAACTATAGCCCACAAAATCAGAGCTGCAAAATCGAAAATCTGCAATTGTGCTCCGATTCCGATGATTGATACCTCTATCAATAAGTGTTGAGACCTGTAATTGCCATGCCAACGGGTATTTGGATCGCTAGAATATTTCTACACATTTTGTAGAAAATTCAATTTTATTGAAAATCACCTGAAGTATAGCCCACAAAATCAGAGCTGCAAAATCGAAAATCTGCAATTGTGCTCCGATTCCGATGATTGATACCTCTATCAATAGGTGTTGAGACCTGTAATTGTCATGCCAACGGGTATTTGGATCGCTGGAATATTTCTACACATTTTGTAGAAAATTCAATTTTATTGAAAATCACCTGAACTATAGCCCACAAAATCAGAGCTCCAAAATCGAAAATCTGCAATTGTGCTCCGATTCCGATGATTGATACCTCTATCAATAGGTGTTGAGACTTGTAATTGCCATGCCAACGGGTATTTGGATCGCTAGAATATTTCTACACATTTTGTAGAAAATTCAATTTTATTGAAAATCACCTGAACTATAGCCCACAAAATCAGAGCTGCAAAATCGAAAATCTGCAATTGTGCTCCGATTCCGATGATTGATACCTCTATCAATAAGTGTTGAGACCTGTAATTGCCATGCCAACGGGTATTTGGATCGCTAGAATATTTCTACACATTTTGTAGAAAATTCAATTTTATTGAAAATCAACTGAACTATAGACCACAAAATCAGAGCTGCAAAATCGAAAATCTGCAATTGTGCTCCGATTCCGATGATTGATACCTCTATCAATAGGTGTTGAGACCTGTAATTGTCATGCCAACGGGTATTTGGATCGTTGGAATATTTCTACACATTTTGTAGAAAATTCAATTATATTGAAAATCACCTGAACTATAGCCCACAAAATCAGAGCTACAAAATCGAAAATCTGCAATTGTGCTCCGATTCCGATGATTGATACCTCTATCAATAGGTGTTGAGACCTGTAATTGCCATGCCAACGGGTATTTGGATCGCTAGAATATTTCTACACATTTTGTAGAAAATTCAATTTTATTGAAAATCACCTGAACTATAGCCCACAAAATCAGAGCTGCAAAATCGAAAATCTGCAATTGTGCTCCGATTCCGATGATTGATACCTCTATCAATAAGTGTTGAGACCTGTAATTGCCATGCCAACGGGTATTTGGATCGCTAAAATATTTCTACACATTTTGTAGAAAATTCAATTTTATTGAAAATCAACTGAACTATAGCCCACAAAATCAGAGCTGCAAAATCGAAAATCTGCAATTGTGCTCCGATTCCGATGATTGATACCTCTATCAATAGGTGTTGAGACCTGTAATTGTCATGCCAACGGGTATTTGGATCGCTGGAATATTTCTACATATTTTGTAGAAAATTCAATTTTATTGAAAATCACCTGAACTATAGCCCACAAAATCTGAGCTACAAAATCGAAAATCTGCAATTGTGCTCCGATTCCGATGATTGATACCTCTATCAATAGGTGTTGAGACCTGTAATTGTCATGCCAACGGGTATTTGGATCGTTGGAATATTTCTACACATTTTGTAGAAAATTCAATTATATTGAAAATCACCTGAACTATAGCCCACAAAATCAGAGCTACAAAATCGAAAATCTGCAATTGTGCTCCGATTCCGATGATTGATACCTCTATCAATAGGTGTTGAGACCTGTAATTGCCATGCCAACGGGTATTTGGATCGCTAGAATATTTCTACACATTTTGTAGAAAATTCAATTTTATTGAAAATCTCCTGAACTATAGCCCACAAAATCAGAGCTGCAAAATCGAAAATCTGCAATTGTGCTCCGATTCCGATGATTGATACCTCTATCAATAAGTGTTGAGACCTGTAATTGCCATGCCAACGGGTATTTGGATCGCTAAAATATTTCTACACATTTTGTAGAAAATTCAATTTTATTGAAAATCAACTGAACTATAGCCCACAAAATCAGAGCTGCAAAATCGAAAATCTGCAATTGTGCTCCGATTCCGATGATTGATACCTCTATCAATAGGTGTTGAGACCTGTAATTGTCATGCCAACGGGTATTTGGATCGTTGGAATATTTCTACACATTTTGTAGAAAATTCAATTATATTGAAAATCACCTGAACTATAGCCCACAAAATCAGAGCTACAAAACCGAAAATCTGCAATTGTGCTCCGATTCCGATGATTGATACCTCTATCAATAGGTGTTGAGACCTGTAATTGTCATGCCAACGGGTATTTGGATCGTTGGAATATTTCTACACATTTTGTAGAAAATTCAATTTTATTGAAAATCAACTGAACTATAGCCCACAAAATCAGAGCTGCAAAATCGAAAATCTGCAATTGTGCTCCGATTCCGATGATTGATACCTCTATCAATAGGTGTTGAGACCTGTAATTGTCATGCCAACGGGTATTTGGATCGCTGGAATATTTCTACACATTTTGTAGAAAATTCAATTTTATTGAAAATCACCTGAACTATAGCCCACAAAATCAGAGCTCCAAAATCGAAAATCTGCAATTGTGCTCCGATTCCGATGATTGATACCTCTATCAATAGGTGTTGAGACCTGTAATTGCCATGCCAACGGGTATTTGGATCGCTAGAATATTTCTACACATTTTGTAGAAAATTCAATTTTATTGAAAATCACCTGAACTATAGCCCACAAAATCAGAGCTGCAAAATCGAAAATCTGCAATTGTGCTCCGATTCCGATGATTGATACCTCTATCAATAAGTGTTGAGACCTGTAATTGTCATGCCAACGGGTATTTGGATCGCTGGAATATTTCTACACATTTTGTAGAAAATTCAATTTTATTGAAAATCAACTGAACTATAGCCCACAAAATCAGAGCTGCAAAATCGAAAATCTGCAATTGTGCTCCGATTCCGATGATTGATACCTCTATCAATAAGTGTTGAGACCTGTAATTGCCATGCCAACGGGTATTTGGATCGCTAAAATATTTCTACACATTTTGTAGAAAATTCAATTTTATTGAAAATCAACTGAACTATAGCCCACAAAATCAGAGCTGCAAAATCGAAAATCTGCAATTGTGCTCCGATTCCGATGATTGATACCTCTATCAATAGGTGTTGAGACCTGTAATTGTCATGCCAACGGGTATTTGGATCGTTGGAATATTTCTACACATTTTGTAGAAAATTCAATTATATTGAAAATCACCTGAACTATAGCCCACAAAATCAGAGCTACAAAATCGAAAATCTGCAATTGTGCTCCGATTCCGATGATTGATACCTCTATCAATAGGTGTTGAGACCTGTAATTGCCATGCCAAAGGGTATTTAGATCGTTGGAATATTTCTACACATTTTATAGAAAATTCAATTTTATTGAAAATCACCTGAACTATAGCCCACAAAATCTGAGCTACAAAATCGAAAATCTGCAATTGTGCTCCGATTCCGATGATTGATACCTCTATCAATAGGTGTTGAGACCTGTAATGGTCATGCCAACAGGCATTTGGATGGCTCGAATATTTCTCCACATTTTGTAGAAAATTCAATTTTATTGAAAATCACCTGAACTATAGCCCACAAAATCAGAGCTACAAAATCGAAAATCTGCAATTGTGCTCCGATTCCGATGATTGATACCTCTATCAATAGGTTTTGAGACCTGTAATGGCCATGCCAACAGGCATTTGGATGGCTCGAATATTTCTCCACATTTTGTAGAAAATTCAATTTTATTGAAAATCAACTGAACTATAGCCCACAAAATCAGAGCTGCAAAATCGAAAATCTGCAATTGTGCTCCGATTCCGATGATTGATACCTCTATCAATAGGTGTTGAGACCTGTAATTGCCATGCCAACGGGTATTTGGATCGCTAGAATATTTCTACACATTTTGTAGAAAATTCAATTTTATTGAAAATCAAATGAACTATAGCCCACAAAATCAGAGCTACAAAATCGAAAATCTGCAATTGTGCTCCGATTCCGATGATTGATACCTCTATCAATAAGTGTTGAGACCTGTAATTGCCATGCCAACGGGTATTTGGATCGCTAGAATATTTCTACACATTTTGTAGAAAATTCAATTTTATTGAAAATCACCTGAACTATAGCCCACAAAATCAGAGCTGCAAAATCGAAAATCTGCAATTGTGCTCCGATTCCGATGATTGATACCTCTATCAATAGGTGTTGAGACCTGTAATTGCCATGCCAACGGGTATTTGGATCGCTAGAATATTTCTACACATTTTGTAGAAAATTCAATTTTATTGAAAATCAAATGAACTATAGCCCACAAAATCAGAGCTGCAAAATCGAAAATCTGCAATTGTGCTCCGATTCCGATGATTGATACCTCTATCAATAAGTGTTGAGACCTGTAATTGCCATGCCAACGGGTATTTGGATCGCTAGAATATTTCTACACATTTTGTAGAAAATTCAATTTTATTGAAAATCAACTGAACTATAGCCCACAAAATCAGAGCTCCAAAATCGAAAATCTGCAATTGTGCTCCGATTCCGATGATTGATACCTCTATCAATAGGTGTTGAGACCTGTAATTGCCATGCCAACGGGTATTTGAATCGCTAGAATATTTCTACACATTTTGTAGAAAATTCAATTTTATTGAAAATCACCTGAACTATAGCCCACAAAATCAGAGCTACAAAATCGAAAATCTGCAATTGTGCTCCGATTCCGATGATTGATACCTCTATTAATAAGTGTTGAGACCTGTAATTGCCATGCCAACGGGTATTTGGATCGCTAGAATATTTCTACACATTTGGTAGAAAATTCAATTTTATTGAAAATCACCTGAACTATAGCCCACAAAATCAGAGCTGCAAAATCGAAAATCTGCAATTGTGCTCCGATTCCGATGATTGATACCTCTATCAATAAGTGTTGAGACCTGTAATTGCCATGCCAACGGGTATTTGGATCGCTAAAATATTTCTACACATTTTGTAGAAAATTCAATTTTATTGAAAATCAACTGAACTATAGCCCACAAAATCAGAGCTGCAAAATCGAAAATCTGCAATTGTGCTCCGATTCCGATGATTGATACCTCTATCAATAGGTGTTGAGACCTGTAATTGTCATGCCAACGGGTATTTGGATCGTTGGAATATTTCTACACATTTTGTAGAAAATTCAATTATATTGAAAATCACCTGAACTATAGCCCACAAAATCAGAGCTACAAAATCGAAAATCTGCAATTGTGCTCCGATTCCGATGATTGATACCTCTATCAATAGGTGTTGAGACCTGTAATTGCCATGCCAACGGGTATTTGGATCGCTAGAATATTTCTACACATTTTATAGAAAATTCAATTTTATTGAAAATCAACTGAACTATAGCCCACAAAATCAGAGCTGCAAAATCGAAAATCTGCAATTGTGCTCCGATTCCGATGATTGATACCTCTATCAATAGGTGTTGAGACCTGTAATTGCCATGCCAACGGGTATTTGGATCGCTAGAATATTTCTACACATTTTGTAGAAAATTCAATTTTATTGAAAATCACCTGAACTATAGCCCACAAAATCAGAGCTCAAAATCGAAAATCTGCAATTGTGCTCCGATTCCGATGATTGATACCTCTATCAATAAGTGTTGAGACCTGTAATTGCCATGCCAACGGGTATTTGGATCGCTAGAATATTTCTACACATTTTGTAGAAAATTCAATTTTATTGAAAATCAACTGAACTATAGCCCACAAAATCAGAGCTCCAAAATCGAAAATCTGCAATTGTGCTCCGATTCCGATGAATGATACCTCTATCAATAGGTGTTGAGACCTGTAATGGCCATGCCAACAGGCATTTAGATGGCTCGAATATTTCTCCACATTTTGTAGAAAATTCAATTTTATTGAAAATCAACTGAACTATAGCCCACAAAATCAGAGCTGCAAAATCGAAAATCTGCAATTGTGCTCCGATTCCGATGATTGATACCTCTATCAATAGGTGTTGAGACCTGTAATTGCCATGCCAAAGGGTATTTAGATCGTTGGAATATTTCTACACATTTTATAAAAAATTCAATTTTATTGAAAATCACCTGAACTATAGCCCACAAAATCTGAGCTACAAAATCGAAAATCTGCAATTGTGCTCCGATTCCGATGATTGATACCTCTATCAATAGGTGTTGAGACCTGTAATGGTCATGCCAACAGGCATTTGGATGGCTCGAATATTTCTCCACATTTTGTAGAAAATTCAATTTTATTGAAAATCACCTGAACTATAGCCCACAAAATCAGAGCTACAAAATCGAAAATCTGCAATTGTGCTCCGATTCCGATGATTGATACCTCTATCAATAGGTGTTGAGACCTGTAATGGCCATGCCAACAGGCATTTGGATGGCTCGAATATTTCTCCACATTTTGTAGAAAATTCAATTTTATTGAAAATCAACTGAACTATAGCCCACTAAATCAGAGCTGCAAAATCGAAAATCTGCAATTGTGCTCCGATTCCGATGATTGATACCTCTATCAATAGGTGTTGAGACCTGTAATTGCCATGCCAAAGGGTATTTAGATCGTTGGAATATTTCTACACATTTTATAGAAAATTCAATTTTATTGAAAATCACCTGAACTATAGCCCACAAAATCTGAGCTACAAAATCGAAAATCTGCAATTGTGCTCCGATTCCGATGATTGATACCTCTATCAATAGGTGTTGAGACCTGTAATGGTCATGCCAACAGGCATTTGGATGGCTTGAATATTTCTCCACATTTTGTAGAAAATTCAATTTTATTGAAAATCACCTGAACTATAGCCCACAAAATCAGAGCTACAAAATCGAAAATCTGCAATTGTGCTCCGATTCCGATGATTGATACCTCTATCAATAGGTGTTGAGACCTGTAATGGTCATGCCAACAGGCATTTGGATGGCTCAAATATTTCTCCACATTTTGTAGAAAATTCAATTTTATTGAAAATCAACTGAACTATAGCCCACAAAATCAGACCTGCAAAATCGAAAATCTGCAATTGTGCTCCGATTCCGATGATTGATACCTCTATCAATAGGTGTTGAGACCTGTAATTGTCATGCCAACGGGTATTTGGATCGTTGGAATATTTCTACACATTTTGTATAAAATTCAATTTTATTGAAAATCACCTGAACTATAGCCCACAAAATCAGAGCTACAAAATCGAAAATCTGCAATTGTGCTCCGATTCCGATGATTGATACCTCTATCAATAGGTGTTGAGACCTGTAATGGTCATGCCAACAGGCATTTGGATGGCTCAAATATTTCTCCACATTTTGAAGAAAATTCAATTTTATTGAAAATCAACTGAACTATAGCCCACAAAATCAGAGCTGCAAAATCGAAAATCTGCAATTGTGCTCCGATTCCGATGATTGATACCTCTATCAATAGGTGTTGAGACCTGTAATTGCCATGCCAAAGGGTATTTAGATCGTTGGAATATTTCTACACATTTTATAGAAAATTCAATTTTATTGAAAATCACCTGAACTATAGCCCACAAAATCAGAGCTGCAAAATCGAAAATCTGCAATTGTGCTCCGATTCCGATGATTGATACCTCTATCAATAGGTGTTGAGACCTGTAATTGTCATGCCAACGGGTATTTGGATCGCTAGAATATTTCTACACATTTTGTAGAAAATTCAATTTTATTGAAAATCACCTGAACTATAGCCCACAAAATCAGAGCTCCAAAATCGAAAATCTGCAATTGTGCTCCGATTCCGATGATTGATACCTCTATCAATAGGTGTTGAGACCTGTAATGGTCATGCCAACAGGCATTTGGATGGCTCGAATATTTCTACACATTTTGTAGAAAATTCAATTTTATTGAACATCACCTGAACTATAGCCCACAAAATCAGAGCTGCAAAATCGAAAATCTGCAATTGTGCTCCGATTCCGATGATTGATACCTCTATCAATAGGTATTGAGACCTGTAATTGTCATGCCAACGGGTATTTGGATCGCTGGAATATTTCTACACATTTTATAGAAAATTCAATTTTATTGAAAATCACCTGAAGTATAGCCCACAAAATCAGAGCTCCAAAATCGAAAATCTGCAATTGTGCTCCGATTCCGATGATTGATACCTCTATCAATAGGTGTTGAGACCTGTAATGGTCATGCCAACAGGTATTTGGATCGCTAGAATATTTCTCCACATTTTATAGAAAATTCAATTTTATTGAAAATCACCTGAACTATAGCCCACAAAATCAGAGCTGCAAAATCGAAAATCTGCAATTGTGCTCCGATTCCGATGATTGATACCTCTATCAATAGGTGTTGAGACCTGTAATTGTCATGCCAACGGGTATTTGGATCGTTGGAATATTTCTACACATTTTGTAGAAAATTCAATTTTATTGAAAATCATCTGAACTATAGCCCACAAAATCAGAGCTCCAAAATCGAAAATCTGCAATTGTGCTCCGATTCCGATGATTGATACCTCTATCAATAGGTGTTGAGACCTGTAATTGCCATGCCAACTGGTATTTGGATCGCTGGAATATTTCTACACATTTTATAGAAAATTCAATTTTATTGAAAATCACCTGAACTATAGCCCACAAAATCAGAGCTCCAAAATCGAAAATCTGCAATTGTGCTCCGATTCCGATGATTGATACCTCTATCAATAGGTGTTGAGACCTGTAATTGCCATGCCAAAGGGTATTTAGATCGTTGGAATATTTCTACACATTTTATAGAAAATTCAATTTTATTGAAAATCACCTGAACTATAGCCCACAAAATCAGAGCTCCAAAATCGAAAATCTGCAATTGTGCTCCGATTCCGATGATTGATACCTCTATCAATAGGTGTTGAGACCTGTAATTGTCATGCCAACGGGTATTTGGATCGCTGGAATATTTTTACATATTTTGTAGAAAATTCAATTTTATTGAAAATCATCTGAACTATAGCCCACAAAATCTGAGCTACAAAATCGAAAATCTGCAATTGTGCTCCAATTCCGATGATTGATACCTCTATCAATAGGTGTTGAGACCTGTAATTGCCATGCCAACGGGTATTTGGATCGCTAGAATATTTCTACACATTTTGTAGAAAATTCAATTTTATTGAAAATCACCTGAACTATAGCCCACAAAATCAGAGCTGCAAAATCGAAAATCTGCAATTGTGCTCCGATTCCGATGATTGATACCTCTATCAATAGGTGTTGAGACCTGTAATTGCCATGCCAAAGGGTATTTAGATCGCTAGAATATTTCTACACATTTTATAGAAAATTCAATTTTATTGAAAATCACCTGAACTATAGCCCACAAAATCAGAGCTCCAAAATCGAAAATCTGCAATTGTGCTTCGATTCCGATGCTTGATACCTCTATCAATAGGTGTTGAGACCTGTAATTTTCATGCCAACGGGTATTTGGATCGCTAGAATATTTCTACACATTTTATAGAAAATTCAATTTTATTGAAAATCACCTGAACTATAGCCCACAAAATCAGAGCTGCAAAATCGAAAATCTGCAATTGTGCTCCGATTCCGATGATTGATACCTCTATCAATAGGTGTTGAGACCTGTAATTGCCATGCCAACGGGTATTTAGATTGGTAGAATATTTCTACACATTTTATAGAAAATTCAATTTTATTGAAAATCACCTGAACTATAGCCCACAAAATCAGAGCTCCAAAATCGAAAATCTGCAATTGTGCTCCGATTCCGATGATTGATACCTCTATCAATAGGTGTTGAGACCTGTAATTGCCATGCCAAAGGGTATTTAGATCGTTGGAATATTTCTACACATTTTATAGAAAATTCAATTTTATTGAAAATCACCTGAACTATAGCCCACAAAATCAGAGCTCCAAAATCGAAAATCTGCAATTGTGCTCCGATTCCGATGATTGATACCTCTATCAATAGGTGTTGAGACCTGTAATTGTCATGCCAACGGGTATTTGGATCGGTGGAATATTTTTACATATTTTGTAGAAAATTCAATTTTATTGAAAATCATCTGAACTATAGCCCACAAAATCTGAGCTACAAAATCGAAAATCTGCAATTGTGCTCCAATTCCGATGATTGATACCTCTATCAATAGGTGTTGAGACCTGTAATTGCCATGCCAACGGGTATTTGGATCGCTAGAATATTTCTACACATTTTGTAGAAAATTCATTTTTATTGAAAATCACCTGAACTATAGCCCACAAAATCAGAGCTGCAAAATCGAAAATCTGCAATTGTGCTCCGATTCCGATGATTGATACCTCTATCAATAGGTGTTGAGACCTGTAATTGCCATGCCAAAGGGTATTTAGATCGCTAGAATATTTCTACACATTTTATAGAAAATTCAATTTTATTGAAAATCACCTGAACTATAGCCCACAAAATCAGAGCTCCAAAATCGAAAATCTGCAATTGTGCTCCGATTCCGATGATTGATACCTCTATCAATAGGTGTTGAGACCTGTAATTGTCATGCCAACGGGTATTTGGATCGGTGGAATATTTTTACATATTTTGTAGAAAATTCAATTTTATTGAAAATCATCTGAACTATAGCCCACAAAATCTGAGCTACAAAATCGAAAATCTGCAATTGTGCTCCGATTCCGATGATTGATACCTCTATCAATAGGTGTTGAGACCTGTAATTGTCATGCCAACGGGTATTTGGATCGCTGGAATATTTCTACACATTTTATAGAAAATTCAATTTTATTGAAAATCACCTGAACTATAGCCCACAAAATCAGAGCTCCAAAATCGAAAATCTGCAATGTGCTCCGATTCCGATGATTGATACCTCTATCAATAGGTGTTGAGACCTGTAATGGTCATGCCAACAGGCATTTGGATGGCTCGAATATTTCTCCACATTTTGTAGAAAATTCAATTTTATTGAAAATCACCTGAACTATAGCCCACAAAATCAGAGCTCCAAAATCGAAAATCTGCAATTGTGCTCCGATTCCGATGATTGATACCTCTATCAATAGGTGTTGAGACCTGTAATTGTCATGCCAACGGGTATTTGGATCGCTGGAATATTTCTACACATTTTATAGAAAATTCAATTTTATTGAAAATCACCTGAACTATAGCCCACAAAATCAGAGCTCCAAAATCGAAAATCTGCAATGTGCTCCAATTCCGATGCTTGATACCTCTATCAATAGGTGTTGAGACCTGTAATTTTCATGCCAACGGGTATTTGGATCGCTAGAATATTTCTACACATTTTATAGAAAATTCAATTTTATTGAAAATCACCTGAACTATAGCCCACAAAATCAGAGCTCCAAAACCGAAAATCTGCAATTGTGCTCCGATTCCGATGATTGATACCTCTATCAATAGGTGTTGAGACCTGTAATTGTCATGCCAACGGGTATTTGGATCGTTGGAATATTTCTACACATTTTATAGAAAATTCAATTTTATTGAAAATCACCTGAACTATAGCCCACAAAATCAGAGCTCCAAAATCGAAAATCTGCAATGTGCTCCAATTCCGATGCTTGATACCTCTATCAATAGGTGTTGAGACCTGTAATTGCCATGCCAAAGGGTATTTAGATCGCTAGAATATTTCTACACATTTTATAGAAAATTCAATTTTATTGAAAATCACCTGAACTATAGCCCACAAAATCAGAGCTCCAAAATCGAAAATCTGCAATTGTGCTCCGATTCCGATGATTGATACCTCTATCAATAGGTGTTGAGACCTGTAATTGTCATGCCAACGGGTATTTGGATCGGTGGAATATTTTTACATATTTTGTAGAAAATTCAATTTTATTGAAAATCATCTGAACTATAGCCCACAAAATCTGAGCTACAAAATCGAAAATCTGCAATTGTGCTCCGATTCCGATGATTGATACCTCTATCAATAGGTGTTGAGACCTGTAATTGTCATGCCAACGGGTATTTGGATCGCTGGAATATTTCTACACATTTTATAGAAAATTCAATTTTATTGAAAATCACCTGAACTATAGCCCACAAAATCAGAGCTCCAAAATCGAAAATCTGCAATGTGCTCCGATTCCGATGATTGATACCTCTATCAATAGGTGTTGAGACCTGTAATGGTCATGCCAACAGGCATTTGGATGGCTCGAATATTTCTCCACATTTTGTAGAAAATTCAATTTTATTGAAAATCACCTGAACTATAGCCCACAAAATCAGAGCTCCAAAATCGAAAATCTGCAATTGTGCTCCGATTCCGATGATTGATACCTCTATCAATAGGTGTTGAGACCTGTAATTGTCATGCCAACGGGTATTTGGATCGCTGGAATATTTCTACACATTTTATAGAAAATTCAATTTTATTGAAAATCACCTGAACTATAGCCCACAAAATCAGAGCTCCAAAATCGAAAATCTGCAATGTGCTCCAATTCCGATGCTTGATACCTCTATCAATAGGTGTTGAGACCTGTAATTGCCATGCCAAAGGGTATTTAGATCGCTAGAATATTTCTACACATTTTATAGAAAATTCAATTTTATTGAAAATCACCTGAACTATAGCCCACAAAATCAGAGCTCCAAAATCGAAAATCTGCAATTGTGCTCCGATTCCGATGATTGATACCTCTATCAATAGGTGTTGAGACCTGTAATTGTCATGCCAACGGGTATTTGGATCGGTGGAATATTTTTACATATTTTGTAGAAAATTCAATTTTATTGAAAATCATCTGAACTATAGCCCACAAAATCTGAGCTACAAAATCGAAAATCTGCAATTGTGCTCCGATTCCGATGATTGATACCTCTATCAATAGGTGTTGAGACCTGTAATTGTCATGCCAACGGGTATTTGGATCGCTGGAATATTTCTACACATTTTATAGAAAATTCAATTTTATTGAAAATCACCTGAACTATAGCCCACAAAATCAGAGCTCCAAAATCGAAAATCTGCAATGTGCTCCGATTCCGATGATTGATACCTCTATCAATAGGTGTTGAGACCTGTAATGGTCATGCCAACAGGCATTTGGATGGCTCGAATATTTCTCCACATTTTGTAGAAAATTCAATTTTATTGAAAATCACCTGAACTATAGCCCACAAAATCAGAGCTCCAAAATCGAAAATCTGCAATTGTGCTCCGATTCCGATGATTGATACCTCTATCAATAGGTGTTGAGACCTGTAATTGTCATGCCAACGGGTATTTGGATCGCTGGAATATTTCTACACATTTTATAGAAAATTCAATTTTATTGAAAATCACCTGAACTATAGCCCACAAAATCAGAGCTCCAAAATCGAAAATCTGCAATGTGCTCCAATTCCGATGCTTGATACCTCTATCAATAGGTGTTGAGACCTGTAATTTTCATGCCAACGGGTATTTGGATCGCTAGAATATTTCTACACATTTTATAGAAAATTCAATTTTATTGAAAATCACCTGAACTATAGCCCACAAAATCAGAGCTCCAAAATCGAAAATCTGCAATTGTGCTCCGATTCCGATGATTGATACCTCTATCAATAGGTGTTGAGACCTGTAATTGTCATGCCAACGGGTATTTGGATCGTTGGAATATTTCTACACGTTTTATAGAAAATTCAATTTTATTGAAAATCACCTGAACTATAGCCCACAAAATCAGAGCTCCAAAATCGAAAATCTGCAATTGTGCTCCGATTCCGATGATTGATACCTCTATCAATAGGTGTTGAGACCTGTAATTGCCATGCCAACGGGTATTTGGATCGCTGGAATATTTCTACACATTTTATAGAAAATTCAATTTTATTGAAAATCACCTGAACTATAGCCCACAAAATCAGAGCTCCAAAATCGAAAATCTGCAATGTGCTCCGATTCCGATGATTGATACCTCTATCAATAGGTGTTGAGACCTGTAATGGTCATGCCAACAGGCATTTGGATGGCTCGAATATTTCTCCACATTTTGTAGAAAATTCAATTTTATTGAAAATCACCTGAACTATAGCCCACAAAATCTGAGCTACAAAATCGAAAATCTGCAATTGTGCTCCGATTCCGATGATTGATACCTCTATCAATAGGTGTTGAGACCTGTAATTGTCATGCCAACGGGTATTTGGATCGCTGGAATATTTCTACACATTTTATAGAAAATTCAATTTTATTGAAAATCACCTGAACTATAGCCCACAAAATCAGAGCTCCAAAATCGAAAATCTGCAATGTGCTCCGATTCCGATGATTGATACCTCTATCAATAGGTGTTGAGACCTGTAATGGTCATGCCAACAGGCATTTGGATGGCTCGAATATTTCTCCACATTTTGTAGAAAATTCAATTTTATTGAAAATCACCTGAACTATAGCCCACAAAATCTGAGCTACAAAATCGAAAATCTGCAATTGTGCTCCGATTCCGATGATTGATACCTCTATCAATAGGTGTTGAGACCTGTAATTGCCATGCCAAAGGGTATTTAGATCGTTGGAATATTTCTACACATTTTGTAGAAAATTCAATTTTATTGAAAATCACCTGAACTATAGCCCACAAAATCAGAGCTCCAAAATCGAAAATCTGCAATTGTGCTCCGATTCCGATGATTGATACCTCTATCAATAGGTGTTGAGACCTGTAATTGGCATGCCAACGGGTATTTGGATCGCTGGAATATTTCTACATATTTTGTAGAAAATTCAATTTTATTGAAAATCACCTGAACTGTAGCCCACAAAATCAGAGCTCCAAAATCGAAAATCTGCAATTGTGCTCCGATTCCGATGATTGATACCTCTATCAATAGGTGTTGAGACCTGTAATTGCCATGCCAACTGGTATTTGGATCGCTGGAATATTTCTACACATTTTATAGAAAATTCAATTTTATTGAAAATCACCTGAACTATAGCCCACAAAATCAGAGCTCCAAAATCGAAAATCTGCAATGTGCTCCGATTCCGATGATTGATACCTCTATCAATAGGTGTTGAGACCTGTAATGGTCATGCCAACAGGCATTTGGATGGCTCGAATATTTCTCCACATTTTGTAGAAAATTCAATTTTATTGAAAATCACCTGAACTATAGCCCACAAAATCTGAGCTCCAAAATCGAAAATCTGCAATTGTGCTCCGATTCCGATGATTGATACCTCTATCAATAGGTGTTGAGACCTGTAATTGCCATGCCAAAGGGTATTTAGATCGTTGGAATATTTCTACACATTTTGTAGAAAATTCAATTTTATTGAAAATCACCTGAACTATAGCCCACAAAATCAGAGCTCCAAAATCGAAAATCTGCAATGTGCTCCGATTCCGATGATTGATACCTCTATCAATAGGTGTTGAGACCTGTAATGGTCATGCCAACAGGCATTTGGATGGCTCGAATATTTCTCCACATTTTGTAGAAAATTCAATTTTATTGAAAATCACCTGAACTATAGCCCACAAAATCTGAGCTACAAAATCGAAAATCTGCAATTGTGCTTCGATTCCGATGATTGATACCTCTATCAATAGGTGTTGAGACCTGTAATTGCCATGCCAAAGGGTATTTAGATCGTTGGAATATTTCTACACATTTTGTAGAAAATTCAATTTTATTGAAAATCACCTGAACTATAGCCCACAAAATCAGAGCTCCAAAATCGAAAATCTGCAATTGTGCTCCGATTCCGATGATTGATACCTCTATCAATAGGTGTTGAGACCTGTAATTGGCATGCCAACGGGTATTTGGATCGCTGGAATATTTCTACATATTTTGTAGAAAATTCAATTTTATTGAAAATCACCTGAACTGTAGCCCACAAAATCAGAGCTCCAAAATCGAAAATCTGCAATTGTGCTCCGATTCCGATGATTGATACCTCTATCAATAGGTGTTGAGACCTGTAATTGCCATGCCAACTGGTATTTGGATCGCTGGAATATTTCTACACATTTTATAGAAAATTCAATTTTATTGAAAATCACCTGAACTATAGCCCACAAAATCAGAGCTCCAAAAACGAAAATCTGCAATTGTGCTCCGATTCCGATGATTGATACCTCTATCAATAGGTGTTGAGACCTGTAATGGTCATGCCAACAGGCATTTGGATGGCTCGAATATTTCTCCACATTTTGTAGAAAATTCAATTTTATTGAAAATCACCTGAACTATAGCCCACAAAATCAGAGCTGCAAAATCGAAAATCTGCAATTGTGCTCCGATTCCGATGGTTGATACCTCTATCAATAGGTGTTGAGACCTGTAATTGCCATGCCAACGGGTATATAGATTGCTAGAATATTTCTACACATTTTGTAGAAAATTCAATTTTATTGAAAATCACCTGAACTATAGCCCACAAAATCAGAGCTCCAAAATCGAAAATCTGCAATTGTGCTCCGATTCCGATGATTGATACCTCTATCAATAATGTTGAGACCTGTAATTGCCATGCCAACGGGTATTTGGATCGCTAGAATATTTCTACACATTTTGTAGAAAATTCAATTTTATTTATAATCACCTGAACTGTAGCCCACAAAATCAGAGCTGCAAAATCGAAAATCTGCAATTGTGCTCCGATTCCGATGATTGATACCTCTATCAATAGGTGTTGAGACCTGTAATTGCCATGCCAACGGGTATTTGGATCGCTGGAATATTTCTACACATTTTATAGAAAATTCAATTTTATTGAAAATCACCTGAACTATAGCCCACAAAATCAGAGCTCCAAAATCGAAAATCTGCAATGTGCTCCGATTCCGATGATTGATACCTCTATCAATAGGTGTTGAGACCTGTAATGGTCATGCCAACAGGCATTTGGATGGCTCGAATATTTCTCCACATTTTGTAGAAAATTCAATTTTATTGAAAATCACCTGAACTATAGCCCACAAAATCTGAGCTACAAAATCGAAAATCTGCAATTGTGCTTCGATTCCGATGATTGATACCTCTATCAATAGGTGTTGAGACCTGTAATTGCCATGCCAAAGGGTATTTAGATCGTTGGAATATTTCTACACATTTTGTAGAAAATTCAATTTTATTGAAAATCACCTGAACTATAGCCCACAAAATCAGAGCTCCAAAATCGAAAATCTGCAATTGTGCTCCGATTCCGATGATTGATACCTCTATCAATAGGTGTTGAGACCTGTAATTGGCATGCCAACGGGTATTTGGATCGCTGGAATATTTCTACATATTTTGTAGAAAATTCAATTTTATTGAAAATCACCTGAACTGTAGCCCACAAAATCAGAGCTCCAAAATCGAAAATCTGCAATTGTGCTCCGATTCCGATGATTGATACCTCTATCAATAGGTGTTGAGACCTGTAATTGCCATGCCAACTGGTATTTGGATCGCTGGAATATTTCTACACATTTTATAGAAAATTCAATTTTATTGAAAATCACCTGAACTATAGCCCACAAAATCAGAGCTCCAAAATCGAAAATCTGCAATTGTGCTCCGATTCCGATGATTGATACCTCTATCAATAGGTGTTGAGACCTGTAATGGTCATGCCAACAGGCATTTGGATGGCTCGAATATTTCTCCACATTTTGTAGAAAATTCAATTTTATTGAAAATCACCTGAACTATAGCCCACAAAATCAGAGCTGCAAAATCGAAAATCTGCAATTGTGCTCCGATTCCGATGGTTGATACCTCTATCAATAGGTGTTGAGACCTGTAATTGCCATGCCAACGGGTATATAGATTGCTAGAATATTTCTACACATTTTGTAGAAAATTCAATTTTATTGAAAATCACCTGAACTATAGCCCACAAAATCAGAGCTCCAAAATCGAAAATCTGCAATTGTGCTCCGATTCCGATGATTGATACCTCTATCAATAATGTTGAGACCTGTAATTGCCATGCCAACGGGTATTTGGATCGCTAGAATATTTCTACACATTTTGTAGAAAATTCAATTTTATTTATAATCACCTGAACTGTAGCCCACAAAATCAGAGCTGCAAAATCGAAAATCTGCAATTGTGCTCCGATTCCGATGATTGATACCTCTATCAATAGGTGTTGAGACCTGTAATTGCCATGCCAACGGGTATTTGGATCGCTGGAATATTTCTACACATTTTATAGAAAATTCAATTTTATTGAAAATCACCTGAACTATAGCCCACAAAATCAGAGCTGCAAAATCGAAAATCTGCAATTGTGCTCCGATTCCGATGATTGATACCTCTACCAATAGGTGTTGAGACCTGTAATTGCCATGCCAACGGGTATTTAGATCGTTGGAATATTTCTACACATTTTATAGAAAATTCAATTTTATTGAAAATCACCTGAACTATAGCCCACAAAATCAGAGCTGCAAAATCGAAAATCTGCAATTGTGCTCCGATTCCGATGATTGATACCTCTATCAATAGGTGTTGAGACCTGTAATTGCCATGCCAACGGGTATTTGGATCGCTAGAATATTTCTACACATTTTGTAGAAAATTCAATTTTATTGAAAATCACCTGAACTATAGCCCACAAAATCAGAGCTGCAAAATCGAAAATCTGCAATTGTGCTCCGATTCCGATGATTGATACCTCTATAAATAGGTGTTGAGACCTGTAATTGCCATGCCAACGGGTATTTGGATCGCTAGAATATTTCTACACATTTTGTAGAAAATTCAATTTTATTGAAAATCACCTGAACTATAGCCCACAAAATCTGAGCTACAAAATCGAAAATCTGCAATTGTGCTTCGATTCCGATGATTGATACCTCTATCAATAGGTGTTGAGACCTGTAATTGCCATGCCAACGGGTATTTGGATCGCTAGAATATTTCTACACATTTTATAGAAAATTCAATTTTATTGAAAATCACCTGAACTATAGCCCACAAAATCAGAGCTGCAAAATCGAAAATCTGCAATTGTGCTCCGATTCCGATGATTGATACCTCTATCAATAGGTGTTGAGACCTGTAATTGCCAGGCCAACGGGTATTTGGATCGCTAGAATATTTCTACACATTTTGTAGAAAATTCAATTTTATTTAAAATCACCTGAACTGTAGCCCACAAAATCAGAGCTGCAAAATCGAAAATCTGCAATTGTGCTCCGATTCCGATGATTGATACCTCTATCAATAGGTGTTGAGACCTGTAATTGCCAGGCCAAAGGGTATTTAGATCGCTAGAATATTTCTACACATTTTATAGAAAATTCAATTTTATTGAAAATCACCTGAACTATAGCCCACAAAATCAGAGCTGCAAAATCGAAAATCTGCAATTGTGCTCCGATTCCGATGATTGATACCTCTATAAATAGGTGTTGAGACCTGTAATTGCCATGCCAACGGGTATTTGGATCGCTAGAATATTTCTACACATTTTGTAGAAAATTCAATTTTATTGAAAATCACCTGAACTATAGCCCACAAAATCTGAGCTACAAAATCGAAAATCTGCAATTGTGCTTCGATTCCGATGATTGATACCTCTATCAATAGGTGTTGAGACCTGTAATTGCCATGCCAACGGGTATTTGGATCGCTAGAATATTTCTACACATTTTATAGAAAATTCAATTTTATTGAAAATCACCTGAACTATAGCCCACAAAATCAGAGCTGCAAAATCGAAAATCTGCAATTGTGCTCCGATTCCGATGATTGATACCTCTATCAATAGGTGTTGAGACCTGTAATTGCCAGGCCAAAGGGTATTTAGATCGCTAGAATATTTCTACACATTTTATAGAAAATTCAATTTTATTGAAAATCACCTGAACTATAGCCCACAAAATCAGAGCTCCAAAATCGAAAATCTGCAATTGTGCTCCGATTCCGATGATTGATACCTCTATCAATAATGTTGAGACCTGTAATTGCCATGCCAACGGGTATTTGGATCGCTAGAATATTTCTACACATTTTGTAGAAAATTCAATTTTATTTATAATCACCTGAACTGTAGCCCACAAAATCAGAGCTGCAAAATCGAAAATCTGCAATTGTGCTCCGATTCCGATGATTGATACCTCTATCAATAGGTGTTGAGACCTGTAATTGCCATGCCAACGGGTATTTGGATCGCTAGAATATTTCTACACATTTTGTAGAAAATTCAATTTTATTGAAAATCACCTGAACTATAGCCCACAAAATCAGAGCTGCAAAATCGAAAATCTGCAATTGTGCTCCGATTCCGATGATTGATACCTCTACCAATAGGTGTTGAGACCTGTAATTGCCATGCCAACGGGTATTTAGATCGTTGGAATATTTCTACACATTTTATAGAAAATTCAATTTTATTGAAAATCACCTGAACTATAGCCCACAAAATCAGAGCTGCAAAATCGAAAATCTGCAATTGTGCTCCGATTCCGATGATTGATACCTCTATCAATAGGTGTTGAGACCTGTAATTGCCATGCCAACGGGTATTTGGATCGCTGGAATATTTCTACACATTTTATAGAAAATTCAATTTTATTGAAAATCACCTGAACTATAGCCCACAAAATCAGAGCTGCAAAATCGAAAATCTGCAATTGTGCTCCGATTCCGATGATTGATACCTCTACCAATAGGTGTTGAGACCTGTAATTGCCATGCCAACGGGTATTTAGATCGTTGGAATATTTCTACACATTTTATAGAAAATTCAATTTTATTGAAAATCACCTGAACTATAGCCCACAAAATCAGAGCTGCAAAATCGAAAATCTGCAATTGTGCTCCGATTCCGATGATTGATACCTCTATCAATAGGTGTTGAGACCTGTAATTGCCATGCCAACGGGTATTTGGATCGCTAGAATATTTCTACACATTTTGTAGAAAATTCAATTTTATTGAAAATCACCTGAACTATAGCCCACAAAATCTGAGCTACAAAATCGAAAATCTGCAATTGTGCTTCGATTCCGATGATTGATACCTCTATCAATAGGTGTTGAGACCTGTAATTGCCATGCCAACGGGTATTTGGATCGCTAGAATATTTCTACACATTTTGTAGAAAATTCAATTTTATTGAAAATCACCTGAACTATAGCCCACAAAATCAGAGCTACAAAATCGAAAATCTGCAATTGTGCTCCGATTCCGATGATTGATACCTCTATCAATAGGTGTTGAGACCTGTAAATACCATGCCAACGGGTATTTGGATCGCTAGAATATTTCTACACATTTTATAGAAAATTCAATTTTATTGAAAATCACCTGAACTATAGCCCACAAAATCAGAGCTGCAAAATCGAAAATCTGCAATTGTGCTCCGATTCCGATGATTGATACCTCTATCAATAGGTGTTGAGACCTGTAATTGCCAGGCCAAAGGGTATTTAGATCGCTGGAATATTTCTACACATTTTATAGAAAATCCAATTTCATTGAAAATCACCTGAACTATAGCCCACAAAATCAGAGCTGCAAAATCGAAAATCTGCAGTTGTGCTCCGATTCCGATGATTGATACCTCTATCAATAGGTGTTGAGACCTGTAATTGCCAGGCCAAAGGGTATTTAGATCGTTGGAATATTTCTACACATTTTATAGAAAACACAATTTTATTGAAAATCACCTGAACTATAGCCCACAAAATCAGAGCTGCAAAATCCAAAATCTGCAATTGTGCTCCGATTCCGATGATTGATACCTCTATCAATAGGTGTTGAGACCTGTAATTGCCAGGCCAAAGGGTATTTAGATCGTTGGAATATTTCTACACATTTTATAGAAAACACAATTTTATTGAAAATCACCTGAACTATAGCCCACAAAATCAGAGCTGCAAAATCCAAAATCTGCAATTGTGCTCCGATTCCGATGATTGATACCTCTATCAATAGGTTTTGAGACCTGTAATTGCCATGCCAACGGGTATTTGGATCACTGGAATATTTCTACACATTTTATAGAAAATCCAATTTCATTGAAAATCACCTGAACTATAGCCCACAAAATCAGAGCTGCAAAATCGAAAATCTGCAGTTGTGCTCCGATTCCGATGATTGATACCTCTATCAATAGGTGTTGAGACCTGTAATTGCCAGGCCAAAGGGTATTTAGATCGTTGGAATATTTCTACACATTTTATAGAAAACACAATTTTATTGAAAATCACCTGAACTATAGCCCACAAAATCAGAGCTGCAAAATCCAAAATCTGCAATTGTGCTCCGATTCCGATGATTGATACCTCTATCAATAGGTGTTGAGACCTGTAATTGCCATGCCAACGGGTATTTGGATCGCTAAAATATTTCTACACATTTTGTAGAAAATTCAATTTTATTGAAAATCACCTGAACTATAGCCCACAAAATCAGAGCTGCAAAATCGAAAATCTGCAATTGTGCTCCGATTCCGATGATTGATACCTCTATCAATAGGTGTTGAGACCTGTAATTGCCATGCCAACGGGTATTTGGATCGCTAGAATATTTCTACACATTTTGTAGAAAATTCAATTTTATTGAAAATCACCTGAACTATAGCCCACAAAATCAGAGCTACAAAATCGAAAATCTGCAATTGTGCTCCGATTCCGATGATTGATACCTCTATCAATAGGTGTTGAGACCTGTAATTGCCATGCCAACGGGTATTTGGACCGCTGGAATATTTCTACACATTTTATAGAAAATTCAATTTATTGAAAATCACCTGAACTATAGCCCACAAAATCAGAGCTGCAAAATCGAAAATCTGCAATTGTGCTCCGATTCCGATGATTGATACCTCTATCAATAGGTGTTGAGACCTGTAATTGCCATGCCAACGGGTATTTGGATCGCTGGAATATTTCTACACATTTTGTAGAAAATTCAATTTTATTGAAAATCACCTGAACTATAGCCCACAAAATCAGAGCTGCAAAATCGAAAATCTGCAATTGTGCTCCGATTCCGATGATTGATACCTCTATCAATAGGTGTTGAGACCTGTAATTGCCATGCCAACGGGTATTTGGATCGCTAGAATATTTCTACACATTTTGTAGAAAATTCAATTTTATTGAAAATCACCTGAACTATAGCCCACAAAATCAGAGCTGCAAAATCGAAAATCTGCAATTGTGCTCCGATTCCGATGATTGATACCTCTATCAATAGGTGTTGAGACCTGTAATTGCCATGCCAACGGGTATTTGGATCGCTAGAATATTTCTACACATTTTGTAGAAAATTCAATTTTATTGAAAATCACCTGAACTATAGCCCACAAAATCAGAGCTGCAAAATCGAAAATCTGCAATTGTGCTCCGATTCCGATGATTGATACCTCTATCAATAGGTGTTGAGACCTGTAGTTGCCATGCCAACGGGTATTTGGATCGCTAGAATATTTCTACACATTTTGTAGAAAATTCAATTTTATTGAAAATCACCTGAACTATAGCCCACAAAATCAGAGCTGCAAAATCGAAAATCTGCAATTGTGCTCCGATTCCGATGATTGATACCTCTCTCTACCAATAGGTGTTGAGACCTGTAATTGCCATGCCAACGGGTATTTAGATCGTTGGAATATTTCTACACATTTTATAGAAAATTCAATTTTATTGAAAATCACCTGAACTATAGCCCACAAAATCAGAGCTGCAAAATCGAAAATCTGCAATTGTGCTCCGATTCCGATGATTGATACCTCTATCAATAGGTGTTGAGACCTGTAATTGCCATGCCAACGGGTATTTGGATCGCTAGAATATTTCTACACATTTTGTAGAAAATTCAATTTTATTGAAAATCACCTGAACTATAGCCCACAAAATCAGAGCTGCAAAATCGAAAATCTGCAATTGTGCTCCGATTCCGATGATTGATACCTCTATAAATAGGTGTTGAGACCTGTAATTGCCATGCCAACGGGTATTTGGATCGCTAGAATATTTCTACACATTTTGTAGAAAATTCAATTTTATTGAAAATCACCTGAACTATAGCCCACAAAATCTGAGCTACAAAATCGAAAATCTGCAATTGTGCTTCGATTCCGATGATTGATACCTCTATCAATAGGTGTTGAGACCTGTAATTGCCATGCCAACGGGTATTTGGATCGCTAGAATATTTCTACACATTTTGTAGAAAATTCAATTTTATTGAAAATCACCTGAACTATAGCCCACAAAATCAGAGCTCCAAAATCGAAAATCTGCAATTGTGCTCCGATTCCGATGATTGATACCTCTATCAATAATGTTGAGACCTGTAATTGCCATGCCAACGGGTATTTGGATCGCTAGAATATTTCTACACATTTTGTAGAAAATTCAATTTTATTTAAAATCACCTGAACTGTAGCCCACAAAATCAGAGCTGCAAAATCGAAAATCTGCAATTGTGCTCCGATTCCGATGATTGATACCTCTATCAATAGGTGTTGAGACCTGTAATTGCCATGCCAACGGGTATTTGGATCGCTGGAATATTTCTACACATTTTATAGAAAATTCAATTTTATTGAAAATCACCTGAACTATAGCCCACAAAATCAGAGCTGCAAAATCGAAAATCTGCAATTGTGCTCCGATTCCGATGATTGATACCTCTATCAATAGGTGTTGAGACCTGTAATTGCCATGCCAACGGGTATTTGGATCACTAGAATATTTCTACACATTTTGTAGAAAATTCAATTTTATTGAAAATCACCTGAACTATAGCCCACAAAATCAGAGCTGCAAAATCGAAAATCTGCAATTGTGCTCCGATTCCGATGATTGATACCTCTATAAATAGGTGTTGAGACCTGTAATTGCCATGCCAACGGGTATTTGGATCGCTAGAATATTTCTACACATTTTGTAGAAAATTCAATTTTATTGAAAATCACCTGAACTATAGCCCACAAAATCTGAGCTACAAAATCGAAAATCTGCAATTGTGCTTCGATTCCGATGATTGATACCTCTATCAATAGGTGTTGAGACCTGTAATTGCCATGCCAACGGGTATTTGGATCGCTAGAATATTTCTACACATTTTATAGAAAATTCAATTTTATTGAAAATCACCTGAACTATAGCCCACAAAATCAGAGCTGCAAAATCGAAAATCTGCAATTGTGCTCCGATTCCGATGATTGATACCTCTATCAATAGGTGTTGAGACCTGTAATTGCCAGGCCAAAGGGTATTTAGATCGCTAGAATATTTCTACACATTTTAAAGAAAATTCAATTGTATTGAAAATCACCTGAACTATAGCCCACAAAATCAGAGCTCCAAAATCGAAAATCTGCAATTGTGCTCCGATTCCGATGATTGATACCTCTATCAATAGGTGTTGAGACCTGTAATTGCCATGCCAACGGGTATTTGGATCGCTAGAATATTTCTACACATTTTGTAGAAAATTCAATTTTATTGAAAATCACCTGAACTATAGCCCACAAAATCTGAGCTACAAAATCGAAAATCTGCAATTGTGCTTCGATTCCGATGATTGATACCTCTATCAATAGGTGTTGAGACCTGTAATTGCCATGCCAACGGGTATTTGGATCGCTAGAATATTTCTACACATTTTATAGAAAATTCAATTTTATTTAAAATCACCTGAACTGTAGCCCACAAAATCAGAGCTGCAAAATCGAAAATCTGCAATTGTGCTCCGATTCCGATGATTGATACCTCTATCAATAGGTGTTGAGACCTGTAATTGCCAGGCCAAAGGGTATTTAGATCGCTAGAATATTTCTACACATTTTATAGAAAATTCAATTTTATTGAAAATCACCTGAACTATAGCCCACAAAATCAGAGCTGCAAAATCGAAAATCTGCAATTGTGCTCCGATTCCGATGATTGATACCTCTATAAATAGGTGTTGAGACCTGTAATTGCCATGCCAACGGGTATTTGGATCGCTAGAATATTTCTACACATTTTGTAGAAAATTCAATTTTATTGAAAATCACCTGAACTATAGCCCACAAAATCTGAGCTACAAAATCGAAAATCTGCAATTGTGCTTCGATTCCGATGATTGATACCTCTATCAATAGGTGTTGAGACCTGTAATTGCCATGCCAACGGGTATTTGGATCGCTAGAATATTTCTACACATTTTATAGAAAATTCAATTTTATTGAAAATCACCTGAACTATAGCCCACAAAATCAGAGCTGCAAAATCGAAAATCTGCAATTGTGCTCCGATTCCGATGATTGATACCTCTATCAATAGGTGTTGAGACCTGTAATTGCCAGGCCAAAGGGTATTTAGATCGCTAGAATATTTCTACACATTTTATAGAAAATTCAATTTTATTGAAAATCACCTGAACTATAGCCCACAAAATCAGAGCTCCAAAATCGAAAATCTGCAATTGTGCTCCGATTCCGATGATTGATACCTCTATCAATAATGTTGAGACCTGTAATTGCCATGCCAACGGGTATTTGGATCGCTAGAATATTTCTACACATTTTGTAGAAAATTCAATTTTATTTAAAATCACCTGAACTGTAGCCCACAAAATCAGAGCTGCAAAATCGAAAATCTGCAATTGTGCTCCGATTCCGATGATTGATACCTCTATCAATAGGTGTTGAGACCTGTAATTGCCATGCCAACGGGTATTTGGATCGCTGGAATATTTCTACACATTTTATAGAAAATTCAATTTTATTGAAAATCACCTGAACTATAGCCCACAAAATCAGAGCTGCAAAATCGAAAATCTGCAATTGTGCTCCGATTCCGATGATTGATACCTCTATCAATAGGTGTTGAGACCTGTAATTGCCATGCCAACGGGTATTTGGATCGCTAGAATATTTCTACACATTTTGTAGAAAATTCAATTTTATTGAAAATCACCTGAACTATAGCCCACAAAATCTGAGCTACAAAATCGAAAATCTGCAATTGTGCTTCGATTCCGATGATTGATACCTCTATCAATAGGTGTTGAGACCTGTAATTGCCATGCCAACGGGTATTTGGATCGCTAGAATATTTCTACACATTTTGTAGAAAATTCAATTTTATTGAAAATCACCTGAACTATAGCCCACAAAATCAGAGCTACAAAATCGAAAATCTGCAATTGTGCTCCGATTCCGATGATTGATACCTCTATCAATAGGTGTTGAGACCTGTAAATACCATGCCAACGGGTATTTGGATCGCTAGAATATTTCTACACATTTTATAGAAAATTCAATTTTATTGAAAATCACCTGAACTATAGCCCACAAAATCAGAGCTGCAAAATCGAAAATCTGCAATTGTGCTCCGATTCCGATGATTGATACCTCTATCAATAGGTGTTGAGACCTGTAATTGCCAGGCCAAAGGGTATTTAGATCGCTGGAATATTTCTACACATTTTATAGAAAATCCAATTTCATTGAAAATCACCTGAACTATAGCCCACAAAATCAGAGCTGCAAAATCGAAAATCTGCAGTTGTGCTCCGATTCCGATGATTGATACCTCTATCAATAGGTGTTGAGACCTGTAATTGCCAGGCCAAAGGGTATTTAGATCGTTGGAATATTTCTACACATTTTATAGAAAACACAATTTTATTGAAAATCACCTGAACTGTAGCCCACAAAATCAGAGCTGCAAAATCCAAAATCTGCAATTGTGCTCCGATTCCGATGATTGATACCTCTATCAATAGGTGTTGAGACCTGTAATTGCCAGGCCAAAGGGTATTTAGATCGTTGGAATATTTCTACACATTTTATAGAAAACACAATTTTATTGAAAATCACCTGAACTATAGCCCACAAAATCAGAGCTGCAAAATCCAAAATCTGCAATTGTGCTCCGATTCCGATGATTGATACCTCTATCAATAGGTGTTGAGACCTGTAATTGCCATGCCAACGGGTATTTGGATCACTGGAATATTTCTACACATTTTATAGAAAATCCAATTTCATTGAAAATCACCTGAACTATAGCCCACAAAATCAGAGCTGCAAAATCGAAAATCTGCAGTTGTGCTCCGATTCCGATGATTGATACCTCTATCAATAGGTGTTGAGACCTGTAATTGCCAGGCCAAAGGGTATTTAGATCGTTGGAATATTTCTACACATTTTATAGAAAACACAATTTTATTGAAAATCACCTGAACTATAGCCCACAAAATCAGAGCTGCAAAATCCAAAATCTGCAATTGTGCTCCGATTCCGATGATTGATACCTCTATCAATAGGTGTTGAGACCTGTAATTGCCATGCCAACGGGTATTTGGATCACTGGAATATTTCTACACATTTTATAGAAAATCCAATTTCATTGAAAATCACCTGAACTATAGCCCACAAAATCAGAGCTACAAAATCGAAAATCTGCAATTGTGCTCCGATTCCGATGATTGATACCTCTATAAATAGGTGTTGAGACCTGTAATTGCCATGCCAACGGGTATTTGGATCGCTAGAATATTTCTACACATTTTGTAGAAAATTCAATTTTATTGAAAATCACCTGAACTATAGCCCACAAAATCTGAGCTACAAAATCGAAAATCTGCAATTGTGCTTCGATTCCGATGATTGATACCTCTATCAATAGGTGTTGAGACCTGTAATTGCCATGCCAACGGGTATTTGGATCGCTAGAATATTTCTACACATTTTGTAGAAAATTCAATTTTATTGAAAATCACCTGAACTATAGCCCACAAAATCAGAGCTGCAAAATCGAAAATCTGCAATTGTGCTCCGATTCCGATGATTGATACCTCTATCAATAGGTGTTGAGACCTGTAATTGCCATGCCAACGGGTATTTGGATCGCTAGAATATTTCTACACATTTTGTAGAAAATTCAATTTTATTGAAAATCACCTGAACTATAGCCCACAAAATCAGAGCTACAAAATCGAAAATCTGCAATTGTGCTCCGATTCCGATGATTGATACCTCTATCAATAGGTGTTGAGACCTGTAATTGCCATGCCAACGGGTATTTGGACCGCTGGAATATTTCTACACATTTTATAGAAAATTCAATTTTATTGAAAATCACCTGAACTATAGCCCACAAAATCAGAGCTGCAAAATCGAAAATCTGCAATTGTGCTCCGATTCCGATGATTGATACCTCTATCAATAGGTGTTGAGACCTGTAATTGCCATGCCAACGGGTATTTGGATCGCTGGAATATTTCTACACATTTTGTAGAAAATTCAATTTTATTGAAAATCACCTGAACTATAGCCCACAAAATCAGAGCTGCAAAATCGAAAATCTGCAATTGTGCTCCGATTCCGATGATTGATACCTCTATCAATAGGTGTTGAGACCTGTAATTGCCATGCCAACGGGTATTTGGATCACTGGAATATTTCTACACATTTTATAGAAAATCCAATTTCATTGAAAATCACCTGAACTATAGCCCACAAAATCAGAGCTACAAAATCGAAAATCTGCAATTGTGCTCCGATTCCGATGATTGATACCTCTATAAATAGGTGTTGAGACCTGTAATTGCCATGCCAACGGGTATTTGGATCGCTAGAATATTTCTACACATTTTATAGAAAACACAATTTTATTGAAAATCACCTGAACTATAGCCCACAAAATCAGAGCTGCAAAATCCAAAATCTGCAATTGTGCTCCGATTCCGATGATTGATACCTCTATCAATAGGTGTTGAGACCTGTAATTGCCATGCCAACGGGTATTTGGATCACTGGAATATTTCTACACATTTTATAGAAAATCCAATTTCATTGAAAATCACCTGAACTATAGCCCACAAAATCAGAGCTACAAAATCGAAAATCTGCAATTGTGCTCCGATTCCGATGATTGATACCTCTATAAATAGGTGTTGAGACCTGTAATTGCCATGCCAACGGGTATTTGGATCGCTAGAATATTTCTACACATTTTGTAGAAAATTCAATTTTATTGAAAATCACCTGAACTATAGCCCACAAAATCAGAGCTACAAAATCGAAAATCTGCAATTGTGCTTCGATTCCGATGATTGATACCTCTATCAATAGGTGTTGAGACCTGTAATTGCCATGCCAACGGGTATTTGGATCGCTAGAATATTTCTACACATTTTGTAGAAAATTCAATTTTATTGAAAATCACCTGAACTATAGCCCACAAAATCAGAGCTGCAAAATCGAAAATCTGCAATTGTGCTCCGATTCCGATGATTGATACCTCTATCAATAGGTGTTGAGACCTGTAATTGCCATGCCAACGGGTATTTGGATCGCTAGAATATTTCTACACATTTTGTAGAAAATTCAATTTTATTGAAAATCACCTGAACTATAGCCCACAAAATCAGAGCTACAAAATCGAAAATCTGCAATTGTGCTCCGATTCCGATGATTGATACCTCTATCAATAGGTGTTGAGACCTGTAATTGCCATGCCAACGGGTATTTGGACCGCTGGAATATTTCTACACATTTTATAGAAAATTCAATTTTATTGAAAATCACCTGAACTATAGCCCACAAAATCAGAGCTGCAAAATCGAAAATCTGCAATTGTGCTCCGATTCCGATGATTGATACCTCTATCAATAGGTGTTGAGACCTGTAATTGCCATGCCAACGGGTATTTGGATCGCTGGAATATTTCTACACATTTTGTAGAAAATTCAGTTTTATTGAAAATCACCTGAACTATAGCCCACAAAATCAGAGCTGCAAAATCGAAAATCTGCAATTGTGCTCCGATTCCGATGATTGATACCTCTATCAATAGGTGTTGAGACCTGTAATTGCCATGCCAACGGGTATTTGGATCGCTAGAATATTTCTACACATTTTGTAGAAAATTCAATTTTATTGAAAATCACCTGAACTATAGCCCACAAAATCAGAGCTGCAAAATCGAAAATCTGCAATTGTGCTCCGATTCCGATGATTGATACCTCTATCAATAGGTGTTGAGACCTGTAATTGCCATGCCAACGGGTATTTGGATCGCTAGAATATTTCTACACATTTTGTAGAAAATTCAATTTTATTGAAAATCACCTGAACTATAGCCCACAAAATCAGAGCTGCAAAATCGAAAATCTGCAATTGTGCTCCGATTCCGATGATTGATACCTCTATCAATAGGTGTTGAGACCTGTAATTGCCATGCCAACGGGTATTTGGATCGCTGGAATATTTCTACACATTTTGTAGAAAATTCAATTTTATTGAAAATCACCTGAACTATAGCCCACAAAATCAGAGCTGCAAAATCGAAAATCTGCAATTGTGCTCCGATTCCGATGATTGATACCTCTATCAATAGGTGTTGAGACCTGTAATTGCCATGCCAACGGGTATTTGGATCGCTAGAATATTTCTACACATTTTGTAGAAAATTCAATTTTATTTTGAAAATCACCTGAACTATAGCCCACAAAATCAGCTGCAAAATCGAAAATCTGCAATTGTGCTCCGATTCCGATGATTGATACCTCTATCAATAGGTGTTGAGACCTGTAATTGCCATGCCAACGGGTATTTGGATCGCTAGAATATTTCTACACATTTTGTAGAAAATTCAATTTTATTGAAAATCACCTGAACTATAGCCCACAAAATCAGAGCTGCAAAATCGAAAATCTGCAATTGTGCTCCGATTCCGATGATTGATACCTCTATCAATAGGTGTTGAGACCTGTAATTGCCATGCCAACGGGTATTTGGATCGCTGGAATATTTCTACACATTTTATAGAAAATTCAATTTATTGAAAATCACCTGAACTATAGCCCACAAAATCAGAGCTGCAAAATCGAAAATCTGCAATTGTGCTCCGATTCCGATGATTGATACCTCTATCAATAGGTGTTGAGACCTGTAATTGCCATGCCAACGGGTATTTGGATCGCTAGAATATTTCTACACATTTTGTAGAAAATTCAATTTTATTGAAAATCACCTGAACTATAGCCCACAAAATCAGAGCTGCAAAATCGAAAATCTGCAATTGTGCTCCGATTCCGATGATTGATACCTCTATCAATAGGTGTTGAGACCTGTAATTGCCATGCCAACGGGTATTTGGATCGCTAGAATATTTCTACACATTTTGTAGAAAATTCAATTTTATTGAAAATCACCTGAACTATAGCCCACAAAATCAGAGCTGCAAAATCGAAAATCTGCAATTGTGCTCCGATTCCGATGATTGATACCTCTATCAATAGGTGTTGAGACCTGTAATTGCCATGCCAACGGGTATTTGGATCACTGGAATATTTCTACACATTTTATAGAAAATCCAATTTCATTGAAAATCACCTGAACTATAGCCCACAAAATCAGAGCTACAAAATCGAAAATCTGCAATTGTGCTCCGATTCCGATGATTGATACCTCTATAAATAGGTGTTGAGACCTGTAATTGCCATGCCAACGGGTATTTGGATCGCTAGAATATTTCTACACATTTTGTAGAAAATTCAATTTTATTGAAAATCACCTGAACTATAGCCCACAAAATCTGAGCTACAAAATCGAAAATCTGCAATTGTGCTTCGATTCCGATGATTGATACCTCTATCAATAGGTGTTGAGACCTGTAATTGCCATGCCAACGGGTATTTGGATCGATAAAATATTTCTACACATTTTGTAGAAAATTCAATTTTATTGAAAATCACCTGAACTATAGCCCACAAAATCAGAGCTGCAAAATCGAAAATCTGCAATTGTGCTCCGATTCCGATGATTGATACCTCTATCAATAGGTGTTGAGACCTGTAATTGCCATGCCAACGGGTATTTGGATCGCTAGAATATTTCTACACATTTTGTAGAAAATTCAATTTTATTGAAAATCACCTGAACTATAGCCCACAAAATCAGAGCTACAAAATCGAAAATCTGCAATTGTGCTCCGATTCCGATGATTGATACCTCTATCAATAGGTGTTGAGACCTGTAATTGCCATGCCAACGGGTATTTGGACCGCTGGAATATTTCTACACATTTTATAGAAAATTCAATTTTATTGAAAATCACCTGAACTATAGCCCACAAAATCAGAGCTGCAAAATCGAAAATCTGCAATTGTGCTCCGATTCCGATGATTGATACCTCTATCAATAGGTGTTGAGACCTGTAATTGCCATGCCAACGGGTATTTGGATCGCTGGAATATTTCTACACATTTTGTAGAAAATTCAATTTTATTGAAAATCACCTGAACTATAGCCCACAAAATCAGAGCTGCAAAATCGAAAATCTGCAATTGTGCTCCGATTCCGATGATTGATACCTCTATCAATAGGTGTTGAGACCTGTAATTGCCATGCCAACGGGTATTTGGATCGCTAGAATATTTCTACACATTTTGTAGAAAATTCAATTTTATTGAAAATCACCTGAACTATAGCCCACAAAATCAGAGCTGCAAAATCGAAAATCTGCAATTGTGCTCCGATTCCGATGATTGATACCTCTATCAATAGGTGTTGAGACCTGTAATTGCCATGCCAACGGGTATTTGGATCGCTAGAATATTTCTACACATTTTGTAGAAAATTCAATTTTATTGAAAATCACCTGAACTATAGCCCACAAAATCAGAGCTGCAAAATCGAAAATCTGCAATTGTGCTCCGATTCCGATGATTGATACCTCTATCAATAGGTGTTGAGACCTGTAATTGCCATGCCAACGGGTATTTGGATCGCTGGAATATTTCTACACATTTTGTAGAAAATTCAATTTTATTGAAAATCACCTGAACTATAGCCCACAAAATCAGAGCTGCAAAATCGAAAATCTGCAATTGTGCTCCGATTCCGATGATTGATACCTCTATCAATAGGTGTTGAGACCTGTAATTGCCATGCCAACGGGTATTTGGATCGCTAGAATATTTCTACACATTTTGTAGAAAATTCAATTTTATTGAAAATCACCTGAACTATAGCCCACAAAATCAGAGCTGCAAAATCGAAAATCTGCAATTGTGCTCCGATTCCGATGATTGATACCTCTATCAATAGGTGTTGAGACCTGTAATTGCCATGCCAACGGGTATTTGGATCGCTAGAATATTTCTACACATTTTGTAGAAAATTCAATTTTATTGAAAATCACCTGAACTATAGCCCACAAAATCAGAGCTGCAAAATCGAAAATCTGCAATTGTGCTCCGATTCCGATGATTGATACCTCTATCAATAGGTGTTGAGACCTGTAATTGCCATGCCAACGGGTATTTGGATCGCTGGAATATTTCTACACATTTTATAGAAAATTCAATTTTATTGAAAATCACCTGAACTATAGCCCACAAAATCAGAGCTGCAAAATCGAAAATCTGCAATTGTGCTCCGATTCCGATGATTGATACCTCTATCAATAGGTGTTGAGACCTGTAATTGCCATGCCAACGGGTATTTGGATCGCTAGAATATTTCTACACATTTTGTAGAAAATTCAATTTTATTGAAAATCACCTGAACTATAGCCCACAAAATCAGAGCTGCAAAATCGAAAATCTGCAATTGTGCTCCGATTCCGATGATTGATACCTCTATCAATAGGTGTTGAGACCTCTAATTGCCATGCCAACGGGTATTTGGATCGCTAGAATATTTCTACACATTTTGTAGAAAATTCAATTTTATTGAAAATCACCTGAACTATAGCCCACAAAATCAGAGCTGCAAAATCGAAAATCTGCAATTGTGCTCCGATTCCGATGATTGATACCTCTATCAATAGGTGTTGAGACCTGTAATTGCCATGCCAACGGGTATTTGGATCGCTAGAATATTTCTACACATTTTGTAGAAAATTCAATTTTATTGAAAATCACCTGAACTATAGCCCACAAAATCAGAGCTGCAAAATCGAAAATCTGCAATTGTGCTCCGATTCCGATGATTGATACCTCTATCAATAGGTGTTGAGACCTGTAATTGCCATGCCAACGGGCATTTGGATCGCTAGAATATTTCTACACATTTTGTAGAAAATTCAATTTTATTGAAAATCACCTGAACTATAGCCCACAAAATCAGAGCTGCAAAATCGAAAATCTCCAATTGTGCTCCGATTCCGATGATTGATACCTCTATCAATAGGTGTTGAGACCTGTAATTGCCATGCCAACGGGTATTTGGATCGCTGGAATATTTCTACACATTTTGTAGAAAATTCAATTTTATTTAAAATCACCTGAACTGTAGCCCACAAAATCAGAGCTGCAAAATCGAAAATCTGCAATTGTGCTCCGATTCCGATGATTGATACCTCTATCAATAGGTGTTGAGACCTGTAATTGCCATGCCAACGGGTATTTGGATCGCTGGAATATTTCTACACATTTTATAGAAAATTC